>PVIU01002141.1:0-182733 GCA_004026605.1 Ondatra zibethicus | reverse complement strand
AATGGCTGAAAGACACTTAAGGAAATGTTCAACATCCTTAGTCATCAGAGAAATGCAAATCAAAACAACTCTGAGATTCCATCTTACACCTGTAAGAATGGCCAAGATCAAAAACACTGATGACAACTTATGCTGGAGAAGCTGTGGAGAAAAGGGAACACTTCTGCATTGCTGGTGGGAATGCAAGCTGGTACAACCCTTATGGATGTCAGTGTGGTGATTTCTCAGAAAATTAGGAAACAACGTACCTCAAGCCCCAGTAATACCACTTTTGGGTATATATCCAAAAGATGCTCAATTATGCCACAAGGATATGTGCTCAACTATGTTCATAGCAGCTTTATTTGTCATAGCCAGAACCTGGAAACAACCTAAATGCCCCTCGATCGAAGAATGGATAAAAAAAAAATGTGGTACAAATATTTACACAACGGAGTACTACATAGCAGAAAAAATAACGATAGCCTGAATTTTGCAGGAAAATGGATGGAACTAGAAAGCATTATTTTGAGTGAGGTAACCCAGACACAGAAAGACAATTATCACATGTACTCACTCATAAGTGGTTTTTAAACATAAGGCAAATAAAACCATCTTACAAACCACAATCCCAGAGAATTTAGACAACAATATGGACACTAAGAGAGACCTACATAGATATAATCTACATGGGAAGTAGAAAGTATCAAAAGACAAGATCTCCTGAATAAATTGGGAGCATGGGGACCTTGGGGGAGGATTGAAGGAGGGAGGGGAGTGGCAGAGAGGGGAGCAGAGAAAAATGTAGAGCTCAATAAATATCATGGGGAAAAAAACAAAAAACAAAAAAGGAAAAAAAACCTTAATTCTTCTGTCTTCTGGATAGCAGTAGAACATTCATGGTTTTCCTCCTTAGTATCTTTTTTCTTTCTTTTTTAAAGTTGATAAACCCACAAAGTGTCTCCTGATACTTCTTTATTGATATAATCAGGACTTCCGAAGACATTCTACTCCCTCAAATATTACTTTAGTCTTGGCTGTAATTTGTTTATGTCTTAACTAACATGAATGAAATTTATGGCCCGGGGATGCTGAAGCATGCATGGGCAGCCCGTATAAGGCAGTTCTGTTGAACTTGTCCATATTGTGTTTCGTGGTATAAGTTGATGAGGACAACTAACCAGGTCTCTTCCTCAAGAGGGCACCAGGTCTCATTACAGATGGTTGTGAGCCACCATGTGGTTGCTGGGAATTGAACTCAGGACCTTTGGAAGAGCAGTCAGTGCTCTTAACCTCTCTCTAGCTCTACCTTTGTCTAACCACTTGTGATCTAATTAGAGGACCTCGGACATCTTGTTAATGTGGTTACGAATTGAAGGTAATGTCCATGTTATATGCATATATTCAAATGTACTCATGAAGGCATTTATCCAGGAATTCCCATTGCAACATCAGGTAAAAAGGCCTCAAACAAGCCTGACCATAAAGCAAAACCCTGTCTCTAAACAAGAACAAAGACAACAATGTAAAGGCCCATCAGTATTGGACAGTTTCCATTAGCTGTTAAAAAAAATGTTACTATTTTAAAAATGCTGACTTAAGACCTGCACCAGTTCTGGTGGTGTAATGGTTAATGCTCTGGACTCTGAATCCAGCAATCTGAGTCCGTATTTCGGTGGAACCTGTTCCTTGAGGAAGAGACCTCATCAACTCAGGCCATGAAACCATGAAACCGTGAAATATAAACGGGTTGCCCTTGCATGCTCTAGCATCGCTAGGGGCATGATTCAGTTTCAACTTGGGACCCTGCGCTGGTAGCTAAGAACTCGAGACTGGAAAACTAAATGCAATAGCTAGGCTAAAACAACATAACAATACCCATCTCCATCAGTGTTGCTCAGACATCCTCAGTGAAGCTTCCTCTTGCTGTAAATGAGAACTAACACAGAGTCCTACAAGAGGGCAGTGGACAGAGAGGGAGAGATTTTTGAAACACTCAGTCCTGAATGGGATGTCTTCCTCAAGTCCCTCAAGGCCCAGGGAGCTATGTAGAAGAGGAAGTGTAAGAGCCAGAGGGGTAAATGATGCCCAGGAAATACAAGAGGATTAATGTATTATGAACCCATAGATACTGTGGTAGCAGCACAGGCCCTCCACACATTCAAGTCAGATGGGATCCCAGTGCACAGAAGGGGACACGATCTCTGTGACCAAGAAGCTATCTGAGAGTGACATCTACTTGCAAAGCAAAAATTAGTTTCTCCAGTAGAGTCCCATGGGGTATGTTAGCCACGCTTAGGGGTGAGCCCCACGCCTGGTAGTAGATGGCTGACACCAATTAAACTCAGTGGCAGTTTTTGTAGACTTTTTTTTGGTCTCAGAATTGCTTTGTTTGGGCATATTGTTTTTTTCTTACTGCTCTTTGGCTTTTATCTTATGTTTCCTGATTTTGTGTTTTTACGGTTTGTGTGTTTATTGTGGTTCTTTTTGATTCTGGTTGTTTGTTTGCCTGTTTATTTGTTTTCTTTTCTTTTCTTTTTCTTTCCCGAGACAGGGTTTCTCTGTGGCTTTGGAGCCTGTCCTGGAACTAGCTCTGTAGACCAGGCTGGTCTCGAACTCACAGAGATCCGCCTGCCTCTGCCTCCCGAGTGCTGGGATTAAAGGTGTGCACCACCGCCGCCCGGCCTGTTTATGTGTTTTCTAAAGGAAGAATGAAAGGGCTTAGAGCTGGGCGGATGGAGAGGTGGAACGGTCTGCGAAGAGTTGGGGAAAGGGAAACCATGATCAGAATACATTCTATGGGGGGAAATTTTCAATAGAAAAAAATGTAAAAATAATAAAAACTTAGAACTCAACTTCACATTTCAAAGGACAGAAGGGGACACGTTTTTTTGGATCCGACACTTCAGCTGCTCTCCGTGGTCCTTGAATTAACGATCTGAACTCACTTTGTTGTACAAGAATATTCACATAATCAGAGTGTGATGTGCTGAAAATAATCTATAGAGTATTGGGGAATAGATTTATATATCCTTTTGCTTTATCTAAGTAACTAGAATTTATATGACTCTCCAGGTACTTAAGAAATACAGATTACTGAGTCAGCAGGCATAACTTCTTCCATTAGCAAATTATTATTAGAAGAAAAAAAATTCCCTGTTCTAATAACAAGCTAGCATGTTTTTGTTTTGGTTTGGTTTTTAAGATAAAGTCTTACTATATTACCCAGGCTGGCTTGGAATTCTCCATCCTCCTCCTGTCTTCAGGATGCACCTGTGTGCCTGGCTTCCTAGGAGCATCTTATAGTACAGGACATAACACGTTAGCTCTGGAAACACTCTTAAAGTTAACCTTGAACTTGTTCATTACCGAGTATGACTGGACATAGAGAGGCTAAGTAATTTGTTCCAGATCTCCTAAGCAGCGTAGAGCCACACAGGGAGGATACAAGAGTCTTTGGACCTAGGGCGAGTCTGTCTACTGTTCCAACTGAGGATGAAGACGCACTCTGAACGTAGTTGCCAAGTCACAGAGTAGTTACATGAAAATAACACTTTTTTTCCTTTTAAAGAAAACCAGCTTGTGACACTGGAATATATTAGGTAGGATATTGGGAGTCCACTCTTAGGAACAACATAAATTGACAGCCTGGGGCAAATACAGGGATGCCTTTGAGCCACATTTCCAAAAACACAACATTTTTTCAAGACTATGTAATAATACTACTGGAATTCTTAGTATAGAAAAGAGATGAAGTCCTTGAAACTTTATATAAATGTTTTTAGAGAATATTCATAACTTTTGATTGGATAGAAGATCCACAGTTTGAGTTCAATTCACAAACATCCTTGAAACCAAAATGTTCAAAGTCGCTAAGTATGTCTACTTACGCACAAAGGCTAGAAGTGTGTTTTATTTATTTATTTATTTGCTGAGGAGCGTGCCAATGAAATGCGGATCCTGCTTAGATGACCACTGCTAGACCCAGAGCATTTAGTCCACAATCCAGCTAAGGCTTTAATTCTTTTGTCATCCAAGAGAGATTGCAACTCCTTAAGGAACCATAAAGAATTCGTCAAGGATAATGACAGACACTGATTGTTACAAGCTATAGAGAGATATATCTACATCTCTATAGATATCAATACCAGACATAAATATAACCACACTAATGTTTAAGTAGTTTCTTTCAATGACATTTAAGTTTTATTTGTTTCCTGGGTTACATGCTGGCCTATAACCCAGGCTGGTTTCAAACTCTTGATCTTCCCTGCCTCTGCTTTCTAGTAGTCAGGGCCACACCTATGCTCCATGATGCTCTGGCAAAACAGCCACTATTAATTAGGCTTCTGTACCTCAAGTGACTCTGGGATTTCAAAGTCACCTTGATTCTGTTATTTATGACACCTATTTACCTTTTCTCTGGTAAACCTAGGGCTTGAGTTGGGGGTGGCATGGGGACCACACTTCCTTCCCCTGTTGCTGTTTGTTTACCATTCTAAGCTTGGATAAACCCAGTTACTTCACTGTTTTCTGAAAGTTTGGACACAAATGTGGTTAGACGACTTCCCTGGGGGTAAAGGAGGGAACACAGTCCAAGCACCAAGGAGGCCTTTAAGTCAAGACTGGACTTCTCTGGCCAGCTGATGGTGGCGCAGGCCTTTAGTCCTAGCACTCAAGAGGCAGAGGCAGGCAGATCTCTAAATTGGAGGCCATCCTAGTCTCCAGGACAACCAGGGCTCCACAGAAACCCTGTCTGGAAAAACCAAAGACTGGACCCCTCTGCTCAGTGACCACCTCCTGGATCCCTCCTGAAACACCGAGACCAAGGCTCCACTGCCTGTCCTGTTTCTTAGCTCCCTTTTTCCTTCTCTACTTCCTTCCCTGCTTTTTCCTCTTCCCTGTTCTGGGTGACTGTCCGCTTTCTGTCAGGAACAATTTACCTAATAGTTAGCAAAGCCATCATTTTCTACACTGTGTTTTGGAGCATAAATCTCATTTTCTCCACTCAAAGCAAGCTTACAGGTTATTTTTTTCTACAAAGGTAGTTTGTATCTTTCTGGGACACTCTGCTGCAGCTAAACTATTAAAATAATGCGTCTTTTAAATTTTTTCCCTTTGTAGTAACTATCTAAGATGCTTTCATCTGTTCTCATCTGAGTAAATCCAGCTACCTTTGGTGGCTGTAATAAATACAATTCTTGCTTGTAGTTGTTGCTTGTTTTGAATTCTCTCAATGGTTTCTTCATGTTATGTTCCAGTTTTTAAAATTGATACTTCCTTCCTTTTCAAAAATAGAGTTGGCCTCATGATCTTTTGGGAAGTAACATTTCTCTTGCTCATCTCTAATCTTTCTAAGTGATACACTCACTCACTCACACCACACACACACACACACACACACACACACATTTTCCTCTTAGAATCAGAAATAAGTGAGAAGAAAATCTCCTCTCTGCTTTCAAAGCCACCATCTACTCCTGACAAATCTTCTTTTCAACCAGAAAAGGCAGCTGTTAAACAGAGTGACATATAGTCTCCTTTTTGTCTTCTTTATTTTTTGTTTTTTTGCTTTTTGTTTTTTGAGACAGGGTTTCTCTCTGTAGCTTTGGTGCCTGTCCTGGAACTAGCTCTTGTAGATCAAGCTGGCCTTGAACTCACAGAGATTGGCCTTGCAACTGCCTCCCTAATGTTGGGATTAAAGGCGTGTGCCACCACCGCCCAGCCTTCTTTTCTTCTGTACTTTGACAATTTTTGATTTGCAACAAGCTGTTATTTATAAATGTCTCTCTAGTCTCTATAAATGGGGCAAATATTGTGTAAAAGATAGTGTATAAAAAAAAACATTTGGGTGACACTGAACTGTCTCCTATCCTACAGGCATTCATATTCAGCCGATAACAGTTTTATCGAGCTCTGAAGAAGCCAGTGGTTCCAAGCAGGGTTGCATGGAAGACTCCTCTGAAGAACTTTAGACATGGAGGGTATAGTTAGAACACATTTGAATCCCTTGGAAGGCTGGGAGCATAGGTCAGTGGGATAGTGCTTACCAAGCAGAATTCTAGGGTATAAAGAAACAACCTCCTGCTTGACCAGCTAAACCCAAACAACCAATCCAGTAATCAATGGATGATCCATACAGAATGCCTGAGAAATTCTCCTCAGAGTAATTCTCATTATTCTCTCCGGTAGGTATAGAGGTGATGGGAAATAGTTTGGTAAAACTTTGTAATTCAGAGTCAGTTGGTGTCTTTCCATTTATTCCAGACCACATACGAACTGTGAATCATGTTTTTGGGAAACAGGATTCCTCAGGAAGAGTTTCTAGTTAGTACAGCTTCGCTTAGGCCATGCAAAATGGCAAAGACCGTCCAGGTGATCTGTCTTGCATTCTGCATTATTTGAAATCCTGTCTACATTAATGAGAGTAATTTGTAGAGCTAGCCTGTGGCTTCAGACTAGATATTTAAACACACGTACACATAAAATGTTTCCACTTGATCTTTAAAATGTTTACTTTTTTGAAAAATGTGGTTATGGCTAATGACTGTCACCCTTTCAAGACCCCATGTTTAGAACAACCCCTGACAGCTGGTCATGAATCATTTCCAGCTTCATTCTTATAGGTGATGTTATTCAAACCCATAGTTTAAATATCCGTTTACATACTAATGATTCCTCCATTTACATCTGCGGGTCAAACCTCCCCCTTAGACTTTGGACTCTTCTAAGCAGGGCTTCTCATGCACTGAAGAAGTTAATCAGAACAGAGTCAAGCCAAACATGGGCACATCACTCAACCTAAGGCAGCACCTCTGGCCAGGCACATCTCATCCCATCACTCTTTTTTTTTCACTGCAGCAACAGCATCACATGATTTCTAGTTTGTCTTATTTTATTTATTTATTTTTATTTTTTGTTTTTTGGTTTTTCGAGACAGGGTTTCTCTGTAGCTTTTGAAGCCTGTTCTGGATCTAGCTTTTATAGACCAGGCTGGCCTCGAACTCACAGAGATCCACCTGCCTCTGCCTCCCGAGTGCTGGGATTAAAGGTGTGCGCCACCACCACCCGGCTCTTATTTTATTTTATTCTATTAACTTTTTGAGACAAGGTCTTGGTATATAACCTAGGATGGTCTCCAACTCACAATACTCCTGCTTCATGCTTCTGAGTGTGTGATTCAAGTATGTGAATGTGTATGGGTGTGTGTGGCTGTATGTGTTGTATGAGAGCATATATGTGTGTGTGTGTGTGTGTGTGTGTGTATGTATATGTATATATGCATGCCAGATCTTGCCCAGTACATCACCTGGCAAGCTTTGCCTTCCCACTAAATTATTACTAGATGAGCATAAAATGGAAACATTTTTCTCTGTAATATTGTAGTATAAAAGATACATAAATTACCCCTTCAACAATTTTCCGATATGTGCATGCTGTAACTGTAAACAAAAGCCAAATTCTTTGTGAAATCAACAACAGAGACACATTCTTTATGGATTCTCCACTTTAGAAGTTAGGTTGAGTCAGGTAGGAGGGAGGGGAAGTGTCTGTCGCCTGTTACATGGTTTTCTGAAGAGGCGGTTATAATGCTTTTCAGATGAATACCTGTTAATTCAGCTTTATAGCTGTGTTTTGTTTCCTAAGCCAACATTCTTCTTATTGAAGCAGTTTAACGTGTTTTTTAAATGGTATAGAATGTTTTTGGCAGCATGATAGTGAACTGCAATCCCAGTTCTCAGACTGAGTAAAGGTCAGCCTGGGTACTTAGGAAGACTTTGTCTGAAAATGAATGCCAAAATGTATTATAGAGTTCTTTTCATGATGATTAAATGTTTCTAAAATCTAGAAAAGTTAGGAAAGGCTTAAATATCCAAGCACTCATACTAAGAATATTTGTTTTTAATCAGTGTGGGAATTATCTGGGGTCTCACACATCTTTTAGTATTGAGAAACATTCCTTACTGCATATTAATGATGTTTAATCAATTTAAGCACATACAAAATTAATTAAAATATAAAGCAATATAGTTTTTAGAGTATCTCCATCAAGACTATGCTGTTCATAACCCCACTGTTAAGAGAATGAGAGAATCTTGACATTGTAGCCTAGGGTTCTCTATTTATTTTCAGTTCATATAAATGGGATTTACTTAGAGCAAGAAATGCTCTAACAATTATAGCATCAAAAAACCAAAAAGAATCCTAACCAAAAAAAAAAACAACAAAAAAAAAAACTAGTCTTAATTTATCTCCAAAGCGACCATTGAATTATTGCACTAAGACAGAACTCCATCAAGTATATAATTTGTTGAAGAATCTTGGGAAAGATTTATTTTTTTTCAGTACTAGGGATTAAATTTTGGTCCTCACCTATGCTAAGCAAGTACTCGCCCATGAAAGTATATTACTACCCCTTTAGTTCTTATTTTGGGAGACAAGTAGCCCTGATTTCTCGTGAAGTTATTCTGTAGTTCAAGACGTCTTTGGACTCATGACTATTGTGCTTTAGCCTCCCAATTAGCTGCCCAGTGGCGTCAGGTTTGATGGAGAAGAAGATTCTAAATGAGTCCATTTGAAAGCATTTGTTATTTGTGATGTTTCCTGGTATGTGCGCCATGCCCTTCACTCAATTTAAATTTATTTGATCTCGTTTCTTCCTGACCCTCCACCTTCCCACTTTATTTCATCTTTCCCTTTTTCATAGGCAAAGCTCTGTTTTTAGGATATTCTGAGAGAATCCTATTGCTTTGTATAATTTCAATCCTCCCTTGCTTACACATTCAGAGATTCATTGATGATAACAGACACACTTTATAAATATAGAAGTTTTGCAAGATAGTAACAACAAAAGCAAGGTCTAGCTATGTAGCCCAGGATGACCTCTAACTCACAATCCTCCTGCTTCTGTCTTCTGAGTATGTATCCGCATCATGTATACATACATACACACATTGTACACATATGAACTATGTATGTCTGCCAGATCTAGTTTAGTTTAGCACATGACAATTTGAACATGTTCAGGAAACGATTTTTTTTTTTAGGCATCACAATCCCTGACAGGAAACTATTATTAAGCAAATACAAAGAGGAAACTTTTTTTTTCTGTAAGGTAACAGCAAAAAGTATGAGATTTTATCCCACATTCCCTCCTCTTCTCAGTAGTAGACAAATTTTCAAGTTTGCCAATTACGTAGGACACCAAAAAATTCTATGGTTTCTTGATCTCAGGAGATCCCCCACCCCACCACAAAATGGTTATAACTAAATAATAGTGTACTCCTCTCTTACACTTTATACTGCTGTTGTGTAAGGGCACATATAGACATCCCCAACACATGGTCACACAAAAATAATACAGATGCAATCTTTGAATCTCTTTTGAGTGGGAAAACAGCTATTTGGGTAGTGATGTACATATGAAATTTACATGATATTAGAAACATTAGGGGGTAAAAACATTAATGGTAACAGCAGCCAGACTTTGAGTTATGGTGGGTGCCAAACACTTTTATAAGGCTATTTATATGTAATATTGTGGTTATGCTTCCCAACAACCCTGTGGGGTTGGGACTAGAATTTTCACATTCAGAAAATGAAGAGCAGAGTTGATGCACAGTAACCGAGTTTATCCAAGAGTGTGCAGTTGACAAGCGACAGTCCTGATGCTTGGTCTATGAACCTGTGCCTGTAAATCTAGTTTTTGTGGTGAAAGGAAGGGAACTTTAATAGGAAGTGCCCAGGAAATGGCACATCGTGGCCCTGGTTTCACTTCTCACTATGAGAAGAAGTAACTACTGCTTGCCGCAGCAGTCAGAAAGCCACTCTTTCCCAAAGGAAATGCAGCTGTTAAAGAGAAGGCACAGCAAAGCCATCATCAGCATTTGAGAGCCCTGCAGAACTTTGGGAAATCAATTTAGAGAAAGGTTGCTTTGGGCTAGCCATGCCTTGAGGAGTAACATAGACCTACGAATAAGGATCCAAGAGCCAGAAATGGATCTTCCATCCCAAACTAGGCAGGCAACATGGTATGCAGGTCACTGCATCCACATGGAAGAGCATCAGATGGGACTGGACCCGTTCCTACAGCCCACAGCTACACAGTCCAAGTGCTGAGTGTAGATGTAGTCATTTTCAGCAGATATCTCCATAATCAGAAAGTTCCTAGTGAAAGATCTTTTTATATGTTGCTATATAGTAACTCTTGGGTTGAAGAGCTTCAGAAACACACACCGTGACTCTGGACCTCTCCAGTGTTTCCATGATTTACATGCACCCTGCTGGCAGAAGTGTTAGTATCAACATCTGGGGGGTCACATTAAAAGTGGAAGTATCAATAATTTTCTGAGATAACCAATAGATATATTTTAGTGAATGAATAAGCACACCAATGACCGTACACACATTTGCATACCTGTTTCTCTTCAACATTATCCTCCTCACCTCTAGTATGATCCCTCTATGATTGTCTAAATCTTCGGATGTGACCCCGTGTAGTGCTTTCCATTTATCAATTATTTCTCAGGTACAAAATCAAGCCCACACCTGTCACTGTGAATTCTGGCAGGAACAATTTCCTCACTTTGCCAGAAGAATTCAAATTTAGGGAGTCCCTTTTCGAGGCTGGAGTCCGGCGCACTTGCAGAGATGTCCTTTCCATACCCATCTTGCCCCCTCCTCCCTTGGAGGTCACACTCACACCACTTTGCCGTCATGCACATGCCCTTCTACACAAGCTGTGGGTCATGCAGAAGCCTGGTAACTGACTCTTAAACTTTTCGCCCTTGTTCAGCTTCTAGAGTGATGTCTGATATGAAGCTAATTCTCAATGCACAGTTGTCTGCAAAATAATGAAGTGAAAGCCCTTAATTGTTTCACTCCAGACTCTCTGACGTCAGTAACTACATGATTGTTCCAGGACATTTCCCCTCCTGTGTTCCGGAGGGACCTGAATGGCACATAGGATACCGCAGTGAAGACTCCTTTTAAATCTGCTGCGTTTCAATGCATCCTCTCATCTCTAGGTAGTGTTTAATCTGAGTCGCTTAAGCCTCTCTACTTTTGGGGTAAAAACCATTTCATAAGACAAGGAATGAAAAGAAAGGCCTTTTATTGTAGAGGCGCACAGCCATTCAGTTTAAACACATTTGGAGGGGAGTTTTGGCAGTGCTTGCTCACATGGATTTGATGTTCCTGTGAGCTTACAGATTTTGTATTCAGAATTCTGTGCTCAGTATTTGAGCAGGTGTCTGTTGAGGACCTTAGCTAGTTAAATCCAATAATCATGCAGTGTTTTTGATAAGCCTCAGGCCAAATCATTGAGTTGTTTGATACTCGAGATTCAACAGGTTGAAGTTTCCTAAACACTTCAACGTGATGTTTTCATTTTGTATCTCTTGGGATGAGGACTTCAGTGACACCAATAAGAGCAATAATTAGCGTTTACAAAGCACTTTTTGGGTTAGCCTGCTCTGCAGAGTGAGTTCCAAGACAGCCAAGGCCACACAGAGAAATCCTGTGTCTAAACACAAAATCAAACCAAAATAAAACAAAAAGTACCTTTTAATGTTCTGAAAGATAATTAAAACAAAATAGTGTTATGTCAAGAAAGTGCTTTTTAATTACATTTTTTATAATCATGCAGAATATTGATTATATATATAAGTCTGTGTGTGCTGGCTTTGAACTCTCCGAGATCCACCTGCCTCTGCCTCCTGAGTACTGTGATTAAAAGCATGCTTTCTTTCCTCAACTTGCAGGGTTTTTTTTTCTTTGAATGAAATTTTAAGAAGCTCTTCAGGGATGACAAGATTGCTTCAGTTCTCTTTCTAAAAAGAAATTGTGTTAAAACACCACTATGTTCTACAGATAGATACAGTTTCATCTCTTTACGGGGAAAAGGTCTGATTATTCCTAACACTATTTTATTTTACCTGCCCAGCATTGTGTTGACTTTCCCTCCCCCTTAATTCAGGAACACACACTGATTAGTGTCCTCAGGGAGCAATGATTACACTTTGGCCAAAATAAGTACCTAGTAACCACATCTGAAACGGAAAAACTAAAGGCAAATGTACAGTTTTTTTTCTTCTTTCTTTCTTTCTTTTTTTTTTTTTTTTTTTTTGGTTTTTCGAGACAGGGTTTCTCTGTGGCTTTGGAGCCTGTCCTGGAACTAGCTCTCGTAGACCAGGCTGGCCTCGAACTCACAGAGATCCGCCTGCCTCTGCCTCCCGAGTGCTGGGATTGAAGGTGTGCACCACCACCGTCCGGCTAAATGTACAGTTTCTGGTGCTCTTTGTTGGGCTCTTAATTGGCCCGCCACACCTAACCTTCTACATGACTAACGGGGACAGGGACTCCTCTATCACCCAGGTCTCAGGTATCTGAGCCCCATGGTTGGGACAAGCTGTAAACTCTGGATCTAGCTGAAATGTCTCTGTGTCTTCCTATGTATGATCCCTTCTTCTCACATTCTCATGTCAGCCTTTCCACCATGGTTGCCACGATGCCAGACTTCTTCCTGCACCAGCTAGTGGCTTCCCATCGTCTACCAACATCTCCACTGCTCCTCTCTCTCTGTCTTAGCTCTGACTTCAAACTTGATCCTTACCTCCAGGTTACCATTCAGGTAACCTACTCAGTGGAGTACTTGTGGTCCAAGATGAAAATCTGTATTCTCTACTTGAAGACCAATCATACCCCTGTTTCAGTCTCCATCCCTTATTACATCACGACTCTCTTCTGCTCCTCTTGTTCCCCTCCCACGCCTGCCCGTGTTTCCCCCGAGCATGCATTCCCTAGTTTGGGCTTCCTTCCTTTTACTCTAGAAGCATCCTTTAGACTCATTTTGGGATCCTCTTCCCTGATAACCATTTCCAGGACAGTTTTCCCTCAACTCCATATCTTTCCCTTTCATTAATTTATTCACTAGTTCGATGAATTCAACAAGTATCCATTAAATAAGTCCTCTGGACCTGACTGTGCTGTGAGCTGGTGTCAAACGATGAACACAGAATGTGGAGTTCTTTATCTCATTGTCTAGAATAGAAATCAAAGCATAAACCTCACACCTTGCACAGGGCTTGCTGTAGGCACAAGTGGACACTTTTTGTGTGTCTATTAGGTTTGAATTCATTTCTTACATAAATATTGTATATACACATGCATGTAATGTACATGCATATATATGATGTACATGCATGCATATGTTTGGTGAACACAAGGTTTTTTCCTCTGCATTTTGTTTTTAAAATCTAGCATTGTAAAGGACAGAGAGAGCCAGAGGAAACGGAGTGGGACTGACTCAGTTACCTACGACACAGAGAGAACAAGCTCCACCAGGAGCAGAAGCCAAGAGCAAACCCAGTCCTGGGACACAGGCAGATCATGATTGAGCCAGCAACCAGATCCAGAGTCAGCGATCGCCACCAGAACAGGTCTAACTCCAAGCCAGGGACTTCTGCAAGAGGAGATCCAGACCAAGATTTACAAGAACAGACCAAAGCCAGCAGCCTAGGTCAAAGTAGAGACAGCAAATAGAAATAGTCATCAAAAGTCTCCCAAACAAAAAACAAAAACAAACAAACAAACAAACAAAAAAACCCCAGGACCAGATGGTTTCAGCTCAGTTCTACATAACTTTCAAAGAGGAACTAATACCAATACTCCTCAAATTATTTCACACAATAAAAACAGAGGGAGCATTGCCAAACTCTCTCTCTTTTTTTTTTTTTTTTGGTTTTTTGAGACAGGGTTTCTCTGTGGCTTTGGAGCCTGTCCTGGAACTAGCTCTTGTAGACCAGGCTAGCCTCTAACTCACAGAGATCCACCTGCCTCTGCCTCCTGAGTGCTGGGATTAAAGGCATGAGCCACCACCGCCCAGCTGCCAAACTCTTTTTATGAGGCTACAATTACCCTGATACCCAAACCACAGAAAGACAATACGAAAAGAACTACAGACCAATCTCACTCATGAACATTGATGCAAAAATACTAAATAAAATACTAACAAATCGAATCTAAGAACACATCAGAACCATCATTCACCATGACAAAATCGGCTTCATCCCACAGATGCAGGGATGCTTCAACATATGAAAATCTGTCAGCGTAATCCACCATATAAACAAGTTGAAAAATAAGAATCTAGCATTGTAACTGGCATAAAAGTGATATCAAAAAACCAACATATATACCTAAGTATATGTGTGAGGTGAATGGATTGTATATTAGTCCTGAATGCCCGCATTAAAAGTTATCTGCCCTATGTAGACTCAGGAGATTAATTTTTCCAGCAGGATGGGGTCTTCCTATGTAGTCTTGGAGGTCTTGAGCTCATGGTCCTCCTGCCTCAGACTCTCTGTGCTGGGATCATAGGTGCTTCGCACCACTTCCATCTTCATTCAGTAGAGATTAAAATGTTTGTGTTTCTCATACTCTTACTGTTTCGCAAACCTTAGCTTTATGATAATCACGGAGACATTTTCGATAGCATATTTAAAGCATTTACTTCTTTGACAGGCATGATGACTCATAAAGGTTCTGGCCTTCAAGCTTGAGGATCTGAGTTCAATCCTGGGGAACCTTCAAGGTAGAAGGGAAAAACCAATTCTCAAAAGTTTCCCTCTGACCCGCATGTGTGTGCCATGTCCTTTGTGTTCACATACATATTCATAAAATAAAAATTTAAATGTAACAAAATATGTATTTCTTAATAAATGAGTTCCTGGGCTGGAGAGATGGCTCAGCAGTAGGGAGCACTGGCTGCTCTTCCAGAGGACCTGAGTTCAATTCCCAGCAACCACATGCTGGCTCACAACCATCTCTAATGGGATCTAATGGTCTCTTCTGGCCTGCAGAGCACTCATACAGAAAATATAAATAAATTTTAAAAAAGCCTTTAAAAAATAATTAAGTTCCTTAAATTTTCCACATACCAAAAGATACCTCTTTAGAGAAGAAATCCTAAAGTGTTTCACAGTGCAACTTCCTTTAGTAAAGAACACTCCTTCCTGTGGTAATTATTTCTTACTGATCACACTGACTTTTTTTTTTATCTTTAAACCTTATTCAAAGTGCTTCATTTTACACGTAAATATTTCTCCTACTCAATAATGGCAACTATTCTGAGATAGATCTAGGTGTTTAGAACTTAGGGAGCTTCCTGCTCCCTCTCCTGTCTCTGTAAACAATACCATGCCTCAATTCATGTTCAAAAGGTTTTATGGTCCAATTCTCCTAAGTAAGACAATTTGAATATAGGGGATATGAACATCTGGGCGCAGTACAGGTTTTAGCCCCGTTAACCGGCTGTTTCACACTAAGACTCGCCACGGGTGGAGGAATTATTACACCATCAGCATACTCGCTGCTTCACGTACATTTGATTCCTGGGACTTATTTTACCTGAAAGCCTGTGTCAAACGCTTTGGGAAATGCCCTTTAATTTAATCAGCCCTAATCTAGACATAGGATAAAAGACCTGCAGGTCATTATTTAGGCTCCTATTAAAGAATGAATAGCTTCAGTTTTCTTTGGAGCTCAGCTAACACCCGACACCAAATTGGGTCCAGTTCAGTTCAACAAATTATTATTCTACATGTGTTCTGTGGTCACGTAGTCCCATCACCCCGTCAACCAAGGCTTCAATGTATGAACTGTGGTTAAGGGAAGACACTTGGAAGGAAGTCCCTATTGTGATCCAAGACTCCTGCAATGCTGACACGTGGCTCCTCCCCTAAAACAGAAAAGGGGTTTCCTGGCTCACCCAACAGGTGGGAGAGCTAAGAATCCAAGCTGGGCTCCTACGCTCCCCAAACCTCTGTCCCCTTTTCTAGCTACAGCGTGCCTAACCTCCATGCCATGTGTGAGAAATTCACTAAAAATGATATAAATATCTTATGCACACGTGAAAATAAAAGTCTGATGGACATCAATCATTGGGGCTCCTTTGTTGTTTGTGGAGCACAGCTGTTCCTTTTCTTCCCCGAGGAGCGGGGCCTTCACTCAGCGCGCACATCTTGGACCCTGCGTTTTGGGGAATCGTGCAGACAGGATTCCTCTTCCTCCGCTGCTGCTCTGTCTCCTTGGAGAAAGTTGTGAAATGCAGAAGTAGAACCGCTGCTCAGCAGAATTCAGAACTTGTGCTCGTGGTTTATTTATATTGGTGGCAGATGTGGTCTCGTTTCTGGGCTTCTTAGAACTGGAAAGATGTATAGATGGTGTCATAAGGTTTCACTTACGCATAGCCGGGGCAGCTGAAGTCTGGGAAGAGTTAATGATTTATTTGCCCAGCGTCAGATCATAAATAGTAAAACAAATAAGTATTAAACAATGGTGCCTAAATGAATAGTCCTATTTATTGTGAATCTGCCAGACAATATGGCTTCTTAGTATGTGTCGTGTATTATGCTTACAGATGAGTCTCAGGCTTAAAGAAAAGCCATGGGCTCCTGGGTGAGGGACCTGGGATTCAGAGAGTCTAGTTCTAAAGGCTAGGTTTTTCTCACCAAGCAGATCTCTGCTTCTATAATGTGAACTCATCAAGATAAGCAGGAAGGAGCATTTCAGTCTCATCATCCTCAGTGTCAGCTCAAGCAAGTTGTGAATTCACAGCGTTATAGGAGACACCTTTGAAGGAAAAGGGCTGGTGTTAAAGCTATGTCAGAAGTTACTGATGCAAACACAGGGGATCCCCTTCAAACAATCAGACAGCGGTTACTTTAGTGATGATGCCCCAGAATGAACCCCCTACGCACTTTCTCTCTGTGATTATTTGCATAACCTAAAATATGTTCTTTCGAATAATCTCACCACTAAGAAATTTTTCTTTGGAAAGCAGACTAAAATTGCTCATATAGTTTGGAGTCTCGTTGGCAGGCTGGCTGGAGGATCGTGGTTAATGTGATGTTACGAGACTGGTTTTCTTGAGTGGCTCGCTGCACGGAATCAGAGCGTCTGATTTAAGGCGCGCTTAGCTGCTTGGATGAGCAGTAGTGTCAGCCCTCAGTCAGGTTTGCATGAGATCTGAGAGAGCCAGGCTCAGCTCTGGGGGTTGAGGACGATAACCCTACACAGCTGCAGCTGGACGAGAGCCCATCTTGAGTGTGAGATGGTGAGGCTAGGCCCCATCACTTAAGGATTTTTCATTTATCATCAATTACTAGAGGTACAGTCTTACATAAGTTTGAAGAAGAGTCAGATGAAATTTGGTCTGTTGACAATACCTTATCAGAAAGAACTTATGAACTACTATAATATTTATTTTCAGCTTCAATTTCCTAGAGGCTAATCGAGTAACACGATGTATTTTTGTTTCATGATTGTCCTGTTTTTCTGGAAGACTGTATTTTTATCTAATGATTATTGTTGTGGTTTCTGACAGTGCTGTGGATCAAACCCACGGCTCAGTACATACCAGGCAACAGCTCTATCACTGAACCATACTCCAGTCCCTATACATAGGAACTGTACACATTTATGGGGCACAGTGTGAACTTTGAGTATAGCTTTAAGAAAGATAAAAATGCCATTGTAAGGTTCTTCAGTCTCCCTCCCCTCTTTTGTTTTCCTTTTCCCCCCTTAACTCTAAGCTGCTGCTATAAAATGAATACATTTAGAATGCAGGGGCAATCTCCAGCCACTACTTCTCCATTTTCACATGTTGCTCTCTGTGAGTTTAGCTTCCAGGGAATTGGCAAGGTTTCAGTATCCAGCATCTTTTTCTCTTGGACCATGTTGGTCCTCACCATTATTTTCTCTGAAATGTTTCAATTGCTCACATTTCTTTTCTAGCTGTGATCTTATTCAATATTTGATTAAAAGTCACAGTAGAGTCATTTTAGGTGGTTTTGGTTGATGTGGGCAGATCTTATCACACATTTGGATCCAATATTCTATGAAAAGTTTTTCAGAATTAGAGAAGCTGAATAGTCAGCTGGGATAGATGAAACTTATGTTCTACTGAGTTAAGATAGAAGTCTTTCTTTCTTTTTTTTCTTTTTTTCAAAAACAGATTTATTTTTCTTTGGGTTCACCTTATTATTTGGCTTCTCTAGGCTCGTGAACTATAGGCTCAATGTCCTTTGTTTATGGCTAGAGTCCACTAATACATGAGTACATACCATATTTATCTTTTTGTGTCTGGATTATCTCACTCAGGATAGTGTTTTCTATTTCCATTCATTTGCATGCAAAATTCAAGATGTCATTGATTTTTACCGCTGAGTAGTACTCTAATGTGTATATGTTCCAAAAAACATATATAGATCCTCCTGGAAATTGGAAGCAGACAAGATCGCCAGGCAAAAGTTGGGAGCATGGGAGTGGGGATGGGGCTGGTGTGGGGGAACGGGAGAGGGGGAGAGAGAAGGGAGAAGGGAAGGACTGGGGAGAGATTGGGGAAGTGGGAGGGTTGAGATGGAGGAAGGGCGGATATAGGTGCAGGACAATATCTTAATTAGGGGAGGCATTTTAGGGCTGGCAAGAGACCTGGCTCTAGAGGGGATCCCAGGTGTCCACGGGGCTGTCCCCAGCTAGGAGAGGGTGCCCGAACTGGCCTTGGCCCATAGTCACATTGATGAATATCTCAAATATCACCGTAGAACCTTCATCCGGCAATGGATGGAGATAGAGACAGAGACCCACTTTGGAGCACTGGAATGAGCTCCCAAGGTCCAGTTGAAGAGCAGAAGGAGGGAGAAGATGAGCAAGGAAGTCAGTACCGCGAGGGGTTGGTCCATCCACTGAGACAGTGTGACTGATCTAATGGGAGCTCACCAAAGCCAGCTGGACTGGGACTGAACGAGTATGTGATCAAACTGGACTCTCTGAATGTGGCTGACAATGGGGGCTGACTGAGAAGCCATTGATAATGGTACTGGGACTTGTTTCTACTGCATTTACTGGCTTTTTGGGATCCTAGTCTGTTTGGATGCACACCTCCCTAGGTGTGGATGGAGGGGGGAGGGCCTTGAACTTCCCACAGGGTAGGGTACCCTGCCCTCCCTTAGGACTGGAGGGGGAGGGAAGAGGGTGAGTGGGGGAGTGGGAGGGGAATGGGAGGAAGAGAGAAAGTGGAAATTTTGAATGGAAAAATAAAAAAATACATAAAAAACAAACAAACAAACAACAACAACAACAACAAAAACCCAACAAAGATTTGTTTATGTATGTAACCCAGGCTACTCTGGAAAGCAATCCTCTGCTTCAGACTCTCAAATTCTAGAACAGCAGGAGTTAGCTCCCTGCCCAGTGGCTTGGAACTGTTGGGTCAAAGGTTTGTCTTTACTGATTGATAAGACCAAGGACACAAGGTATTTATTGAAGTGCAGTTTTAAAAACACCTCTATTATCTGCCCCAGGACAGAAAGATCTGGTAGTGTTGACTTTAGAAATACTGATGAACTTGCAAAAGTACCTTAAAAGCTGTAGAGACTGTGGACTTTCAATAGTGCTAGGTTGACTCTTAGATCTCGAATTCCATTCTAAGGTAACCTTAGAACAAAACAAGGCAGCAATGGATCAGCACCCAAATCCCAGAGTTCAAACTCTACCAGTTCAACAAAGTCAACAGCAGGTGGGAAGTTGAGTTATCTTCAGCAGAAGAACCTCTGCCTGAACAGGAAGTGTATTTGGTCTCAGAAGGACTGGAGAAAAAAAAATGCAGGGACAGAAGCGTTCTCCTTTTTTTTTTTTCCATTTTAGAGGAAGGATGGATTGAGAGGCCTACAAAACCACGAAGAATAAGATACTACTGGCCATTGGAAATAGACACAATTGGAAATTGGAAATAAGTCAATCTCTGTTCTCAAACTGGTTGTATGAACAGGACCCCCTCTAAAGAGAAAGGTGATCTAATGGATTCGAATGAAAACAACAACAACAAATAAAAACAAGCAAACAAACAGAAAACTAAAGAAATGTTGGTCTGTGGAGAGAGTGAAAAGTAGGGTGGTTGATTTAAGACTCTTACTTGCAGTGCAGTTCAATTTGAAAGTCCAATTGGCCGGGCAGTGGTGGTGCACATCTTTAATCCCAGCACTCAGGAGGCAGAGGCAGGTGGATCTCTGTGAGTTTGAGGCCAGCCTGGTCTACAAGAGCTAGTTCCAGGACAGGCTTCAAAGCTACAGAAAAACCCTGTCTCGAAAAAAAAAAAATTGAAAGTCCAATTGTTCAAGCTTGATAAGGATGTATGTCTATAATCCTAGCAATCTGGAGGTTGGGACAAGAGGCTCTTGAGTTTGAAGCTGGCCTGATCTATATAATGGGATCCTGTCTGAAACATACAACCTCCCTCCCCCAAAACAGAACAATATTTTTGCTCTTTTCTTTCAAGTTGACATGGTGTAAGCACTCACAGAGTATACTCAGCAGTGACTCTTGAAATATCATCAAAGGCATATCTTTATCAAAGCAGTCTCACTGTTTTGTAAATTTAACAAGGGAAACCCATTTGAAAACCAACTTCAATTGTTTTGCATCAAGCAAGGTCAAAGTAAGATTTTCGGTGTAGATGAAATCACCTTGGAACTCAGTAGGCTGACCTAGTTAAGGCTTCCCCTTAGAAAACCAAAATTGTGTGCATTGAACTATTTCTAGGACTCTGGGTTGTCAAAGGAAGGGCTTTGCCTGAAGAGACTCTCAAAGACAGAGATTTCCACCCCTGTCATCTGTATCGCTTACACTATCAGTTCACTCACATCCCCACTCCTATCCATGAAGACCCATTAAATCTAAGTCTGTACCCAGGAGTCTAGATTCCACGGCATTTGTAAGGTGTGTCTGGTAACCTCTGGTCAAGGGCACCAAGCAGGATCATTTATGCCATTGAATCCTCATCCTGGCTGTATATGAGATTACTTATATTCAAGACACTGTTAGCATTAGGGTTTTTGTTTGTTTGTTTGTTTGTTTTTCGAGACAGGATTTCTCTGTGGCTTTGGAGCCTGTCCTGGTACTAGCTTTTGTAGACCAGGCTGGCCTCAAACTCACAGAGATCCGCCTGCCTCTGCCTCCCGGGTGCTAGGATTAAAGGCGTGCACCACCATCACCTGGCTAGCTCAGTGGTTCTTAACTTTCCTCATGCTGTGACCCTTTAATAAGCTCTTTACATTGTAGGGACCTCCAACCACAAAATTATTTTTGTTTCTACTTCATAAATGTAGTTTTGCTACTGTTATAAATTGTAATGTAAATATCTGATATGCAGATGGTCTTACTTGACACCTGTGAAAGAGTTGTTAACTTCCCAAAGGGGTCACTACTCATAGGTTGAGAATCTGTCCCTTAATTGAAAAACCAAATGCTTCAAGGAATCTTTGTTATATAGTCCCCAATTTCAGAAATTTAATTTGTAAACTATCACTCTTTAGGAAAGTATTCTTGCCAAGTCTCCAGGTTGAGTGAGTCAGAAAACCTTGTTAGAGCGAATGGGAGAACCTCTAAACACCAAAGCCTGGCTACAGGTAAGACATTGAACAAGGCTGCCTCAGTTGTCCTAAGAGAAGAGGCTTCTCGGTGCCCTGACTCTACCCTGAACTACCCTGAGGTTCAGTGAGGTCTACTGCCTGTACTCTCTCCCAGTCCCCTGTGGACTGTCCAGACACTGCCTCAATCAATGTAATTAACATATCTACATGCTTTGCACAACTTTGAGATCTTGGGTCTTGCCTACCACCTGACTACCTAACCTCCCCAATATTTTCTTGAACTCAACAAAATTCATGCAGATGACTTTAAGAGTAGAAGTTCCTGCGCTCTCCTTTGGCCAGTGGATCAAGCTCACACTACAGCAGACTTGGTGGGCTGTCCTGCAAAGGTTGTGTTGTCGACATCCTCTAGACTTGTCTGGGTCCATGGAGATGACTCAATGAAAACTTGAAAATGTACTAAGATGGTGAGACTTCCAGGACACGAAGATTTTAGAATGGTGAGGGCCGATTGTTGTCTGAAGTTTGGGAAAAGCACGCTGGGAATAAGACAGAATAGACTCTCAACAAACAAAACCTCTGAAAGTGTTTTAGGAAAGGGAGGGTATGGGAAGGGAAGATGGCCTGCATTCAACTACCCTAAAATAGCAGGTTAATTACTTTAGGAAGAGAGGATAGGATGGGGACATGTTAGTCACAGTTCTTTTTTGGTCTTTGCGGTTAAAGTTGCCTGATGAACTGCAACCATTGTCCATTTGCATCGATCTCTTGACTTTTAAAATGCAACCTGTAACTGTAACTGTACACAGCTAAGTCAAAATGCAAAACTTCACAGCCATGTAGGACTGGGGCTATTAACTTGCATTTGTTTATCTGGTCGTTGGTGAAGTTCATTGTTCTGTTAAGGTGTCTGCTTCACACTAGAGCTACCACCATGACTTGGGTTTGCTTTGATTTCCTTTGCCATTTACGTGTGTGTGTGTGTGTACACATGCGTGGGCATGTTTGCTATAAATTCTTCTGGACCACAGGGGAGATGCAACTATTAACATATTAATAAACATACTTGTTTATTTTCAATCATATGTCACCACTGCTTCTCCATGTTGCCTTATGCCATTTTGTCACAGGTGTGACTGATACAGCCGTGATGCCTACAGCTCGCATTTTGTCTATCTGCTTGGGTAATGAATAAGGTACGGTGCTTGCACAAGACACCGTGGTGAACATTTGGTATACCCCAATTTCCTGATCCTTACAAGAATTTCATGAAGAAGAAGGCTTTATTCGTCTTCCCTTCTAGAAGGGAAAACTGAGGGACAGTTGAACAGACTTGAGCACAGCACACCTGCCGAGTGATGGAAGCTGGGTTTGCAGCTGGGCAGACCAACAGCAGAGTAGTGTCGTTGGCCACTAGGTTATCTTGAGTTATGTTTATAAAGCTTCTCTTAGTGGGCAGATCTCTGGCCTGTGCTTTGACCTAGCAGTCCCTGGAAAGTTTCCATTTGACTCATCCCAGACTGTCACGCGGGGCCCCAAAAGGACATTTGGAACTGAAGAGCGATCAGCGACATGCTTTCAGTCTTGGCTCCACATGGAGTCCCTTTAGATGCAGTATACTTTTTGGTTCCTTTTTTTTTCTTCTCTCTCCCCTACTAGTACTAGAGTATTGGCTTCTCCCCAAAGAGAGGCCATGTTTTCTTTATTATAAAGATATCGTATGTCCCTCTCTTAGTCAATTGCACCATTATTTGTTTCTCTAGTGTCAAGTGTTTTATAAAGAATGAGGCCTCTCTGTGTACTTGATTTTTCTTGGCTAACGTTTAGCATAATCACTTACACATTAAAGGAGGCAAAAGTTTAATTTATAGTAAAAGCCTTCGGATGCATATTTTAACTAGGTTAGATAGACCTCTCTGTGGTAGGGTTACGTTATTAAGTTCATGACCCAAATATGGTGCATGGACTAATGGCCACTGGCCATGACACACCTGTCATCGCCACTCATTACTTTCTTGACTACGCCCTGGCTTTTCATTGAGTTGCCCTGAGATGTGCCAAGATTCCTCCTCATCCTCCACTCATCAGCTGACACAGATTCACACTGTCTCTGCATCCTATCTTCTGACTCGAGAGCTGGCCTGGGGTTTGAATCAGTGATGTCAAGCTTGTCAATAGGCAAAAGCCAACAAGCCAACAACAATAGCAGCAACAACAGACCCAAACCAAAACGAGTATTTTCTCACATGACATAGCAGCACATGGCTTCATGATCCCCAAGAGTATGGTTGCATAATCAGTCTATGGGAAGAAAGAAGGCAATGCCTTTGGAAATGAAGGGAGTAACCGTGATACCAGGATGGGATCGGCGGTGTGTGTTAGATAAACCTATTATCTATTAGCTTTTATCTATAGCTGTTAATTATGTAAGAACTTGGGAGACATGACTGGGTTAAAAATGGAGAGAGTGTGTGTGGGGGGGATGAAGACTCCTCTAGAGATGTCCTTCACACACACCTGATGTTGACATGCCACACAGCAAGAGAAGATACCCCTCCACGCACACTTATATGCTACTCTTCCATGTTTCTGCTGGTCTTTGTTTTCTCCAGAAAGCTCTTCCACTCTTCCCTATCCCCCAATGGAAAGCCCCAGAGGAACTAGTCTTCAATTTCAAGTGACAGGCATATCAAAGACGTACCAATCTGTAACAATAACCTTCACCTAGTAATAAGTCACTACCCATACAGGAGAGAGAGGCGGAGATAAAACTTTGTGGTTTTATCCTCAGTTTCCTGATCCTTAGAGCCACGTAAATAAAACGGTTCAAATTAAGAAGAGGTCACTGTAAGATCTGAGTCATCCAGTTTGTATCACTCATTGATCCAATTAACAGGACAAATGCCAACCCCTGATTTACTTTATGCCACAAGTGCTTTGGTTTTTAGTGTATAAGAGAGTTGTGTGGGTTTCTGGGGTCAAAGGTGCTCCAGGTGACATAAGCCACTTTTCTCCTTCTGACTTGTTACCTTAGCAACCTTTGTTTCCACAGTCAACTCTTAGAAATTCGCAGAAATGGAGGCACTTGAATCCTGTGACCAAGTGTTTCTGGAACTATCTGAGTGGAGCTATTGTGTTCTATTATTCTCATTTAGAAAAGCAGACCTAGTGCACACCTTTAATACCAGCACTAGGGAGCCAAAGGCAGGCGGATCTTTATGAGTTCGAGGCCAGTCTGGTCTACAGAGAGAGTTCCAAAGCTACTGAGAAATGCTATCTCGAGGGAGAAAGCGGGGAGGGAAGTAGACCTGCTTTATCATAAGAATGCTGTCTTCACCACCGGGCAGTGGTGGCTGGTGGTGCACGCCTTTAATCCCAGCACTCTGGAGGCAGAGGCAGGCGGATCTCTGTGAGTTCGAGACCAGCCTGGTCTACAAGAGCTAGTTTCAGAACAGGGACAGGTTCCAAAGCTACAGAGAAACCCTGTCTCGAAAAAAACCAAAAAAAAAAAAAAAAAAACCAAAAAAAAAAGAATGCTGTATTTGCACAGAAGGACATCAATGGACTCAACACTAATGTATGTGTCCAATCCAGGTGGTCTCCTGGACCACATGCAGAATCCTCTGGGGGTTTCTCTATAAGGTTCCTATAGAGTTATTTGATGATGTTTGTTGGATCTTGGAAGCTGAGTTTGAAAAGGAATCAAAGTATTTATTAAGCCTTTTCCAGCATGCAGGCAAACCATGCTATTTTCTACCACGCAAACTCAAGATGTGGATTTGGCAAGGATTTCTCTGAAAAAGGAGCCGTATGTCAGTGTTAACGACTATAGAGAGGTTGCCACGGTGGATGGACTTGAGCACAGATATGTTGTTTGTCCTGAAAAGCAGTTCCTTCTGCTCTTCACGCCCTTAAGAAGAACCAGAAGAAGAAACAAAACTGTCTCCTTTGCATTATGAATATCTGTGAATACCACTATGAGCTACTGAACTATGTTGATTAGCCTGGCGTGGCCAGCCATGGAAGGCAAAAGCAAAATAAATGGACAACCATATTCTTCCAGTTCTGCTATGCAGATTTAGGAACAGGGTTGTGCACAGATGTGGCAGCCAGAGAGGGCCGAGCATCCCTGAAGAAGATCTAATTGTTCAGCACAACCCACCCACCAGGGTCATGGAAAGAAGAGGTCACTACCCTACAACTCATCCTGCGACCTGAAGAGTTAGTTGTGCCTCTTCTGTTTCTTAAAGCAATCCAAGTTTCTGTTGAATCAGCCTGACTTTTTCTGGTCAAAAGTTTCCAGACATTCAGTCTCAGTTTGAAAAGCTGATTGGAAAAACATTCTTTTCTCCCTAAATTAACCCAAGAAACATACAAGTTATGACTCTCACTATGAAGCAGATCCAGGATGCTAGCCTAAATTTGCCTCAGGTTGCTCTTTCGCTTGGTTTCAAGGTTACTCTTCTTCACAGGAACTTGAGAGACAGCAAAGGTGAGAATAACATGGTGGATTCGGCTACTAGAAAACAAATAAACGGAAGCCAAAACTTCTTTTTTTTTTTTTTTTTTTTTGAGACAGGGTTTCTCTGTAGCTTTGGAGACTGTCCTGGAACTAGCTTTTGTAGACCAGGTTGGCCTTGAACTCACAAAGGTCCGCTTGCCTCTGCCTCCCAAGTGCTGGGGTTAAAGGCATGTGCCACCACCGCCCGGCTGAAGCCAAAACTTCTTAAATACATCAGCAAGCTGACACCTCAGGCCCCTCAGGTGCTTAGTTTCCCCCCTGAAGCAGTGCTCTGCTGCTCCATCTGAGCCAATTTCCCTAATTCTCCACCTACTTTACAAAATAACTTTTATCGCCCAATGATCTTCATGTCTTTACCATGATGATAGTATCTGAATTTTAAAAAGTCCCCACAAACCAAATTACATCTTTCTTTTACTACGAATTATTTTATTTTTACACCTTTCATTCAACCATAAGCAGACTTTGGTGGCATGACTTCTAGCTAACCTCCTCTAAATGTGGGGCAGAGAGTTTTGATTTTGGATTGCAGTGTTCTGAGAGTCCATCGTGTGTGGGGCAAAGAGTTTTGATTTCGGATTGTAGTGTTCTGAGAGTCCATCGTGTGTGGGGCAGAGAGTTTTGATTTTGGATTGTAGTGTTCTGAGAGTCCATCGTGTGTGGGGCAGAGAGTTTTGATTTCGGATGGTAGTGTTCTGAGAGTCCATTGTGGCTCTGTCACCCAGGATGCTCTAGAATATTTGAAAGACGCACTTCACATTCTGGTGCCTCAATTTTTTTTCAGTTCTCTAAAACTTAATTGAAATAAAAAAAACTTTACTTCCAGTTTTCTTTTTTTTTATTTATTTTATATATATAGTGTTCTGGGCACCAGATCTCATTACAGATGGTTGTGAGCCATCATGTGGTTGCTGGGAATTGAACTCAGGACCTCCGGAACAGCAGTCAGTTCTCTTAACCTCTGAGCCATCTCTCCAGCCCCCAAGTTTTCTTTGAAAACACCTTTAGTTAATTATTATTTTGGAAGCCAGAAAAAATATCTTATCTTATGTATTCAATAATGCTAACACTTTTTACACTGAATGTAGTGAGATTTGGAGCTAGGTCGGCAATGTGTTTGGGTGATGAGCAGCTCATCCCTTGTTTATTTATGAAGCATTGCTTTGCTTAGAACTTTTAAAACCCTTTTTTATTCTTTGATAATTTCATACATGTATATAATGAGTTTTACTGTTTTTATCTCCTGTTAACCTTTCTCATCCCGCCCCTTCTCCCTCTAAAGCCCTACTTCCCAGCAAGTCTCTTTCCTTCTGTGTATGCGTGTACACTTATGTGTGTGTTTGTCACTTTAACTAGGGTGACTACCTTTTCTGATGTTGTTATTTTTGTTTCTTCTTTTTGGAACAAGGTCTCCTGCAGTTCAGGCTAGCTTCGACTTTGCTATGTATCCACTGCTGACTTTGAGCCAGTTCTTCCTGCTTCCACCTTTCAACAGTTGTGACTATCTGCCCACCCTGCCTTCTTTTCTCTCTGTCTCGCTGTCTTTGTCTTTCTGTCTCTGCCTCCGTGTGTGTGTGTGTGTGTGTGTGTGTGTGTGTGTGTGTATTTGTGTATCTGTCTATTTGTTTTTCTCTCTTTCTTAAGCAGAATCTTACGCTATAGTTGAGGTGGGTGCCTAGGACTCACTATGTAGCCCCTATTGGACTTGAATGTGCAGCAATCCTTCTATCTCAGCCTCTTGAGTGCTGTAATTATAGGTAAGAGCTTTTACCTAGCTTTGAACTGGTGACTTTTAAATGTTCTTATTAGGGTTTGTGTGGGTATAAGATGATATGCAGATCTGATATCATAACACCTTTGTGATATATGATGCTTCTCCCATTATTGCATGTTCATTAAAATATATTGTGTCTCCCCATTATTCTAAATGACCATCATATCCAGCAACCACCCATAAATTATTAATCTTATGGAACTATTGCCTGTCTTAAGCCAGTATTTTGGAATTTTTCTTAAACAAAAAAGGCATATGTAAGTAACAAAATGGAGTTGATTAAATCTATATTTATCCTAGCTTCTTTGGTGATTGGTGTTTTATGAAATAGTTCAGGGAACCGAGAAAACAAGACAAGTGGCATAAAATTTGAAATTGCAAATTGTTTCCCAAACACTAGATAATTATGCAATCATTTGTTCTAATTGCAACCTACGAGCCAAAAACCAGAGAAGAGCGATTGGCACACATTAGAGAGAAGGAAACGGAATTATAGAAGTTTGGTTATAGCTTCTCAGAAAAGCTTGTCCTAGGAGTTCACTGCTTATGGGTGGGCTACTTCCTGGGATCCCCGAGTCACAATGGCAGCTGGCTAATTCATTCACTTATTTTTCATTCAGCAAGTTGTCAACTGATTGCCTGCCATGTGCTAGACACTATTCTATGTGCTAGGGAGGGCTAGGCACATTGCTCGGTGGGACAGTATTTGTCCAGCATGCCTAGGAAAGGGTTCTCTTACTAAAATACTATAACACACACACACACACACACACACACACACACACACCCACACACACACACACACCACCCACCCACACACACACGCACACAGCAGAACTGGGTAAATACATTGGGTGAAGTATTTAGAACAAGAGACAAGCTAAGACTGACTTCAGGAGTTTTGAACTGAAAAACTGGAAGTTTTTTCCTGCTAAGTGGTTTTCTGAATAATACAATCTCTTGGTCCCAGAAAGAGAGGGGCAAATCCAATCATCAGGAAAGATATTTTATTTTGTTTTGTAGTTTTGTTTGGATAAGACCTGTGATGGTACTGACCATTGCTTTTTCTTGAATTGATATACTGACTTAGAGGAAGGAAGTCATGTGAGTGAGGTCTCAGCAAGGATCTTGGATGGCAGTGTTGATCAGCACTTGCTAAGCTCAGTTGTAAGGGAATAAATTCTCCTGGCTACATCGCAGCCTTAAATGATAATTGACACAGTGTGATCTATGCTTCAGCGTTGTGGAAAAACATTCTCCTTGGTTGATTTCATTACTGGGTTCATAATCCTTAGCTCACCTCTTTCATTATCAGCCCCTGTCCACAGTCTGATGAGAACTATTGCATTTATGAGGATAGCTGTTGTATTATGTCTGGTGAAACCCTCTGTATTTTATAAATCTAGCTGATGATGGAAGCACTTACCAAGCAATTTGAAAGTGGTTTGTAAACTATAAACGATACATAAGTATTTTTGCTGTATATTATTTTAAAAATGCTTTTGTTCATCTTTGAGAATCGTGTACAATGTATTTGGTCATATTTGCTGCTATTTCTCCCCCCAACACCCTCCAGGTAATCTGTATACTGTGATTGATGCTGTAAGGAAGCCCTGAGTCTCAAAACTTTCTATACAAGCATCAGTCAGTTAGATGACATGCTCAGCTTTTGAACAGTAAGTGCTATACATGTTTTTCAGCTAATAGAGAAATAGGTACAACAGACTGCATTGTGGGTAGTTCTGCTATTATAGGCACAATGAATTTGCCCCAAAGTAGCCAGGGATTTATTATGGAGCAGAGGTATGTGGCTGCTAAGAGTAGGATGTTATGGACACATGTAAGGTTTATATAAGTATGTTTGTATATGTATTGTTCATACACAGGATTGTTGGGTTTTTTTTGTTTGTTTGTGCTGTTTCTAGACAAGGTTTCTCTGTGTCACCCTGACTGTCCTGGAACCCACTCTGAAGACCAGGCTGGCCTTGAACTCACAGAGATCTGCCTGCCTCTGCCCCCAAGTGCTGGGATTAAAGGCGTGTGCCACCACCACCCAGCACTGTTGTTTTGGGCTTTACTATGTGCCGATGGGTGACTTGTTATTACTTTGTTGCACAGGCAAGCTCTGAACTCATGGCAACATTCTTGTTTCAATTTCCTCAGGCCTGAGATTACAGGTCAATGGCTTTTTGCTTCATTGGCTCTTTGCTTTTATTCCTCTTCCCCTCCCTTCTGTCCTCCCTTCTCCCCTCTCTTCCTCTCCACTCCTCTCCCCTCCTCTCCTCTTTCCAGTCCTCTTCCCCAACTTCCTTTTCTTTCCCCTCTCCTCCCATCTTTTCTTTTCTTCTATCCTCCTCCCTCCTCTCCTTTTCCTTCCTCCCATATTTTTTTTTCTTGACCCAAATGTTTTGCCATGTGTTCCAGCCTAACCTGGCCTCCAAGTCACTAGGTAGCCCCAGCTACTCTCAAATTTGCAATCCATCTGCCTCAGCACCCTGAGTGCTATGACTGTAGGTGTAGGTCATTCTTAAGTACTTTCTTTAAAGCATACGAGTTGAGACTCTATTACCACACTGGAATGTTGGAAGAATCTTTGCAGTCATCTAGTTCTGTAAATACGCAGGAGATCGTGTGCCAAGTCTGACAGATTGATGGATGCTTATTGGATCTCTGTGCTAAGAAATATGCTGAAGCTGCTTCTGGGAAGAGGGGAAAGCTGAGTGGACCAATGAGCAAAGGGCTGTGACGGAGGATGCAACATGCCTTTGCACACTGCACACTTCCATCCCAATCTAGTTCCGCCTCCCACTTCAGGGAATCTTACCTGAGGCCTCACGGCCTGTCAGCAGGCCCAGGAGTCTTCCACTCTGCTTTGGTATCTCTTGTGGCATATTTCAGACACTAGACTATCTCTGCTACAGCACTCAGTCTGGCCTGGCTATGTAAGTGTATAATTTGTCTATTCAGGAGGTTGAGGCAGGAGCCTGATCAGCATTGTGTACCTCTCTCTTCCAAATTAAAACCTTCTCTTCTGGAGACTCCTAAGATGCAGAAAGATAAAGGCCAGATATGCAGGAGGCTTAGAGTTATGAGACTCAATTAGCCCTCCACAAGGTTATAATCAGAAACACTGGAGAGGGGCAACCCTTGGTGGAGCTGCCTACAACCTGCAGCTTTTAAGTCATGTCCCATTCTCAAGTGGACCTTTTGCTGATGCAGCTGGCTGTTAGTGAAGCATGCTCCTGCATGCAACCACTCACCCCCTATCTTGCAGGACCCCAATTCACTCACTGGTTCTCAAGCTAGAAACAGCTAGAATACTTTGGTTTGTCTATGAGTCCTTAGTCCGCCCCTATCTGGAATATTCCCATTTCCCCAGAAAAATGCAACTGGGCTACAGACTCAACTCTAGACTAAGCAGGGTAACTTAGTAAGATTCTATGTTAAAAGAAAAAAAAAGAGGTGGGGGGAGATGGAGGGCTAGTAGTAGATAGAATACTTACAAAGTCCGAGTTTGGGTCCTGTAACACCACAGACAAAGCAAAGCAAAGCCAAGCCAGATAAATCCTCACTCTCATGAAGCCATGCACACATACTTCTCGATATAATAAAAACATGACTATTAAAATTCAATACTTTGCTTACCAGACCTGTCAGTAATTAAGGAATTCTGAATTAATGTGCTTTTACTACATAGACAAGGAACATTCCTTAAGCTTAAGACAGCTTCTTGATTTGTTCCTTTCTTTAAATTTTAAAACTACTATGATTTGGCATGAAGCAGAAACAGTGAAATAAAAATGCAGGTTTATAGACTACCATGGAGTGGATTTACAGCTAATGCTATATTCTACAAACACTGGCATAACGTTTTTTTTTTTTTTCCCTCTTTCTTCAGAATGATGGAATGTAAAGGAAACGTCTGAGAAACAGCTGGAAATGATTGCTGAGCATTTTCAACAGTCCTGTGAAATGCCATGAATTCAGAGCATCTCTTCAGAAGCTGGGGACCGTAGCCCTCAGAAGAGGTGCTGGATGTCAGGTTAAACCCTAACCCTGACCTTTTCTTGGACTAAAGGTCACGGACTGGCTTTGATGAAAGCTTTGTCTTCTGATGCTTGAAAGTAAATTCTCTCTTTTCTTCTTGGCCACCTTCTCTCCCTGCTTTACTTAACTTTTAATCTGAAAAATTAATTATTAGGTGGTTAATTAGCCTGAGCAGGTCTTGCTAGCCTAGGATTGTCTTGAACTTCTAGACTCGTGAGATCCTTCCTCTGGTCCTCCAGAGCTGGGAATGGAGGCTTTAGCCACCACTCCTAGCTCCTCCTTACCTTAGAGAAATCCAATCTTCCAGGGAACATGTTATGATTCTTTCATTTAGCAACAATTGATAGAGAACCATGACTCCATTCTGCACACACAAGCGGCAATGTCCTTCAGCCCTCAAAGCTCCATCCCATTCAGCACACGTGATCTAACTGCAGAAGTCAGAGAAATGATGGAAACGTCAGGGATGTAAACTGAGGCTGGATGGGAACTGACGGCATTGCAGGATTGTTCAACATACTTCAGAGCAGAGTTGGGTGAGATGGTCCATGCCTATGATCTTAGCATTGTGGAGGCTGAAGCAGAAAAACTGAAGGGTTCAAAACCAGCCAGGCCTACATAGTGAGTCCCATCTCATAAAGCCAGAGTAAATCAATGAACTAGTTTAAAATACTATTATGCCAGGATTTTAGTACAGGATCCCTAGTCCTGTCACAGGGACCAGGAGAGATGAACAATCATAGCCCCACCCAGACATGCCAACAATTTATCATTTACTCTGCACCCACGGTCGAAGGGTAACTCAGCACTGTAATTATTCAACCAAAGCAGGCCAGGATCTGGATAAACAGAACATTGGCAGAGGCACTAACATAGGCTCTTTGATCCCTTTTCTCTGAATACTGTTTTCTGTGTTTTAGAGGAATAAATGAAATATAACATTCCTCTGCCTGCTGTACCTTTTGGTATCTCAAGTGTAAGAAATAGGTCTGAAGGGTTTGGTTTGTTGATTGAAGGAAGAGCTGATAATTGTGCTGTAGCTTATGTGCCAGACGACAGGAACTTTGTCCAGTGTTCCAGCATGAAAAGTGGAGGAGAGAAGGAACAGAACCCCTGTCTGAGTTCCTCCCACTCCACACGTCCCCTTGCCTCCTTGGGACCTGTTGCCCCGTGGACCCACACACTATCCACTTGCAAAGAATCAGGCTGATGGTCAGAAATACCGAGAGCAGCTCTGCAGTACAAGCCTTGTAACTTAGACACCAGCATCCCCAACCCTTAGGATGCATTCCATCTTGAGGATAACGAGTCTTGTATATTTCCTTCCTTTTGTGGCTCTGAAACAATATGTCTTTGTTTTATGGCCCGTCTCAAAGTGCGACAGTTGTTCTTTATGACGTCACGTAGTAAGCCTGGGCAAATGGGCGCTTGGTTTTGAAGTGTTTGTGCAGTGTGAGAAGGCAACTGAGCAGCTGAGTAAAAGTGTTTGAGTTGGACGGCGAGGAACACACGGTTGTGAGTACATACAGGATTAAAACATCCCTCGGCATTCGGAATGAATTATTAGCAAGCAAATGTTTTGAATTGCAAACACGTGACACAGTTTTAGTTGGTGTTTGTCCCCTCTCCTGTCTGCCTGCTCTCTTTCTCCCTCCCTACACCCCTAACAGAGATGTTTTTGTCAACTTGTGGCAATACATTCTAGTAGGCCTCATGGTGGGAGCATCACATGCATGTGGGGGGTCTGGAGAACTACAGAAATGACAGTCCATTCTCAGGGTGAGATTTTGTAATGCATGACTGATAGATTCTTTTTTTGACTAGCTTATATGTTAAATTTAATAGACAATCATTAGAAGAAGAAAATAAGTATTTTTATAAATAACTATAGTTTTTTTGGAAGAGCATTTTTTAATTTTTTTCCATGATATTTATTGAGCTCTACATTTTCCTCTGCTCCCCTCCCTGTCTCCCCCCTCCCCCTTCAATCCTCCCCTTGGGTCCCCATGCTCCCAATTTACTCAGGAGATCTTGTCTTTTTTATACTTTCTACTTCCCATGTAGATTAGATCTATGTAAGTCTCTTTTAGTGTCCACATTGTTGTCTAAGTTCTCTGGGATTGTGGTTTGTAGGCTGGCTTTCTTTGCTTTATGTTTAAAAACCACCTATGAGTGAGTACATGTGATAATTGTCTTTCTGTGTCTGGGTTACCTCACTCAAAATAATGCTTTCTAGTTCCATCCATTTTCCTGCAAAATTCATGCTGTCGTTACTTTTTTTTCTGCTGTGTAGTACTCCATTGTGTAAATGTACCACATTTTTTTATCCATTCTTCAACCGAGGGGCATTTAGGTTGTTTCCAGGTTCTGGCTATGACAAACAAAGCTGCTATGAACATAGTTGGGCACATGTCCTTGTGGCACGATTGAGCATCCTTTGGATATATACCCAAAAGTGGTATTATTGGGTCTTGAGAAAGGTTGTTTCCTAATTTTCTGAGAAATCTCCATACTGACATCCAAAGGGGTTGTACCAGCTTACATTCCCACCAGCAATGCAGAAGTGTTCCCTTTTTCCCACAAGCTCTCCAGCGTAAATTGTCATCAGTGGTTTTGATCTTGGTCATTCTTACAGGTGTTAGATGGAATCTCAGAGTTGTTTTGATTTGCATTTCTCTGATGACTAGGGATGTTGAACATTTCCTTAAGTGTCTTTCAGCCAATAAATAACTATAGTTATAGGCAACAGAATGAATGTCAGAATATAACAAGACAACTGGAAAAAACCAAAATTCTCTACAGTGTTAACAATTTCTAGATACCTGTCAGGCACATGTGAGCAGAAATGTCGAGGGCAGACAGCTTGTATTATTGAAAGAACCTGGGGATTTGTATCTGTATCTTCCAGGTTTCTATAGTCTATAAAATAATACAGATAAAAATGGAAAAACAGTGGAGGTTCTTTTATTATTGTTTTTTGGAGAGGGCTGGGGAGTTGAGGCAGGGTTTCTCTATGAAGCCCTGACTGTCCTAGAACTCTCTTCATAGACCAGGCTGGCCTTGAAGTTAGAGAGATTCACCTGCTTCTGCCTCCTGAGTGTTGGGATTAAAGGCATGCACCACCATTGCCTAGTTTACTTAAACATTTCTGTATTTGTATGATATACCTCTTTAAGTCTCTTGGCATTTTTCTATGAGGTTGTCATTTTAGTAATTTGTAGGGATTCTTTATCCATTTTCAAACCTAATGCTTTTGTTGCACATATAGATTATACTGCACTTAGAATAAATTTGCAAATATATTTTAGACCCAGTAAATGTAAACTATATGTAGGCTTAAGAAAGTGAGAGTGTCCATTTGAATCAACAGCACCACTGACCGGGATTTAGAAGATAAAGAATGTTAAGAATTTTAAGTATTACAGTCTGAGAATGTTGCTTAGTTGGAGGAGTGTTTGCCCTGCATGCATGAATCCTGGGGTTCTCTTCCCTCTGCACCATAAACTGAGCATGTTGGCAGACAGTTAGGGTCCTCTCACCTCAGGTGGTGGAGGCTGAATTTCGGATCCATTTCCTTCAATAATCCCTGTTAGCACCAGCCTCCTCACTGCAGTTAGCTCTGTAGTACCTACTTTCAGTATTACAAACAATACAACAGCCGGGCCGTGGTGGCTCATGCCTTTAATCCCAACACTTGGGAGGCAGAGGCAGGCGAATCTCTGTGAATTTGAGACCAGCCTGGTCTACAAGAGCTAGTTCTGGGGCAGGCTCCAAAGCTACAGAGAAACCCTGTCTCAAAAAACAAACAAACAGAAAACAAAAAAAACCAACCAACAAACAAAACACAACAAACAACACAACAGACAGAGCCTTAAGGAGACACAGCAAATTTAGATGTTCTGTTAGCTCTTTAAATAGGAACTACACGGGGAGAGAACACTTCGAGTTATTTCCTACAGAGCAGTGGTTTCCCAAGCTTTCCTGATCAGGCTTCCTGACTGTATGGGTGGGAATTTTAGTCTAGAAACTTGTATTGCCGCTCTGATCTGGAATCCATCCTGCGCTAATGTCTTCCTGTCTTCACTGGTCTATTTATGCCAGACTTCGGAATTTCTTTGTTCATGAACTTTTGGTGGATTGAAAGCTCTAATGGTTGCTTTCACTGCCCAGTCTCATATTCAAAGTCGAGAGTCAGAGGTGTATGGAAAAACTCGGATACAGAGGGAAGAATAATTCACAGAGAAACTAGAACGTGAGATTGTTTCCTTGCACTCTTTTCAGTTAGCATTTCTGTCTTTATGATGGTGTGCATTAAGCATTTGGTATAAGTCATTATAAACTATATTTCATATGATTTTGAAAGTGAAACAGAGTAATAAAATAAATTTTAAATTCAATGTTGTGTTATATAAGGAAAGTAATCTGGCAAGGAGTAAGTAAAACTAGACTAGACCTTGACCAAATAGCAAAGCAGTGCCATTGTGAAAAGAAAGCTTGCTTTGAGGACACATAAGCAGACACAGAATGGCAGTTCATTTTTTTTAATATTCTTTTATTTTTCATTCAAAAAATTTACACTTCCTCCCCTTCTCCCAGTCCTCTCCCGCTCCCCCACTAACCCTCCTCCCTCTCCCTGCTTCCTTAAGAGGGGGCAGGGTACCCTGCCCTGTAGGAAGCCCAAGGCCCTCCCCCCTCCATCCTGGCCTAGGAAGGTGTGCATCCATATAGACTAGATTCCCAAAAAAAGCTAATACATGCAGAAGAGATAGGTCCCAGTGCCGTTATCATTGACTTCTCAGTCAGCCCCCATTGACAGCTACATTCAGAGATTCCAGTTTGATCATATGCTCATTCAGTCCTGGTCCAGCTGGATTTGGTGAGCTCCCATTAGATCAGGCACACTGTCTTGGTTGGTGGACCAGCCTCTCCCGGTCCTGACTTCCTTGCTCATCTTCTCCCACCTTCTCAGAATGGCAGTTCTTAACATGTGGTCTGATGACCACTGTGGCCTTAAGGGTTTCCCAGATGGTCAACCTCTGGTCTGGTGTCTTGCAATTTTAAAACTTAAATACAACCACATTTTTGCTTTCTTTATAGTCGAGGAGAAATTAGCTGTTATCCTTCATTAATGTCTTGTTACAAACAGCATGTCTCAACAATTTTAGTTACTGTGTGTGGCCAAGGATGTATTGTGCTATATTGAAGTGATCTGTGGGTCAGAAATATCAATGAAACCCTAGAATCACTTTAAGAAAAAGTTAATAGTCACTATACAAGAAATGTGCACCAAAGCTTGTACTAGCTAGCACTAAAAAAAAAGATTAAAAATGAGTGAGTGAGTGAATGAATGAATGAATAAATAAATAAATAAAAGATCTTATTGAACTTAAATACTTAATAGCCCTAGCCACTGAGTCAGATAGCTCTGGAAGGTTGACCTAGAAATGAACCCATCTTGCAATAATCTTCAGAGAAATGGTGATGTCTAATATGATAATTTAGTAAGTCTGAATGAAGAAAATAAAATTGGAAAGGAGAAGATACAGAAAGACAAGGAAGAGGGGGAGAAAGAAGAGAGAAAGGAGAAGGAAGGGAGGGAAGGGGGGAAGGGGTGACTAGAGGAGGGAAAAGAAGGGGAAACTGCCAAGGTTCTTGTGACTACTATCCCGGGCCTCAGCTAAAGAGGCTAGGTGTCCCAAAGTTTATGTCAAATACCACTCTGACAGTTACACCAACATTCCTCACGAGGGGAGTCCCAATACTTCTCTTAACTACGTGGAGCTAAGCACCGTCTCGTTTGTAGGACAGACTGATGCCAGGAGAGAGCAGCAATGCCAGAGGGTAGTGAGCAGAGCCCAGGGAACACAATGCTGCTCGGTCAGTAAGGACTACACAGATATGAGCCTCCACTAGATAGCCATGGCTGAGTCAAACTCTGAGGCTTCACAGGAATGACTACTACAGGGACAGGGTGAGTCCGGGAACTCTCCTGTTCTTGAGATATCTCTCCTGTGGCCCCGGCTTCTCAGCAGTTGGAAATTCGCATCTATAAGACCTCTAACTTAACATCTGAGGAAGGATGTTTAAGAGAAACAAATAAACAGAAGCTAGGGGCATCTACCCATCTACCCATTCTGTTTAGAAAAATTCCTGGCCTTGACTGTCCACTGTCTATCTGATATGAGTAACAAAGTAAAACAGAACCATATACATTGCACGGCTTCTATTCCCTGGACGAACAGGCCAATAAAGATGCTGTGGGAACTATAGGCATCAGCAGACATGAATATTAAGTTTACAGTATCTACTTTGATTTAGAATTAAAATTAGGAACTCTAGACTTTAGGATCTCAGGCATTAAATATGACATGTTAAGATCAGACTGGGGTTTAAAAATGATTTGCATGGCAGGGAGTTGAGGAATAGATTATTGCAACTCCAAGTGATCGCAGTATTACACTCATGTCGGGAGAAGTGGCCCAGTTACAACCACAGAAAATGAGTGGCGTGAACTGGAGGTCACAGCTGGGATTGTGTTCCAGAACGAAAGAGCAAAGTGTTGGAAACAATCTCCAGGGAGATTCAATATGAAGAAGACATAGGAAGCATCTTAAATATGAATAATGTGTACGCCCGAGGAAGATATCAGAGTTTGTGAGAGGGAAACATATGCACTATGGGAAAAATCTGTACTGAAGACAAATTTGATTCTGTTGTTTGTGCATCCTGTCCAGTTTCTGTCCCCCACATTCAAAGACCAACTAGTGACAGAGCTTTTCTCGCTTCTGCTCTCCACCCTTCCAGGCTGCAAAGTTGGAGGACCTCTAGGCAACAACATTAGAGTGCAATTAACATATAAAACAGTGTACTTTGTAGTTGTGGATATGTTAATATTAAGCAGAGAGGAGAGAGAGAGAGAGAGAGAGAGAGAGAGAGAGAGAGAGAGAGGAAAAAAGGAAGAGAGAGAGGGCTGAAGGCTGAAGGAGTACCAGCCAAAATGCCCATGTAGCTGAAATAATATAGGCCATTATCTCCAAGTGGGAGATATGTGGTCCTAAGCCTGTGGCTGACTAAAGGTTTGAATAGCTATGTTTCTATTATTTTTTCCTCTCTCTCATTTTCCTCTCCTGAGAATTGGGGAGACAGCTAGAACATGCAAATATACTGCAAAATGTTGTTATGAGCATCTGAACAAAACCACACACAGAAAATCTTCACACAAATTTAGATGTTTCTGAGAATGCTGGGACCATATGTCAACCAGATCATTGCACTACCCTTACAAGTGGCGGGGGCTGCACAGTGGATCTTCCGAGGCTGACCTCTCTTTTTTTGTTGTTTTTCAAGACAGGGTTTCTCTGTAGCTTTAGAGCCTGTCCTGGAACTAGCTCTTGTAGACCAGGCTGGCCTCGAACTCACAGAGATCTGCCTGTCTCTGCATTCCAAGTGCTGGGATTAAAGGTGTGCACCACCACTGCCCAGCAGGCTGACCTGTCTTTAAAAGCATTATTTCTGCTTTGTGGATAAAGCTATCTTCATTGTGAAGGAAAAAGCATGTCCTTCCCTAAGAGATTGTGGTTCCACAGTTCCTAGACACACAGATAGAAAACCTTGGACACACAGCAGTCATGTGGAGTAATAGGAACAGTCACAACAGCAGAAGGTTATGGTAGGATCCATGTCTCCTGCTTTGAAAATAAACTCAGCTTAGCTTCATCATTCATTTGCCATAATGTCTGCATCATGGCGTGGTCACTATTCACATCCCAGCAAGAGATTATTATCTTGGAGCGAATAAGACAATGCCCTTGGAGATGTGGTCTTCATTATATTTTATACTTTTGTAGGTTGGGGAACTTTGCATTGGAGCACTCAACACAAGAACAAAGGAATGTTATAGAGAATGTATCTTATTATTTTTAAATTGATTTTATTGAGCTCTACATTTTTCTCTGCTCCCCTCCCTTCTTCTCCCTTCCCCCCTCAACCCTCTCCACCGAGGTCCCCATGTTCCCAATTTACTCAGGAGATCTTTTCTTTTTCTACTACTCGAGAATAAATCTTATTATATCTTGAACTTAGACTCAAAGTTTGCTAGAATATTCCTAGAAAAGTTCTGTAGAAGCAAAGCTGGAGGGAAGAGAGACAGGCACACTATTGATTTTTTTGAGGTCACTTGCATCAATCCCTTTACTAAGGAGTTTATTTATTAGGACCCCAAGTCTCCATAAGCATAGTAATACTTGGAAAGAGCTTTGGCTCTTGACCATGTCCAAGAGGGGATAATGGCATTAAAGTAGCCCTGATGACCAATGTCAGGACTCCATACAGCAAGACCAGGGAATCCCTGGCCTTGACAGCAAACTAGATGAAGATACTAAAAACTCAATACATATGGCAAATAATTTTTTTAAAAGAGGCCTAAAAGAAAAATTATAATTAGCATCTTATATTTGCCGGGTGGTGGTGGCGCACGCCTTTAATTCCAGCACTCGGGAAGCAGAGGCAGGTGGATCTCTGTGAGTTCGAGACCAGCCTGGTCTACAAGAGCTAGTTCCAGGACTGGCTCCAAAGCTGCAGAGAAACCCTGTCTTGAAAAACCAAAAGAAAAAGAAAAAAAAAAGCCTAAAACCCCTATGCTAAACTTTATCTTGCAAGAATCCAGAAAGACTGAATACATTAGAAGTTCAAATAATGATATGCTCAGAACACTGTTTCATGTAGTTCAAGCTGGGTTACAAAGAACATAATCCAACCTGAAGGAGGCTTAAACCTAGGAAAAGGCAAATGTAATTGTTGGGAAAGGCCTGGGAGTTCTCAGGAGCAGCCGTGAAGGGGATCCTGGGTGACTACAGGAACACCCAAATCATTTCTTTTAAAAAATGTTGGACAAGAAAGATTTATATCTTTGTGTCTTTGACTTAGGCAGGCTTCTTCCTCCACCACAGTCCAGTTGCTAGTCTCGGGAGGAAATGTGGGTCCCCCCCGCCCTGCTTTCAAAGGAATTTATGCATATTTCTTTGAAACCAGCAATGCATTCTCTCTGAGGAGCTGAGTGTATACTTAAGTAGACATGAGCTCAAAAGGAAAAATGTTTATTTCAGCAGAAGAACCAGCCCTTAACCACATTTCCCCTAATGTCTGATACATAGGCTCTGGCCAGGGAATGTGGGTGGAGCAAAGTTCCTCTCGAGAGGGCTCAGTGAGCTCTTATGGGGTGGTGACCTTGCCACATATGTGGTTGTTGCTGTTCCTCAGTCTATTTCACTAATATATGGGTGGCTCACTGCCATAGCCCAGCAGGTCTACTGCCAGGAAATGGGGGACAGGAAGCCTTTCTCTACCTACTTCCAACCTAAAACAACTGTGATTTCTCTGGGCGCTCAGTCCATTACATTCCCTCCAAGGATAAGGGAGAAGATGCATTTCAAGCTGAGCAGTGAGCTGATGGCTCAGCTGTCTTTCACATTCAATCACAGTGAATGGCTGGGCTCTGTTTCTCCTCTATTAAACATGAAATATATGGCCTCCCAGGTCAGCAGTTTATTCTTTGATCCACATTGAGCCTGCTGGTAGCTGAGCAGTACAGTGGATACCCACAGCAATGTGCATATCACTTTTTCCATAAGGGGTGAATTAAAGGTTTCTGTATCCAGGCCTCTAACCTAGGGGAATCTATGTGACTGTCACATGTGCTGAAAGTGTCCCAGACTGCTTTGACGTCTTAGAGGAAACAGGAATCATAGCTCCTTTGTAGTTCATTTCTTTTAAATATGATAGAGCTGTAAGACTTTAAAAATCCTCTGAAATTAGATGGTGAGAGGAATTTCTTTTCTTTCCCTTCCTTCCTCCCTCCCTCCCTTCCTTCTTTCTTTCTTTTTTCAAGACAGGGTTTCTCTGTGTAACAGTCCTGGCTTTCCTGGAAAAGCAGTCCTGGTCTCACCCTGTAGACCAGACTGGCCTCAAACTCACAGAGATCCGCCTGCCTCTGCCTCCCAAGCGCTGGGATTAAAGGCGTGTGCCACCACCGCCTGGTGGGAGAGAAATTTCTTATCTTCCTCTAGGAAGAGCTGCATACTATATTTGGGATATTCTTATAAGCCAACTTGGAACTCTTCTAAGAACTTTCCTGGGCTGGAGAGATGGCTCAGAGGTTAAGAGCACTGGCTACTCTTCCAGAGGACCTGAGTTCAATTCCCAGCAACCACATGGTGGCTCACAACCATCTGTAATGAGATCTGGTGCCCACTTCTGACATGTAGGCATACATGCCAGCAGCATATTGTATGCAAAATAAATAAATAAAAAAGAACTTTCCTGGAGCATTTTCATGCTGAATGACAATCCAGAGGCTTGTGACTTGGTAACTACACACTCAGATGTAAGTGAACGTTGGAGGGACTCACTCGATTTTATTCATTCTGAAATTCCTTGCATAACGCCTTCCTTCATCAGAGTGACTATTTGTTAAAGTATGTCATATGATGGAATTAGCAAATCAATGAGCAATATTTCATTAGGTAAATAGTTTTTTTTTTCTTAAGAATAGAGGGATATAGGTCCTCTCAGCTCAACTCTACCTCCAAAGGACTTGGCCTCTTGGAGTGAACCCAGAGTCCGCTTCCAGCCTTTCCTTCTACACAATCTCCATCCTTTTGTGACTCAGTCAACCTGCAGAACCTCTCACTCCCAGGAACCCACAGTCTCCACACTGGGATGAGAGCATCACTAAACCCTCATTGGAGGGAGGAGCTTGCTCTCGCGGTAGCTGGGACGCAACAGAACCTCACAGCTGGACAATGTGGAGAAAGTGAGAGGTTGTAGCACTCAGTCCTAAACAGGATGCGTTTATCAAACTCCTGTCCTCAGGGCTCAGGGAGCTCTGCAGAAGAGGAGGTAGAGAGATGTGTAAGAGCCCCAGGTGGTGGTTGACTCCAAGAAAACAGTGCCTTCCAGACACAACAGGGCTGTGTCATGTATGAACTCACAGTGACTGACAGCACACACAAGGAAGCCCTGGGCAAATTCAAATCAGACACAATCAGCGCACTGAGAAGGGGAGGTAGACACCAAGTTCCACTTATATTAGAAACTGATACCTGCTGGGAAGGAGAAATCAGTATCCCCCAATGGAGTGTTGCTGGGTGTATTAATCACACACCACGGAGGGCCCCCCATGCTCAGCAGTCAGTACAGACTCCATGATTCCATGTTTTATTTGGTTTCGTTTGGTGCGTTTTTGCTTTTGTTTAGGTAGTTTTTGTCCTATTGCTTTTGGTTTTGTTTTGATTTTCATCTTGTGGGGAGGGGTTGAGAGAAAGAACTCAATCTGAAGTTGGGTACATAGGGTGATAGATAGGAAGACTATGGAAGTTGGGTATATCAGGTGGTACATAGGATATGAGAGTTGGGTATATAGGGTGGTACATAGGATATGAGAGTTGGGTATATAGGGTGGTACATAGGATATGGAAGAACCTGGGGGAGGGGAAGGGTATGATCAAAACATAGTATGAAAAAATTAAAAATTAAAAATGTTTAAAAGTTGAAGGATATAGGACTGATGAGATGACTTAAGAGTTAAGATTTGCTGATCATGCAAAGGAGATGGGTTCAGTTTCTAACACCCACATGATGGCTTACAACCATCTCGACTGTGTAATTTCAGTTTCAGGGGACCTGAGGCTCTCACCTGGCCTCCATCCATACCAAGCATTCACATGACTCATATACACACAAACAAGCAAAGTGTTCATATACATTAAATAAAAATATAGAGTGTTGCAAGATGGCATGCATTTGATCCCCTGTGGACTTTGTTCTCTTCCTTGTGCTTGTGATTTGAGGTATCCTTGTAAGAACAACAAAATTCTTAATGTTTGTTGTTTTGCTTTGTTTCAATTAAATGTTTGACATACATCTATGACTGTGATTCATAGGTTTAGTATGTATGAGCTAGTCTGAGAAACATCCAGCCAAAATGATAATTGTGACATCTATTATTTAGAATTCACTAAAAGCTCAATGCTATCTGATTACATTTATCAAGTCATCTAGGAGCTCCAGTGGCGCAATCGGTTAGCGCGCGGTACTTATATATCAAGTCATCTAATTATCATGTGTTATTGTCTGCATGCCACAAGAAGCAATGACATCAAAATGGCATCTGTGGAGCTAGCGCTGAGATAAGTTTGGGCTTAGAGTCCCTGTTTAGATATTACACTTACCTTCCTGTCACTTTAGCTCCTACAGCTGAGACTTCATTTTTCCTTCCCTGTACCCTACTGAAATCACAGAAAAGTAATATAAAATCAGAATAAGGTAGATAGTGACTTCCAGGATATGAGTGTGTGTGTGTGGGGAGCTTGTTCCTCGGGCAAAATAGCCACAGTAAATAAAACCTGTATATCCCTACCCCCACCTCTTGCATCCCTGGTGCCCGCATAGCCTGGGATAATGGCAGTGTAGGAAAAGTGGCCAAGTGAGGCAAAACCTGCCTGTACCTCCCATAAAGGATATCCTGGCTTACTAGAGTGGTTGCCTTTTCTGTTGCTTGGCCTCCCAAAGGACTCTACATTACACATGATGAATTCTTGTTAAGAGCAACCAAAAGATCAGGAACTCTTTTTCCTTGCCCCGTTCACGTGTAGACTCAGCTTTCAGATTGCTTTACACTATAAATATCAAGGCCCACATTGCCTTCATCTGCAAATAACTATATTAGAAAAGGTAAACATTTCTAATTAACAATTGCAGTTTCTACCTTGGCACCTGAAAATGAAAGCAAGGTAAATACAAACAAGGAAAATGAAACAAAAACCAATGAGAACTACAGAAAAAAATTAACAGTATTTGTAAAATGGCAGAGATAATTGAAGAATCAAAAGTTGCTTTTTATAAGAGTCAACAAAACTGATGAGTTTTTACTTATAGAGATATAAAAACAATTCTCCAAGATGGACTCAGACTAAAAATCAGTAATTGAAGAACCAAATGATAGGGACACTAGTGTAATGATCAACTGTATAATGAAGAAATATACCACTTAAGTGAAACATAGAAATGCTTGGAAACAAACTGCTGTATTTGATTCTAGCAGAAGAGGAAAATCAAATTAGAACTGTCACCTTTAGAGACTGAATTAATAATCATGAAACTCCCTTTTTCAGAAAATCCCTAGGATCTGACAGATTCATTAGTGAGGTCTAGCAACCATATAAAGAAACATAAATGCTAATTCTTCACAATCTCTCCCCCGAAACTGTAAAAGAAACATTCTTAGCTTGATCTGTATGATCAGTATTCTACCAGTGCCATGGCCATATGAGAATAGTACCAGAAAAGAAAACTTGAGGTCAAATTCTTTATAAATATATGCTTACATATGCTAAGTTGAATACAGCAGCACATAAAAATTGCTATATCATGACCAAATGGGGTTTGTCCCAGGAATCCAAGTGGAGTTAAATTTTAGAAAACAGGGAAGTAGCTTCTCAACTTACAATGATGTTTTATCCAGATAAACTCACGCCTAAGTTGAGAACAGAATAATTCAAAATGCCTTTAACACTCATGATCTACTGGCAACAAAGCTTAGAAACATGTTGCTCTGTAGAGGGTTGGTTGTGTGAAGCCATGATTGCATGACTGACGGGAAGATGGGGCTCTCTGCTGCCAACCAGCTTTGCGAGAATATTGAATATTGTTAGCCCAAGAAAAAGATATAAATTTTAAAGTATGAGATCAACAGAATGTATATTGTATTGTCTCCATTTAAAGTCAAACCATTGTAGGTTGAGGGCTGTTTGTAGCTTATTGTATCCATAGGCTAAGAGGCACAAGTCACTTGTTTACTATCAATGGTGTGGAAGAGGAATGTCTCAAAATCCAAACTCCCTTCTTGCTGAAAACTCAGCAGACCTAGAGGTAAAAGGAACTTTCAGAGTAGGAAGTGTAGCTGGGTGGCAGAACTCTTGACTATAATTGCATAGTTGCACTGAATTCAGTGTCCAGTGCCTCAAAAGGGAAATTCTTTATTTTGGAGTCAAGCGTGGTAGTGGCTGCAATTTCAGCTGTCACTCAGAAGAGTTTTTTAGTTTTTTTTTTTTTTTGCGGGGGGGTTTGAGACAGGGTTTCTCTGTAGCTTAGTAGCCTATCCTGGACCTAGCTCTTGTAGACCAGGCTGGCCTCGAACCCACAGAGATTTGCCTGCCTCTGCCTCCCGAGTCCTGGGATTAAAGGCGTGCGCCACCACCACCAGGCAAGACTCTTGAGTTCATGGCCAGCCTGGGATATATAACTGAGACTCTAAGATGCAGAGTTAGACAGAGATTTCCCCAGCCTGGTGGGGGCTTCTGTGAGAAACTACAGTTAATTTTATAACAAATGGCAAAAGAGTTGAAACTTTTCCCCAATACTAGGAGCAAATCAAATATTTTTGTTATCATGCACTGAATGTTGTATTATAACTTCTAGATGGAGCACTTTGGTAAGAAAATGAAAATAAAAGGCAACAAAATTTGAAAGGACAACACCTATCTCTCTTTTTTTTTTATTTTTCTGATTACGTGCACCTGCATTTAGTTTATCAGTTTGTTAGTACTAATAATGATGGTCAGCAAGGTTAGGTTGTCCTCCCAACATACAGCTAAAAAAAATAACAAGTTGCATTGGGCAGTGGTGGCGTGCCTTTAATCCTAGCACTTGAACGCTGTCTCTAAAAACCAAAAGAAAAAAGAAAAAAAAAAAAAAGCAAATTGCTCTTTTAGATGTTTATAATGAACAACGGATATTAAGACCAAAATTTCTTTACAGTTTCATCACAAGGAATAAAATCAGCATAAATGTACAAATGAAAAGATTCAGTGTGGGCCTCGTAAATTTCCATTAGGAGTGATGTGTGAAGATGGCAGATTTGAAGGACCATTTATGAGTGGAAACCATCCCGAAGCTACCAACAGGAAAGAGACTTGATAACCATGGTGGAATCACTTATGGGATGCTGGCTTTACATCCATGGGGATAAAGTAAGTCTATACGAACTGACACGGAAAGCCATTCATAATATGTAAAGACAGATGAAAATATCCTAAGCCACATTAGCATGAACACACAACAAGGCTACTGGGCCCTTTTTTCTTAGACAGGCATTTATATGTTATCAGTAGGGCAAATATTTGCTGGATCTATCTTGACTTAAGGTGTAGACCAGTATACAAGAACCAGCCCAATTTGAAATATAAAGACACAGCATTTATACATCAGTATCTTTGAGATTTACTGAGCAATCCACCCTTGAAGTTATTTTATACGGATACTATCCATGATGTTGGATCTGGCTATCCTCCAGAGTTGTCTCATATCCATCCAGTGACTGTCCTGTTAAGCACAGTGGTGGAATCATAGGGAGTAATGTGGTTCAAACACAGAGAAAATACTCAAAAACATGCAGGTCAGTTTCCAGTGGTCATCCAGAGAGTATAGATAGAAATGAACCAGTGAAAGAGGTGCACAGTTTACCTTTTATTCTCTATGTTCTTAGCTTTAAACTTAATATGGCTGGGTTCATATGTTTATAATTAAAGAATAAGGAAGAAATGCCATAGAGTACACTAATTAAAGGGAGAAAGTACATTTGATAAATAACACATTTTAAAAGTAGTTTTGTCCCTCCCCACTTTGAGATACTAATCACTTCCTTAAACCTAGTTTTTCCTCTATATAGATTTCCTACTTTCTAGATAAGTGGAATTGACACAGACTAGATTAAACTTCTTATATTTGAAAATACTCCATTGTGAAGTCTCTTATGTGCCCTGCTTTCTCTTGTTACATCCTGGGTAATATCTCATTTTTGCTCAGCCTTTAGTACTCGCTTTTCATTATTCTCTTGGTTGAAATGACTTTGTTTATGATTACATGGGAAGATGTGCCAAATGGCATGACCCATTATTATGAATCTAGAAAGTTCCAAGTTTTGAGACTTGCACCAGTGTTTTTAGTATCACTTACTGTTTTGTGTGCATGCTTGTCAAAAGCAATTACCCCTGATTCAGCAAAATTCAACGCTTTCTAACAAACGATGAGGAGGGTAAACAACTCATTTACTCAGAGGGGTTTATATTTTCAGGCCTGCCTCAAAGGAGCATTTCCAAGAGGCCAGAAAAGAATTCAGAAAAAAGGAAACAGCAGGAAGACCCCATGTTTCTCTGTAGTTCAGCAGTACTGGTTGCCAATACCAACATCATAACATTTCAGGGCCCAATTTTCCATATTTTGAAATAGCTTTCAGAGATTGTAGCAAGCGAGTCAATCTGCCATCAAACCTAGCTTTGTCTGTCTGTCGCTAGGCTTTCTATTCCCTGGCACCCGAGCTAAACAGTGGACACTTAGCTTTCTGTGAGTAAATCCGAAATGGCGGTGACTCATGTGGAGGCAGTGGTTCTCAAATGATGGCATTTAACCAGATTGCCTGGGGTACCTGAGACGCAGAGTCCAGTCTTATCATAGAGTTAGCCCAGTGTGTGGGGCCTGTGAATCTGCTTTCCAGGTGAGTTCCCCAGGTAAGCCCACAGCTGCTATATCACTGTGGCAACTGCTTAGGCTTCTGGCAGCTTATATTAATAACTAGATACTTACTCCTGGCTCTCAAATATGAGGACACCCAAATATTAGTGGCATAACCTTTGAATCGGATTAGCCTAAGAAGAGAAGTGCATAGTATGGAAATACTGCTTTTGTAAGATAACATCTGTGTGTTCATGAAAACCTAAGTTATGGGTTCAGGTCGTCTTTTATATAGATGTTGCTTTTTTTCTCCCCAAGAACCTATCTTGATCTTGTTTTCCAAGATCGTTGAATTAATTGGAACTAGTAGATACTACAGGGTTAAGAAGAGTCACAAACTTTAGATTTCCTGATCCAACATCATGAAGTTCAGCTTTTAACATGTTCTGATCTTCCCTAGTCTTGTCGGTGGAACACAGAGAATTTGGATCAGACTCAGGTGCTTCGAGATTGTGTCCCCCCCTTCTTCGATTGAATAGGTATCTTCTTAGTCATCAAATTAAAGTTTAGTTGGTTCTGTTTTATAGCTCATCGCAATCGCTGTATTTCAGATAGGTCTCTTCTGGTTTGGTGAACGGGCCAGTTAATTAATAATACTTGTATTAATTAAAAATGAAAGCTGTTGTTCTTACAGCGTACACTGAAATCATGCCAGACCAAGTGGAAATGTCTAACTTCCAACTTATTCAGCAAATCTAGTGCCAGGCACTGTGCTAATTGCTTTATGCATACTTAAGTGTTTTCTTTTTATTATGTTATATTGAAATGGGCAGAGCTTTAATTTTAGCACCAGCTTAGTTAAATTGGTTTTCACCTGAATCATACCCATTGGCAGCATTTTCCAGAAGGCTGCGGTTTGCCTTATGAGATGCCAAAGGCAACTCCAATCAATACTGAAAATGTCACACGCGTGGAAGGAGGCAGCCTTGTCTCTACGCGTACTTAGGTTACAAGAGCAATAATTCATCTTAACTGTGAATTTGGGAGAATGCAAAATTAGAATGCAATATTACTTCAGTAATGATATTTAGCTTGTATGGATGCTTTTGTAGCCTTTAGGTCATTTATGGGTCATTTAAGCAATCCTATGGAAGTACAATTATTGTGACCACTCTTATATTAAGATATATGATGCATAAAAAAGTTGTTTTCTTAGGTCATGAGTCAGATTTTTTGAGCATTTGTAAGAGAGAGAGAGAGAGAGAGAGAGAGAGAGAGAGAGAGAAAGAGAGAGAGAGAAAACCAGGAAACTCTTACTTTAAAAGTAATAACATAATGGGAAAAAACGGCCTTCCAAGTTGAAAGCATGCAGTTTGTATGCCAATGTTGTCCTTCCTAGATACATAACATTAACAAATACCTTAGTCTTTCTAAGCCCATTCAGTCATCTGGAAAATGGAGCCAACAGGCCTTCCATAGCTCATGGAGATTTTATAAAGATTAGAACTAATCTAGGTAAAGCACTTGGTTCATAAGAGCTCAGAGAATATTGGTATTCTTAACATGTATTAGATATTGGGATTCCACCTGAAAGGTCTCTCTTTCTCTCTCCCTCTCTTTCTCCATCTCCAGAATCTTGCACAATTCTTGGCACAGAGGAGACAATAAATATGCGTGTATTAAGTAAATGAATGTACTGTACCATACATAGTAGCTAATCACATGTTTAATAGGATCATCCTTATCTAGATTTGAAAATGAAGAACTGGCCATTCCCACAGACTGATCTCATTTGTTTGGATATGAAACAAGGGTATCAGGAGAGAGACCATTTGGCATATGTGACATTCTCTCTCGTAGTGAAGAGAAAAATGCAGCACAGGTTTCACTTGGTGGCCTGACAGAGATGGAGGTTTACAAACCTGGAGAGTAGGATGCTGAGGAGTTATAAGGCACCCGAATAGGTCAAGAGTTCCTTGATGGTGGTGTGTGGTCCAGGTAAAAGATATGAACCAGACAGAACATCATGCTAACAGTTTTTACATGCAGTCTGGTAAGAAGCAGGCATTTTCTAGCTTTTGCATAAGCCTGAGTATTTACATAGAAAAGCCTATTAAGCTTTTAGAGATAGACCTTGGGAAGAATCTATTTCTACGATGAATTTTGGAATATACTTGATAGATACCCTCCCAAACTGTTAATCAGTCCAAACTGTTTTGTCTTCATGTCAGCCATATCAAACTTTGAAATTCAACTTGTCTACCTTTTAGATGTGAGAGTTCCCTGACTTTTCTAATCCTTGAAAGATTTATTAATTAAATGAGGATAACAATAAAATCTAGATGCCATGTAGGGTATGGCGTTACATTTGATACTGCATGGAAAACGTCTAACATATGTTCAATATTTGGTAACTACTAACCATTATTATAGGAGATTAGAAAAAAATAAATCTGACCATGACACACTGGAGAGAGATGCCTGGCTTCAGGTCAGGACACGGGTTAACATGTGGGTCAACAAAGTTGGAGCAATGGCTGCTAAAAGCGGAAGAAGCAGCCCAAATACATTTTCAGTTGTGTAAAAATTTAAATTAGGACAAGCTGGAAAATATCAGTGGAAATGGCCACTGTATTTACTCCAATTGTCTGATATTCACTTATTTTAGCTATTATGTTAAATGGGTATGGTTTTTCATATCTTTCCAATGACAACTTAGGAAAAAGTGACAAGATCAATTCAGAAATAATTATCCTTTGGGGTTCAAGCAGATGAAGTTCATTGTCACAACCCATATCATGGTGATGTTGCAACTTGTGTCTTTTCTAGTTTTTCACAACTGCAGACAAATCCAGCGTTTGTCCTTTTGGTCGTATTCTACTTCTAGTGAGCCAGCCTCCCGCTCTAGTGACAGCCCCCCAGCATAGTCAACAAGCAGAAAAATGATTGACACTTTGAGAAAAAAAATATTCCCGGTGAAGCTAATTCATAGGAAAGCTTAACATTGCATGATGGGAGGTCAGACTTCAACATGCGAAGAAACGAGCACGTGCTGGTGTAAAAGGCAGACAAGCTGGTGAAAACATTAGAATGACTTCAGCTCACAAGTATTTATCCGTTTCTGTCACCGCCGTGCCCAGTGTCTGTGCACAGTCTAATGAGAATATGAAACTAACTTAGATTTGATTTGAAGAAAGACATTATGGATTGAGGTAGAATATAGTACTTTTATTAACCCTTAGAGATGGGCAGTGTAGCTCCCACTGAAGGAATGCTCAGTTCTAAGCCAATATTTTCAAGGAAATTAATGACGTGTATAACATAGCCTATGAGGGCAGAGACCTTTATTGCCCCCACCCCGTAGACTTTATACCACTGAACACGATGCTTGTTGTGTTGTAGGAGTGCCACCAAGATGGGTTTGATAAGTGAGTACTCAAACGCACCCCACAAACTGGTTCTGATGACACCGGTGCTTACAGAGTTGTGGCCGGAGAAGTGTGCTTACATGACCAATGCTGTTTAAGGAGTACCCCTGGCTGAAGCGTCAGCTGTATCTAGAACCATACTTATTCTGAGGCCTGCTCTCTATGATCTGCTCCAAGATCATGATGTAGTACCCTTGAGCCACGGATATAGAATATTAATACAGACCAATTTCTAAGAGAAATCAGATTTTTCAAAAGGTCCAACAAGTTCCTACTGAGCTAGCCAAATCTTACTTGGAATGCTGGTGCTACTGGAGTCTCTTCTACCCAGTCCCCGTCCTTTCCTTTATCTTTCCACAGCAGCAGACCCTCATCACCACGTGAAGGGATTCAGACCTTCATCAACATGCTAAAGGATCCAGACCTGCATCACCATGCCAAGGGGTCCAGACCTGCATCACCGTACTAAGGGGTCCAGACCTGCATCACCATGTTAAGGGGTCCTCTTACCTGGTCTTGTCTTCTCTCTCCACCAAATCTCATGCAAATGCGATTCTGTCTCAGTGTTTGCTAAGAGTGCTGGCATGACATGAAACTTTACGGTGGATCAGTCACAGAGAAGGGCAGGAGATCTGCCTTGTGTGTCGTTTAAATTTAACCGGTGTTAATCCAACCCTGAAAATTATTTTCTAAGAATGAGTAAGTGAAGACATCTTCATCGTGTCAGCAAAATTATCACTAGTCTCGCTCAAGTGTGTTTAGGGCCAGAATGAGTCCTTAGAGACACCCTCTCCCATTACTGCCATCAGAAGAAGAACCTACAATAGATTAAAAGTGAGCGCACTATGCAAGTGACTTCACTTTGGGAAGCAAAAGACTTACTCTTAGCACCCTATAATTTCATGTTTAAAATTCATCCACAGAATTTCTTACATGTTACACACGTCAACCTTTCTGCTTAATAGCCTTCTTAAGAACACAGAGTTTTGCCTCATCTGAGGGTGCAGGAATGTACGTCAAGGTTTATTTCGTAAAAAGGCTTACCATTCCCACTCGGAGTGATTCATGACCCACTGAACTATACATGACTAATGTATTAGCAAACTGTTGGTCGTTTGGAACTTGGACGTCTACCTGATTTTATCAGATTGCTGGGTGCATACAGGGTCTTACAATTCAAACAAAGATTATTTAAGAATAACATTTCTGCAGGCTGAGCCCAAGCTGGGTGTTCCATATCCATTTATGGATGAATACATGGAAAGCTGAACTACCAAGATAGAAAAACATGGAGTCCAATGGAGTTTTTAGTATTTAGGTCAAGACGTTTTCAGCAGACACAGTTGGTTAATAAAAATGAACAACTGAAATGCAAAAGATGATATTTGTTCTGGAGTTGAAAATGATTCTTTCCAGCAGGCAAGGGAAGGCCATTACCTCAAAAGTCTGTCTTGCCAGGTCCAAGTTGTTCCCAGGGAACTCTCAGCAGCCAGCAAGTACAATCATGAACTGGAATAACATTTACTGGAAAGGGACGGGGGGAGCTCCTGTTGGATGGCTTTGGGGTGATTCACAGCAGCAATTTACAACATTCTCACAGAATCTTAAACTATTCTCTGCCTTAAAAATATGCATGTGTTTTGACATATGGGGCAGAAGAGGACAAAGAAGGAACAGTGGATAGTCCCAGTCCATTGTCTCTGAAGAATTCTGTGTATACTTTGTGATTACTCTTTTATTGTTAATATTTAAAATGTAGCCTAAAAGATGGGAGGATATAAAAGCATAAACTGAAAACTGAGTGCAGTTTTTTTTTAATATACAGGGAATCAATACACATTGCTAAGGAAAAGGGAAGTGTGGTACTAGAGATGCAGCTCAGTTCATAGTCTGCTTGGCTAGTGTGCCCCAAGTCCTGGCTCACTCTCCAGGACCCCATAACCCAGGCCTGGCCCAAACCTGTAATTCCACACTCACCAGGGAGGACCAGAAGTTTAAGATTGTCTTCAACTTCACAGTAAGTTTAGGAGAGCCTGGACTTCACAGGTCTTTGTCTAAAACAAATGAGCAAAGAAGGGAGCTTTTCCATGTATGTCTATGCATTGGCACATGTATGTATGTGTGCACCCATGCTTGCACGTGGGTACCTGTGTGTGTGCACCATGAGCCTGGCTGTCTTTGCCCTTGGTTTAGATCTAGGCAGCTCCAGTTTCAGGTCTGGGAACCCTGTACAATTCGCCTTTTTATTCTGCTCTGAAATCCTCCTGATCAAGCCATATGGGGGTTCAGGTGCTGACAAGCCGGGTACTGTCAGTAACTAGGATTATAGGAAGTCCATCCAATTACTGAGCTGCGGTCACTCCATGTGTCACAGTAAGGAAATGAAAGTCATTCATTGTACTTTTCCTTGTTCCCTGTTTCTGGCAGCGTAAACTCTATCTTTACATCTCTGACTTGGTAGTAATTCTACATGCTTAAGTTTCAGCAAAGTTGCTTAACGTTGCTACTAAACACAACATATAATTCTGACATTTTATTTTATATTTAAAATTTTAGAAATTTAAGATTTTATCTTAAAAATTGCATCAGCACAGATACATATCCATAAGTAGACCATAAAATGCGCAAACCTAAAGGCAGTTTTTTTTAATTCAGAAATCAAAACTTTATTAGCAAAAACTTGTGATAACTTTCTTCTATGGTACAATATTAATGGTTCATATGAATTTTCAGAAGGCTAGCTTATTTGTGTAAATAAATTACTTAATTACTTAAGTCAATATGAAAATTTACAAAGTTTCTCATAGGAAATATTAAAATATCAGGCACAGGTTGTATTGGGTTCTATTTTGAGTATATATTCTACAAGAGAATCTTAAATTGGTATGACTTTAGTAAATCAAAGCCATATGGCAGAATCTGCTAAAGCTGAATATAACAAAATTCTATATAGAAGTAATGAACATACTAAAACCATGTCCAGCATGGATCTGCCTCACAAATAGGTATGTCAGCAAAATCTAGATATAAAATGATGCTAAAGCAGGTTTTTATTGTATTCTTCTGTACTTTCAGGGACATCAAAATAATGGGTGTGGTAGAGCAATAGCATCAATCAAGCAAACAAACAACAAGAACAGATTCCACCACCACCATACAAAACACTCCCCAGGAGCTTTGGGAATTGATGGAGATATATATATACATGTATATATATTCTAAGCCACATCTGAGAAGAGTCATGTGTTAGTTCTATATTGTGGTCTCTGTTCAGTAAGAATATGACTTTTACATTCCTTTCTCTTATTATTTTATCCCACAACACAAGTGAATTCTTTTTCAATTATTCGTTTGTAGTCCCTCGAGTCCAGGTTGGTCTCGCAATGGAGATCCTCCTGCCTCAGTCTTCTTAGTGCAAGGAACAACTGTGTGCGTCACCACACCCAGCAATGTCTTCTTTTCTTCTTCCTTTGCAGTGAGGTGCTGGGGACTGAACTCAGGGTCTGCTGCACTCTAAGCACGTATGTGCTATACCACGGATCTTCCCTCAGAGCACACAAAAAGCATTTTCTAAAAAATTCTATTTATTATTTAGCATGTAATATGTTTGAGTGTGTACAGGCATGCATGCACCACAGCACACATATGAACATCCGAGAACAACTTTCAGGACTGCCCCTTCCCCAGAGGGTTCTGGGGATTGAAGGCAGGTCATGAGAATTGCATGGCAAGCACTTTGATCCTCTGGACCATCTTGCCAACCCACAGGAAGCTATTTCTAAGTCCATGCACAATATTTGTCGTGTGTACCCAAGCACAGACTCCTTAGCTTCCCTGGTGACTCTGTGACATTTCTTCCTATGTCTGACTTCCTTTATATGGGCTTGCTCTCTGTCATAGTCTGCTCTATAGCTGGTACTCACTTCCGTACCAAGAAGGCAACTGCTTACCCCCCACCCCATGGCTGATGTTTCCAATAACCACTATAGTTAGTTGGCTGTTGTCTTGCCGTCCACACTTCCTACCAGGTGAGGAGGGAACCCTGCTCTTGATAACAGACTCTTCTACTTCTGAGCTGCATGATTAAGATACAACTGCTAGGCTATTTCTTTCCCTATCAGAGTCAGATTAAGTGAATTTAGAATATTATTTCCTACTTTGGTTTCATGCTTTTAGAAGCAATAATTTTCTATGCTTGCACCATGTTGGATTGTCTGACTATCCCACCACAGCTGTTTTGGCTCAGATGATTTCCCAATCTGTCTGTTGGCTGCTTGTTTGGGAGAAGTGTATCTCATAGTGTCTGGGAGGTCATTTGTCAGCTACAAGAGCTCAAGGGAGAATACACAAACCGAAGGGGAAATGTGGAGCCATGTAAGAAGTCCAATGCAAACTGGGAAGGATTGGTGAGCAGTGCATACAGGGCTAAATCTGAGAGACAAACATCTTCAAGATTCAAAGGACTCTCAAATGTTACAAACAAAAATTGGGGGTAGCAGTTTTAAGAGGGATGCTTTTGGAGTTTAGAATACTGACAAACATACTCAGATCTAAACCCCCAAAAGCGAAGTTCATCTGCAGCCAAAGGGATGTCAGATATCCTTGGCACTTTGAAGTGGGTTTGGCTTGCAAGAAGTTATTTGAAAAAGAAATGCTGAGTGGGAGGCCGAGAGAAACCTCTGATTCTCACTCGGCAAGATTCCACCTACTGGCTGCTACCATGCAGGAACTTTCCTTCTAAGGGTCTTAGCTCACAGAGACCTGGAGTGAGTAAGATTGATACATTCAATATAATAGAAAGTTTGATCCACTCATGGTAGTACACGAGACTGGGTTTGCTTTATTTCTAGTATCTAGGATGTACAATAGGGGGCTGGGATTGGTTGATCAAGTTCTAACTGTCCTCTCCTCACTTCTGCCATAGATACTTTGGTCCTGTCACTCTTTTCTTGGTCTTACTATCTCAATTTTTATTCTAGCTTTCTACAACATTGTCAGTTACCTATGGACAGATGACCACTGATTTCAACAACAGCCAGAGAAACTTCTTTTTGTAGTGGGTAGCAGAAACTTCAAACTGGTCCAAGTACTGAGAATGAGTAATTGCTGAATGCTCAGCCCTAAATGTGACATTTGTAACAATCCCTCCAAGACTCAAGGAGCATAGCTGAAGAGTGGACAGAAAGAAATAAGAGCAAAAGTATGCGAACGAATACTGTGAAATGCTATCTTCTGGGCTTGAGATCGACTGTTGAACTCACGGGCTCAAAGCAGCTGTAATTGCCTACAGGAATCTTTTACAAGGTCAAAGTAGTTGCCATTACAGTGTGGATGGAGAATGGGCTCATATGTCTCTGGGCTTAGTTGAGGAGTTATTGGCAGTTGATGCTTCTGAGTGAAGGGACTCCTGCTTCTTTATAAGTGTGTCCATTGGTAAGTAGCCCATGCTCTGGTGGGTGGCCCCATGCTCATGTGCCAGAAAGAAGCACTTATTAGATTCAGTAAGTTCAAAAAAAGGAGGACCACATAAAGAAACAAGAGTGTGAAGATGCATTGAGGGGGCCCAGAGGCAGTGTAAAGAGGAGTTGGGGGTAGGTTATGATCAAGATACATGAAACACATGTGTGGAATTTCCAAAAATAAATTAAAATATTCTTTATTGAGCTTTAAAACACATAGTCACTCAGAATTACTTTCTTGATCATGATCTACTTGACACAAAAGTATTCTAGCCCAGAATGTTGTCAACAAGCTTCATTGGCCAGGTCAGACCTACTTGGTTAGCAAAACTGGCCCAGGGTGGGCCTCAGTCTTATATACCTTGCTTTGACATATTTCTTATACCTCCTTTAAGACCTATGCTAGGGGTAGAAGCTGGCATTCCATCCATTTTTTTTCTGTTTCTCAGAGCTTCCCCAATTAGTATACCTAAGCCAGACTGTGGGAGACTTGTACCAGGCCTCCTTAAGAAATTTAGTATATCCACAGGCTATATGGAGTGTTAAGGAATTGAAATCAGAGAGGTTCAGACAATACTCTCAAGCTTTAGAATTCACAAGATATAACCATGAACCCTAACGAAAAATTACATGCAGGCTACGTTTTTAGCTACCAGTGGTTGTCTTAGTCGGTGTTTTTATTGCTGTGAAGAGACACCATGACCATGGTGACTCTTATAAAGGAAAACATTTAACTGGAGCTGGCTTACAGGATCAGAGGTTTAGTCCATTGTCATCATGACAGGAAGCATGGTTGCATGCTGGGAGACATGGTGCTGAGAGGTAGCTGAGAGTTCTGCATCTGGATCAGCAGGCAGCAGGAAGAGAGAGTGAGCCACTGTGCCTGGCTTGAGCTTTTGAAGCCTCAAAGCTTACTCCCAGTAAAACCCTTCCTCCAACAAGGTTACACTTCTAAATAGTACCTCTCTGTGGTAACCAAAGATTTAAATCCATGGGCTTATGGGGTTTATTTTTATCCAAACCACCACAGTGGTCTGTGGGAAGTCTGTGGGTAATATGACTTTAGGAACACATTGAAATTATCAGAGACTAGTTGCATACATATATACAAGTAATATACACTTCACCTTTGTATTTAAACTGCTGGAATATCTCAGAGTAAGACCTCATGAATCATACAGTAGGTAAAATGGCTTTCAAGGATTAGTTATGCCTCAACCATGGGCTATATAAATGATGACAGATAGTCTTTGATGTAAATGTCCCTGGTCAACCATTCAGAAGATCCTATTCAAAATAAGGAGTTCTATTAGGTAGTAGAACTTTTAGGTTCTTACTGAAATCATGGAAAAGATTGATTTCTCACATCTGGGAAAAGAATGAGCCTATAGAGGAGTTTGGCCCATGACCATTGTTCTAACACCAAGGTTGTTGCATTCTCTAGAGATGGCTTGTTATTGGAGGCTAATTAGTTCTCTAGGAGTGAACTTGGATGTCTTCTCCTTCTGACATAGCTGTGGATCCTCTCTAGGGGCCCTGAAAGGCTCTGACACATCAGGGCCAATTCTTGTGTTTGGTTGACAAGTGTAAGAACATCTCCAAGAAAAATAAGGCAAGTCCAGAGAAGGAGTGGGGGTGGGGGTGGCTGTAGGAGTGTGGGGTTGGGAAGCTGCAAGAGGCACTAAAATAAGGGAAGTCAAGAGACTCCTGGGTTTTCATGAGAGATTTCATTAGAGAGAGAGAGAAGTGTTCTGAGCTAATAAATCTGCCCACACAGCTGCCCTGAGCTCTCTCTCCCGTTTACGGTAAAATGCCAATGAGGGGGAAATTGTAGATGGATATTACCCAAGAAACACGCGTTCTTGAAAACATAAGTTCATGCAAACAAACCGGCCTGGAGTAAAGCTGGAAAACAAAGAAAAGAAAAGTTCCTATATGGTACAAAGAGCATTCTTTGTCAGGTCTGGCTGGATAGATCTAACTCATCTTCCTGAGTAGACTGCTTCATCATTTTTATTCCATTGCCTGAGGTTTGGATGGTTCACTGCTACAAGATACCCACACGGAAACTCCCCTTAGCAAATCATTAGGACACCAACATGGTTTCAGCATAGACAAGCTAAGCAGGCCCAAGCTGAAGATTGCTAATTAATGGGATCAAGCCAGTTATGTTGTACAGAGAGTTTGGAAGCCGCTCTTACCTATTTGCCTTGCTCTGGGAATGTCTCCAACTGTTTATGTTTTGTTAATGCAAGTTCTACATGTGAGGTTTCCCTCTGTGTAAATCTTTTAAAGATTTATTTTATAAATTTTATTTCTTTGTTTGTTTGAGACAGGGTTTCTCTCAAACCTGTTGTCCTGTAGCCCTAGTTGTCCTAGAACTTACTTTTCAGACCCGGCTGTCCTCAAATAAGACAGCGACCTACCTCTGCCTCCTGAGTGAACCCTTAAAGGTGTGTACCACCACTGCCTGGTGGGTTTATCTTTGTTTTGAGCTGAACTGGCCTTCCATCAGCTACAGAGCCCTTTCTTAAGAGTTCTAGTCTTGGGGCTGGAGAGATGGCTCAGTGGTTAAGAGCACTGACTGCTCTTCCAGAGGTCCTGAGTTCAATTCCCAGCAACCACATGGTGGCTCACAGCCATCTATAATGAGACCTAGCGCCCCCTTCTGGCACGCGGGCACACATGGAAGGAATGCTGTACACATAATAAATGATTCCCGGGGTATGTATGCTCTCATATTGGTTCTTTCCTGTGTTCCTCTAGTTCTATGTAAAAACCTTACCATATGTCTCGCCTTGCTAAGAAGTTGTTTCTCTGGAACTTCGGAGCTCTCATTTCTCCCGGCATCAGAAGGACTTCCCGGTGGCGAAGGCGGTCAGTCACTCACTAGAGCCTTTTGAACAGTGTCTGAAATTGTGGTCATTTGACCTCATCTGGAGTCAATATAAAGGTTTCCTGGAGCGACACCATTGGCATAGCTCAACAAATCAAACTTCACCTCTAAACGGAGCATCTGCCAAGCGAAAGACACCACGTGCAAGGCTGTATTCCAAGTGCATTGCCACGGCTCCTGAGCTTAGCAAGCTTGCAGAGAGGGCACAGCTAGATGGGTAATTATATGATAGCTCATTGGTAGGGATCTGGTGGACAAATGTATGGGTTTTAAACCCAAAAGGTCAAAAAGTTATTGTCAGCTCTACCAGGGCTATTTTTTTCTCTAGGACTCAATTCCATATGAGAAAGTCAAAGCACTAAACTAGTTCGGGAGCACAAGATGCATTTCTTTTCTTTTCTTTTTTTTTTTTTTTTTGGTTTTTTTGAGACGGTTTCTCTGTGGCTTTGAAGCCTGTCCTGGAACTAGCTCTGTAGACCAGGCTGGTCTTGAACTCACAGAGATCCGCGTGTCTCTGCCTCCCGAGGGCTGGGATTAAAGGTGTGCGCCACCACCGCCCGGCAAGATGCATTTCTTTGTTGTTTGATGAGGCAGGACCTCACTATGTAGCCTTGCTCATAAGGTGCTCACTATGTAGACTAGGATCATAAGGTACTCACTATGTAGACTAGGATCATAAGGCACTCACTATGTAGACTAGGATCATAAGGCACTCACTATGTAGACTAGGGTAGTCTCACACTCAGAGAGAGCCACCTGCTTCTGTCTCCCGAGTTCTAGAATTAAAGGCATGAGACGCTATATCAAGAGAGAAACAGCATTTATTTATTTATGTATTTATTTATTTCTTCCATGATATGTATTGAGCTCTACATTTTTCTCTGCTTCCCTCCCTGTCTCTCCCCTCCCGCTTTTAATCCCCCTCCCAGGTCCCCATGCTCCCAATTTACTCAGGAGATCATGTCTTTTTCTACTTTCTACTTCCCATCTAGATTAGATCTATGTAAGTCTCTCTTAGTGTCCTCATTATTGTCTAAATTCTCTGGGATTGTGGTTTGTAGGATGGCTTTCTTTGCTTTATGTTTAAAAACCACCTATGAGTGAGTACATGTGATAATTGTCTTTCTGTGTCTGGGTTACCTCACTCAAAATAATATTTTCTAGTTCCATCCATTTTCCTGCAAAATTCAAGCTGTCGTTATTTTATTCTGCTGTGTAGTACTCCATTGTGTAAATGTACCACATTTTTTTTTTAATCCATTCTTCAACCGAGGAGCATTTAGGTTGTTTCCAGGTTCTGGCTATGACAAACAAAGCTGCTATGAACATAGTTGAGCACATGTCCTTGTGGGACGATTGAACATCCTTTGGATATATACCCCAAAGTGGTATTACTGGGTCTTGAGGAAGGTTGTTTCCTAATTTTCTGAGAAATCTCCACACTGACATCCAAAGGGGTTGTATCAGCTTGCATTCCCACCGGCAATGCAGGAGGATTCCCTTTACCCCACATCCTCTCCAGCATAAGTTGTCATCAGTGTTTTTGATCTTGGCCATTCTTACAGGTATAAGATGGAATCTCAGAGTTGTTTTGATTTGCATTTCTCTGATGACTAAGGATGTTGAACATTTCCTTAAGTGTCTTTAAGCCATTTTAGATTCCTCTGTTGAGAGTTCTCCGTTTAGGTCTGTACTCCATTTTTTTTTATTGGATTATGTGATCTTTTGATCTTGAGTTCCTTGTATATTTTGGAGCTCAGACCTCTGTCTGATGTGGGGTTAGTGAAGATCTTTTCCCATTCTGTAGGCTTTCATTTTGTCTTGTTGACCATGTCCTTTGCTTTACAGAAGCTTTTCAGTTTCAGGAGGTCCCATTTATTAATTGTTTCTCTCAGTGTCTGTGCTGCTGGTTTTCTATTTAGGAAGTGGTTCCCTGTGCCAATGTGTTCAAGTGTACTTCCCACTTTCTCTTCTATAAGGTTCAGTGTGGCTGGCTTTATGTTGAGGTCTTTGATCCATTTGGACTTGAGTTTTGTGCATGGTGATAAATATGGGTCTATTTTCATTTTTCTACATGTTGATATCCAGTTATGCCAGCACCACTTGTTAAATATGCTTTCTTTATTCCATTTGATATTTTTTTGCTTCTTTATCAAATATCAGGTGTTCAAAGATGTGTAGATTGATATCTGGGTCTTCTATTCAGTTCTATTGGTCCTCCTGTCTGTTCTTATGCCAGTACCAGGTTGTTTTCAGTACTGTAGCTCTGTAGTAGAGTTTGAAGTTAGGGATTGTGATGCCTCCAGAAGTTCTTTTATTGCATAGGATTGTTTTGGCTATCCTGGGTTTTTTTGCTTTTCCAAATGAAGTTGACTACCGTCTTTGAGGTCTTTGAAGAATTTTGTTGGGATTTTGATGGGCATTGAATTGAATCTGTAGATTGCTTTCGGTAAGATTGCCATTTTTACTATATTAATTCTGCCTACCCTAGAGCATGGGAGGTCTTTCCATTTTCTGGTGTCTTCTTCAATTTGTTTCTTCAAATATTTAAAGTTCTTGTCATACAAGTCTTCCACTTGTTTGGTTAGAGTTACTCCGAGGTATTTTATGCCATTTGTGGCTATTGTGAAGGGTGTTGATTCTCTGATTTCTTCCTCAGCCCTTTTATCATCTGTGTACAGGAGGGCTACAAATTTTTTTTTGAGTTAATCTTTTATCCTGGTACATTGCTGAAAGTGTTTATGAGTTGTAGAAGTTCCTTGGTAGATCACCTATGTAAACCATCATATCATCAGCAAACAGTGAGAGTTTGACTTCTTCCTTTCCAATTTGTATCACTGTGATCTCCCTTTGGTGTCTTATTGTTCTAGTTAGGACCTCAAGAACTATATTGAATAGGTATGGAGAGTGTGGGCAACCTTGTCTTGTTCCTGATTTCAGTGGAATCACTGGGTGTTTCTCTCCATTTAGTTTGATGTTGGCTGTTGGCTTGCTGTATATTGCCTTAATTATGTTTAGGTATGTTCCTTGTATCCCTGCTCTCTCCAAGACTTTTATCATGAAGGGATGTTGTATTTTGTCAAATGATTTTTTGGCATCTAATGAGATGATCATGTGGTCTTTATTTTTCAGCTTGTTTATATGGTGGATTATGTTGACAGATTTTCTTATGTTGAACCATCCCTGCATCTGTGGGATGAAGCCGACTTGGTCATGGTGGATGATGGTTCTGATATGTTCATGGATTCAATTTACTAGTATTTTATTTAGTATTTTTGCATCAGTGTTCATGAGTGAGATTGGGAGAGACACAGTTTTTTAGGTGATGCATAAACCTGGATTATAAGAGTCAGTCACATTAGGAAAAAGTTATTTCCTTTTAAATTCTTTCTGATTACTAAGAGATGGGGCAAGCAGTAGTAGCCTTTGTATTCTGCAATGGCTAGACTAGAATAAGGCTGTCTAAAATTTTTATGTCTTCTCAAGCTGCATGTGATGGCATATGCCTAAATCTCAGAACATGGGAGACTGAGGCAATAGGATCATGAGTTTAAGGCCAACCTGGGCTGCATAGCAAATCAATATGGACTACTACCTAGATCATGTCTTACAGTGGGTATGGAAAATTTTATTTTCAGGCCAATTTGTAATCATTCTTTCATTTATTGTAACTTATTCTTAACTATGTTCCTAAATATAAATTACTAAAAGCAATGATTTAACTTAAATGCATATCAAGAAAATATAGACTGTGGCATGTATTTTAAAAATTGTTAGTATGGTATGAGAAATTGAAAGTTTAAGGAATAATTACTGAAGGATTTCTGAGGTTCTTTTCAGCACAACACTTCTCTCTCTCTCTGTCTCTGTGTGTGTCTCTCTTTCATCCTTTCTTATTTTTCAAGACAGGATTTTTCTCTGTAGCTTTGGCTATCCTAGAACTAGCTCTGTAGACCAGACTGGCCTCAGACTCAACAGAGATCCACCTGCCTCAGAGATCCACCTGCGTCAGCCTTCCAAGTACTGAGATTAAAGCATGTGCCACCACTTCCAGGCTAGTACAACACTTCTTTAATTTTTAAATATTTCTAAAGATATCTGATGTGGGATTCCCCTCTGCATGCTATAAATATGTTTTATTATCAGTGGCTAATAAAGAAGCTGCTTCGGCTTATAGCAGGGCAGAATATAGCCAGGTTGAAAGAGATATATAGAGAGAGTAGGCAGATCAGAGGGATGCCACTTAGCAGCTGGAGAAGAAAGATGCCCACCAGAACCTTACCAGTAAGCCATGAGCCTTGTGGTAAAATATAAAATAGTATCAATGGGTTAATTTAAGATGTAAGAGTTAGTTAATAAGAAGCCTAAGCTAACAGGCCAAGCATTATTGTATTTAATGTAGTTTCTGTGTGATTATTTCAGGTCTGGGTTGGTGTAGGAGAATTGTCTGTATTCTGTCAATCATGATTTTTTTTCTTTTTTCTTTTTTTTTAATAAGAGCAATATTTTTCTATCAATCATGATTTAAATAAATGCTGATTGGCCATTAGCCAGGCAGGAAGTATAGGAGGGAAAACCAGACAGGAAGTAGAGGTGGGGCAATGAGAACAGGAGAATTCTGGGAAGAAGGAAGCCCTTTCCTCCCAGTCCTGCCCAGACCACCGAAGAAGCAGGATCTGACCTGCCCTGCTGAAAAAGGTACTGAGCCATGTGGCTAACATAGATAAGGATAATGGGTTAATATAAGCTACAAGAGCTAATGGGCCAATCAGTTTGTAACTTATGGAGACTCTCTGTGTGATTTTCTTTGGGACTTGCCAGCTGTAGGAACTGGGCAGGACAGAAACCCCAACAAAGCATACCCACATCTTACACTGGGTGGCCTCTGTCTACACCAAGGCCATTCACCAACAGCTGAATATGCCAACTTATTTGTTCTAAGTTATCTGGGATGTGGGTAGAAAGAAAAAAACAGGTAATAAAGTTGTAGACAAAGATAGATGAAAACATATGCAGACAACAGATCAAGATTTGTGAATGTATGTAGTTATGACTAATACATACAAATGGAAGTAATTATCTCTGTTGTAGAAAAAGATGAGAGAGCTGTTTCTACCATCCTTCAAATAGGAAACAACCCTTTCTTAAATTAGGGTTTCTGTTAACTCTGGGGGAAAGTGACTGTTTTACTTAGGTTTTAAATTTTGTTTGCTTTTATTCAAAAAAGCAATTTATTTTTTGGAGATATGGCTTTATCATGCAGTACTGACTGGCCTCAAAAAAAAAAAATCTCAATTTTCCTATCTCAATATCCTGGGCACTAGGAAGAATTTTCTAAGTTTTCACCGTTAGAGGTTTTTAAGTAGTCTTGTGTGAAATGGGGACAGTCCTGGGGGGTTTAACAGGGTTTGGCCTCCCCTCAGAAGAGCAGTCTGATACTCCTCTCTGGAAAACAAAAGAATTGTAGCTGGGTGGTAGAAGAGGTCCTTCTGTCTCTGTGTTGCTTTCATTGGTTAAATGCCTTGGCATAGTTGACAGGGCAGAACTTAGGTAGGTGGGGAAGACTACTGAATGCTGGGAAGAAGACAGGTGGAGTAGGATGCCACCATGGAGCTGCCAGAGACAGACATGCTGAATCTTTCCCGGTAAGCCATTGCCACATGGCGATATGCAGATTAATAAAAACGGGTTAAATCAAGATGTGAGAGTTAGCCAATAAGAGGCTAGAACTAATGGGCCAAGCAGTGATTTATTTAATACAATTTCTGTGTGGTTATTTTGGGGCTAAGCTAGCCGGGTGGCTGGGAAAAACAAGCAGCCCACTCACTCTACAACAGCTGGGACTGGAGAGATGCCTCAGTTGTTAAGAGCACTGACTGCTCCTCCAGAGGTCCTGAGTTCAATTCCCAGCAACCATGTAGTGGCTCAGAACCATCTGTAATGAGATCCCATGCCCTCTTCTGGCGATCAGGCATAAATGCAGACAGAGCACTCATATATAAATTGTTTGAACAAACAAACAACAACAAAAGAACTGTAGCTCTCTCCAGATTGACAGCTCCTGGGTTGTTGAGATCCAGACTAAAGTTCTTACATTAGGAGCAGAGTCCTGAACCAGTTCTGCTGCCTCTGCCTGAAATCCTAGTGCTGGGAAGTAGAGTCAAAAGGACCAAGAATTCAGGCTAACCTGGGCTACATAATGCAACCCTGTTTTAAAAGAACAACAAAATCAAGGAGGTTTTCCATGATGGGAGACTAATGAGAGGAGGCCTAACAAGCATTAAAGTATTGTATGAAGTCTGAGACAGCAGGTGCAGATGTAAGGCCCCTTTCTGGGGCATCTATGAGCCCTAAGACTCTGAGAAAAACTGAACTTAATTTTTTAGAAGTATGAATGTCGAGGGCACAGAAAATGTGTTTAAAGAAAAACTGGTGGTCGTACACGCCTGTTATCCCAGAACTTGGGAGGCAGAGGTAGGTAGCAGCTTTCTGTGAATTTGAGGCCAGCCTGGTCTACAAAGAGAGTTCCTGGACAGCCAGGGTAACTTATTATGCAGAGAAATCCTGTCTCAAAAGAACAAAAAAACAAAAAAAACCCCAAACAAACTCAAAAACAAAAAACAAAAACAAAACAAAAAGCAAAAAAAAGTTGTAGTGGCATTTGTACTTTAGAGAAGCAAATCCACTTTTTTTGAGAAAAATGGGAATTAGGAAGGGTACAAATCTTCTATCTATCAAATATACATAATATATATGCAAGTATATTAAATATAACTTTGTATAATGTATCATAGCATAATAAAATAATACCAGAGAGATAACCATTTTGGAGAAGAGAAGATAGTTTATTCCACATCCACCTGGAAATCAGATGGCCATGATGCATTGATGAGAAACTATTGGCATATGTCATGAGTATTGTAATCTTCATTTTATTTTTATTAACTAATGAGGAAATTGTGTATTTATTTTGAGACAAGGTCTCACTGTGTAGACTTGCTAGTGTCAAACTCATTAAGAAACCTGTCTAACCCTGAGCTTGTGATGGTCCTTCTGCCTCTGCACTGACTGCTGGATTTTAAGTGTGCATCACCACACTTAGCCCTCACCCTCGTTGTATTAGCTCAAGTTTAATGAAGCCTAAACTGGGTTTGTGTTCTTCTGGTTTACACCATTCCTATACTGATCTTGAAGTTTTTTTGTGTATGCTCTGAATATGTCCTACAAGTTGTACCTTGTAATGAGATGTAATTACTTTCCAAAAGCTGCCTCCTAGCATCTTGCAGAATGTCATGCGAATGAATAGTTTTAGGGAAGAGATGAATTGGTAGGTGGATAGGTGAATAAATTACTTGTTTAATTTTTCTCCACAGTTAAAAGTTTTCCACCCCATAAAAATTTAATGTTTGCCTTTCAGCTTTCTGAAGTGTAAAATTGGTGAAGACGTCAGTTTATTGAAGCACATTATGTCATTTGCTCTCCTGTGAAGACCAGGACTTTTTAGAAATGTGGTGTCATTTCACACACACAACCAGACTGTGAGTGTGAGAGTGAAGAAGGAGAAAGCTCCTGGGAGGAGTGCCTAGCCAAGAGGAAGGTGGAGAATAGGCTGTTTCATACTGTAGTCCAGTCCCTGGACAGTGTCTTAGTCTTCTTTTGTTTTGGTAGAAGAAATAGGAACATCTAGAATTTCCAAGAAGAATCCACAATAATTTCCTTGCGAATTCTAGTCCAGGGGAGACATTGATTAAATGGATTCTTTTATTTACCCAGTTTCTGCCTGGTTTCTATTAAATGTCCTAGCTTATGATTTAAAAAAAGAGGAAAAGAATAAACGTGTGATTTCCTGCTTTAACTATCCAATCTGACCTGTCTCCACTACTCTATGACCACCACCAATTAAAAAATATAAATTGCGTCTATTCATTTTCTGTTTAATCTACTGCATGTTTGATTCGTGCTGTCAGTTCTAGGGGGAAGTTGATGGCTAAAATGGCTGAGGAATCTCAGAGATTAATTGTCTGTTTTGAGAATAGTATGTTTTCCCTTGGTTTTCCCATTTGTCAAATGAATTTTATCTAGTGGAAAGTAATAGCTTCAGGAGCCATTAACATGCAGTTTCTCTTATGTTCCTCCAGTATCTTCTGTTGCATCCCAAGAATTGAGTTAAGGTTTAGGTGAACAAAGTCACCACTATCTTCACTTTTGTGCTTCATTTCCACCCAGTGTCTCCTGGTCCTCATGTCATTGAATGCCAACCCACCTGACTTCTCACCCCTCATCTGCCTCTCTGGCTAGGGTTCCTTCCAGATGAATGTGTCCCGGAAAGTTGTGATTTTGTTTTGACTGAGAACGAACTAAGAATAGAGAACAGAGAACAGTTATACGTGAAAGAATTCTGGACTCTCCTGCGGAAAGCAACGCTCACCCGATATCCCTAGATAGTGTTGGAAATTCACCTCTCCAAGCCATCTGCAAAGGAGAAATTGTGATGCCTTCCTCCTGGGGATGTTTTGGGAATCAAAGAAAATGCAGAGCGCCAAAAGTGATCATGCTGTCTTTTACAAATAAAGGTCACTGTGTTTCTGAAAACAATAGCTAATCTCTAAGGTCTCTGTTAGACTCAGCCTTCTGCTGCTGATGATCATTTTCCAACCATGCTGTGACCCTGATGGGAAAATCATATGGTGGAGGTAGCAAAGAAGAAAGAGGTCAATGGCTGTGGGCAGGCAACAGAGACTGATGTGGATTTTAGTGTTTCTTTCTAGTCTTTTGAATGGTCTCCATACAAGCATAGCCAGCTGTCCATCCTGCTCCAGGCCTCTCTGCTGCACAGTCAGGTCACAGTTTTGCCAGGATGTCACAACTCCTTGCTTAAAACTGTCAACACTTCCCCAAGCATTACTGAACTACACCCCACGAGCTTAGAGTATCCATTCAAGACTTCATCTCTCCTAGTTCCTCTTCATACATTGCAATCCCCAAGGGGCATATTTGATTCCCATCACATGTTCTGTTTTTCCTGCCCTGACTTATTTATTTGTAGTATGAGGAGTGGGCTGTGTTCCCGGCGCCCGGCTAGCTTAACCCCAGAAATAACCACACAGAAATTGTATTAATTAAATTACTGCCTGGCCCATTATATCTAGCCTCTTTTTGGCCAACTCTCACATTTGATCTAACCCATTTCTACCAATCTGTGTAACACCACAAGGTCATGGCTTACAGGGAAAGATTCAGCATGTCTGACTCTGGCAACTCCATGGCAGCTTTCTCTGCCTGCCTTCTTTCTCCCAGCATTCAGTTTTCTTTTCCCCACCTATCTAAGTTCTGCCCTATCAAAAGGCCAAGGAAATTTCTTTATTCAACCAATGAAAGCAACACAAATACAGAAGGACCTCCTACACCATTTATTTGTGTGCACTTTCCCTTCCCACAAATCTGTGAATTAGCATGATTCAAGTATGATCTTTTCTAAATAGTCTTCCTTAATCTTACAAGAAGAAATCACTCCACTTACAGAATTGCTAGGCTATTTTTGTATACATCTATAGTGACCACCAAATCTTTCTATACCATACTTATTTTGAATTTTATTGTAGCAAAAGCAGTTTAATTTTTGTTCCATATAAGAGACCTGAAATTCTCATGATGAATAAGTGAATGGCTAAAGGTATTGTTGCTAAGATTTCTGAGCATGGATGGAAGGAAATGATTTGTACTAATAGTTCCATAGAGGAGTTTAAGCAACCAGCTAAATAGAAAGATATAATGCAATTGGCAGCCATGTCTCATCTTGACCATTGAGGATTTGGGTAACCCCCAAAGGATAAGAACAGTAGAAAGTAATGTAAGACCTTATTGCTCGCAAAGTAGATTTTAGACAGGTACAGAAATTATTTTATTTTACATTCCAAAAATTATTCTGTTTTCTCCATAGTAAGAACTGTTGAGAGCAGGAAAATCAATCCTTTGGGAAAAGGAGACATCCTAGAATTCCATGGCGACTCCACATACTCTTCTCTGAAAGTCTTTAGAACTATGTATTTTAGACCAAGTGCTTTAGCGCCATGACCTGGGGTGCAGAATTGACATTTTCTCCTTTGTGAGGCTGAATGAGCAGCAGCAGCTTTGAGGGTCTGTATTTTCTTCAGTGTAGTAACACGGCAGGGTTGGAATGAATTATAAACACATGGATTACATTTCCCCTCGTGGAAATCATTAATAGTAAGGTAATGAAAGACTTTCACATGTTTGAATTTTAGTGAAGTTTTAAAAAACACAAGTTCAAGAACTGAACAAAAGCCAGGCATGGTGCACATCTGGAATCCCAGCATCTGGGAGGTGGAAGCAGGAGGATTAGGAGTCCAGTGCCAACATCAGTTACATGGCGAGTTTAGGGCCTGCCTGTGCTACATTGCGATCTGTCTGAAAACGCAAGCAGCAGACAAACAGCAGCAACAAGAACAAAACCGAGTGAGTGAACGACGTGGGGACATTCTTATTCACAACCATAGTATTTTGATTTGGGGTTCTGATGAAAGAGAAAAGAATCCTGGTTTTTATGGGACAGTTTGCTACCAAGTTTTAGGAATTTGGACTTTCAGGGATTTGGGGGTTTAGTGTCCTCCTTTCTTCGGTGGTGTTTCCTATCTACATAGGCACTGTGTTTGAGGGCACATTTGACAACACCTGTCACTAGAAATAGGGTTGAAAGCCAGGATAAAATGTATCCCATGAAAGCAGAAATGCTGGCCTTATACAGAAGGGAATCAATATACTAGTTCTATATTTAGGTGAACACCTCGTCCTGTTTGTCTGTGTCTTCCAGTTCCAAGCTGAATGCCTTATGCTGAGTGACCTCACCCTGGAGTGACCCAGGACAGTTCATTACCTTCTGTTCTAGTTAATTCTCAGTCACGGTGACTATGACTTGCCATGCTCAGCACTATGAGCATGGCAAGTTATAAAAGAGATTATTCAGTTTGGGGGCTCAAGGTTCCAGAGGGTTGTAGTCCATGACTATCATGGTGGAGACAATGGCAGCAGGCAGGCAGGGTTGGCACTGAAGCAGTAGCTGAGGGGGTCACATCTGAACCCAAAAGCATGAAGCAGAGAGCTAACTGGGAATAGCATGGACTTCTGAAACCTCAAAACCTTCCCCCAGCGGTGTGACTCCTCCAAGACTACACCTTTTAGTCCTTCCCAAAGAGTTTCACCAATTGGGGACTAAGTATTCAAACGTGTGAACTTTTGAGGGTTATTCTCATTCAAACCACCACACCCTCTTGAATTAAGACTTCACTGGAAGCATCACCAGAAGCAGTCATTCTCAGACTTCTCTATGCAAGCTCAGAACCTATAAACCTGGCTAAAGTACAGGTTTCCATTTCGCTTATGTGGGGTGAAATGAAAAATTTGATCTTTCTAGCAAATTCTCTCCTATTGCCAAAGCTACTGCTGGTCAAGAGTCCTCATTTTGAGAATCAGAATTTAGACTTACAGGCATAACCAATCTATTGCCTGTATGTTGCTTGCAGCTACATGCAACAAAGAATAGCTTTGGCTATGGCCCAACAGAAAGTCATAAACTTTCTTACAGTATTGTGAGCACCCGAGAGACAGCTCAATCAGTGAATGAAGTGCTTGCCTCCTCTTGAATTTTGTCCCCCAGGACTCATGTAAAAATGTCAGGTGTGGTACCACATGCCTATAATCTCAAAGCCAGTGAAGTAGTGGTGGGTAGATCCCTGAGACTTGCTGGCCAGCCAGCGTAGTCTACTTGGTGAACAACAGACCGATGAGACACACTTTCTCAAAGATACAAAGTGGGAACATGAGGAACAGCAGTGGAGATTTACATACACATGAAAGTATGAAGTTTTTTATTTTTATTTTACAAGTTTTTAGTATGTCAACTTCACAGTTCTCAAGTGTCACAATGCAAAAAGTTATACACAGCTATTAAAGGATGTTAAAGGATGCCCATGAACTCAGAGATATACTAAGACCTGGATTCATGACATTCTGTGTCTTTGATCAAGTTCTTGACCTCTGTCAACCTTCACTTTTTCATCTCCACAAGACTCTACTCTTCTTAAGGGATTGTTTCAAGGATTCATGGGGATGATTACAGACATAGGCTAAGCAAAAAGTAAACATGAGCTGTTTTCTGATCACTGAGACCCATTTCACATATCAATGATGTTATTTCCCATTGAGTGGTGGAAGTTGGTTGATATTTCCCAATGCGTTATGGAACCTGATTTTATATATATGGAAAGTTACAGGGAAAGTCCTAGTTGAAAGATTCCTAAGCAGTGATGTTTGCAAAGCAAATCAGGATATTTGAAGAATAAAGATTTCATCAGATTGCCTAAATACCAGCCTAAAACTGGTATTTCCTCTAAAACACTAATTTTCTACATGTTTTATAATCTACCTCCCTATTCTGAGTTCCCTGGAGCAATAAGCCTATTGCAAAAGGATATCCAACTTGGGAAGAGGGAATTGAACACTGAGAACTTAGCATGAAGGCCCAGGTTAGTAAGAGTTCATTTTACGGATTGTACTACTTCTTACTACATGAACTTAGAGAAGTTATGATGATAATGACTTCAAATGGCATTCTGCTTTCTACAGTGAGCATAATGCCTGCTTCCAAATGTACAAACCCAAATTATACAGTGATTATAGGCCTGCTTATATGACCCATGTTAATTGTTCAATTAATACTGTCTATATACTACCCATGCCACAATAAGGCTACTTCTACTTAATATTCATATACAAATACCGGAAGGATCACAGTAGCTGATCTCAATTTTACATTAGAGAGCTATAGTAATACAAACATCATGGTACTAGTACACAGAGTAGTGGAATAGAAGTCCCAGAGATAAATTTATATAGTTATAGCCATGGTGCTCAGAACACACATGGATAACAGACAAGACCTTCAACAAACTGTGTTGAAAGCACTGGGCATCCACAAAAAAAAAAACAACAAAAACCCTGAAACTAGATCCATCCCTCTAAAAGACAAGAGAAGGCAATGATGGAAAATGGGGCTGATCAAAGTACATTTGAGGATGTGTGTGAAAATGTCACAGTGAAACTCATCATTTTGTGCAACTAATATTAATAATTTCTTATAGCAATGAAAAGTTATATAAAATATCCTCATAGAATGGAGAGCATCATGGACAAAATGGCTCTAAATGTGTGACGATAGTTTCAGGCCTTCATTGCCAGATCTCATGCCTACCTGACCACAGATCATAGAATGAGGTATATTCCATCTCTCTTTTTCCTCAGTAGGGCTGGAGGTCTGCTATTTCATCTGTAAAATGTAATCATTGTATCATTAGTGGCCTCTATCTGAAGCTTGTGGTAAGTTAATTTGAAAGTTCTATTTCTAGACCTGAAATCTGGTGGTTGAGAAGTGAAAATTTGTCAATTCATGGTTAGGGAATTATATTCCAGGGAAGAGGAGAGAGTTTAGGTTTGAGAACTATAAAACAGTGATAACCATGTCATAGATTTGGACAAGCACTGCTTACATCCCAAGCCATTTCAAGAACAAGGCTTTTTTTTTTAATCTCTACAATTCACCTTTGATGCAAGATATAGAAGCAAAAAATCATGTGTTCTAAGAAAGAACTGCTGTCCTACCACAAGTCTGACAAGTCATTTAGTTTGCCTCTTGTCTAAGCAAAATAAGTAGGACCCCAAGCCCTTTTTGGGAATTACTTGACCAAATGTTGGCTTGTTTTTCAACAGTGGATATTCACACTGAATAAAGAATTACATTAAATATTTAAAGCTCCTTGGAGAATGTAAGGAGATCTGGATAGCATAATATTTAAACATCTCCTGTACTGGCTGAGCACAACACTTCAGAGGCAAAGGCTGGTGGATATCCATAAGTTTAAAGCCTGCCTATTCTTCATAGCAAGTTCCAGGATAACCAGGGCTGCACAGAAAGACCCCCAGCTTGAGAAGAACAAAAAAAGTATTTTATTCAGCTTAGCTCACAGAAAACATTTAATGATTATTCATTTCCTTTCCCTGCTCCTCCATGTTGTCTTCCTCCTTAATGTGTCCATGCATGTCCACTCATTATTGTCCACTGCCTGTAACCCTTGTGCAATGCAGGCAGAGTCTGATTGCTAACAGTAGTTATTCTTGAGTGTTCTTATTGTCGTTGGCTTCCACTTTGATTATGTTTGGGTCTTGGTACTAAAGGCTTTTGGTGCTGCTTCCCTGAACAATCACATCACTAACTCTGCATTTAACCCATATTGTATTCTGAAACAGCTTTTACACTTGGGCAAAAACAAACAAACAAGTAAATAAGTAAATGAACTGAGAGTCCAGGATCTTCATGAGCCTCTTTAAGTACATATCTTTTTTTTTGTTTTAACTTCATGGGAGATGGTAATACATAAATAACATATAATCAATGAGCCTAAGGTGTAGTTTACAGCCCAAGAATGGAGTTCTGTACTCTCATGTGTTCCTGTAAGTCTTCATTAAGAAGTTTATACACGTTCAGTTTTCATTTTTCAAATCGTACAACTACTATATTGCTGACAACTACTATATAGTTGAAGTTTGAATCAACAGAAATTATTTGAGCCTATATAAATGCTCAGTAAAACGAACTCAGGAAATAATGATTGAATGAATGTCCTCATTTTTTTTTTCTCAACAAGAATCCAATTTCTTGGCCAACAAGAAGGTCTGTGGTAAAAGCACTTGTCACTCAAGTCTGACAACTCTAGTTCAATCCTCAAACCTGATGCAGAACAAAGTAAACCCTATTTCCAAAAGTTGTTCTCCGATCTCCAGTATGCGTCACACCATTATCCCCTTGTTCTCTGTTCCCCCACAATCATTAAAAATAATGAAGTCCTAAGGAAAAAAAGAATCTGATTTCTTTCATAAACAGCAAATATACCTACCTGTCTGTGTATTTACACGTATAAATGGGAAATCTAAGTAATTAGACTAGCTGAATTTTCATTAGAACCTTTATCTTCTTTTTAAGAGATTGTATCCAGATAGCTTGCTTATATAATTCTCTCCATGCCTATAATGATAGAGAAAGCTACAAAGCTTCAATGGCATCATCCAACTCAAACTTCATCAGTCTGTGCAAGTCCTGACTTTTTATTCAAATGGTGTGCATTTTTTCCTGCTGCATATTATACAGGTATTATTCAGAAGAATACACATGTAGGCATGCACTTCTTAAGGGGCTCCTATTTTCTTAGTAGATGGTAATGTCCTTGTACTTGACTGGGAAAAATCTTGGAATCCTCCAGAAAGCCGAACTGCCCTCAACAGCTTGGCATAATTAGCCGGGAATCATGGGGGAAGCTGAGCGTGAAATTCTAAGTAGGGAAGCATTTTATAATTTCTTCTCTGATGAGCTATCGGGCATACTCACTGTTCTAGGTTTAAAAGGCGACATCTGTGTTTTCCCTAGTTAAAAACCAAAAGGTTGGCTTCAAGCTGTGATTTGCAGACTGGGGAGCAGTGTAGGGCATGGCCTCCTACAAGTTGGAACAGATGCCAGCCACAAAGAATTTCCACCTTGGACACTGCCTAAAAAACCTAAGCCAACCAAAGAAAACCCAATTTGAAAGTACTTTTCCTGCTCCTACCATCAAAAGGAAAACATTGCTTTTTAGTCTCTTAAAATGTGAATGTGTTGACCATTAGCTTAAAAGGAAATAATAAAAAGTGTGCCTCAGAATCTTATCCCCCTCTTGGCTATCTCTTGTTGTGTCTCATCCGACCTCACAGGCCTTTTCTTCATTTCTTGGACACACACAGCACGCTCACCTCTGTCCCCAGTACTTTCTGAGAATCATAAATAGATTACAGTTTTGTTCCAGTTTCGTTTCTGTTGCCGTGACTAAACATTGACCAAAGCAACATGGGGAAGAAGAGGCTTATTTCATCCTCTAAATTCCAGGTTACAATTGGTCACTTAGTGGTTTTAGGACAGGAACTCAAGGAAGGACCCTGGTGACAGGAATTGAGGTGGAAACCATGGAGGAACACTGCTTACTGGTTACCTTCCCATGGCTTGCTGGCCTTGCTAACCTCTACAACCCACAGTCACCTGCTTAGGGATGGCAACTCCCAAAGTGGGTGGGGCTCTTTCACATTAATAGTTAACCAAGAAAAGGCCCCACACGTATGTATACAGGCCAGTCTGCTGGAAGTAATTCCCTAATTGAGGTTTCTGCTTCTGAGGTTACTCTAGCCTTCGTTCAGTTTACAAAAAAACTTCCTGTCTGTCACTCATCTCTGGAAGGTATCTCTCCTATGAATGGACTTACTCTGGCCATCTCAAAAAATGCTGGCCACTCTTGTCATAAACCCAACACCTTACTCTATTTTATTTTCCTATCACAATATGATAAGTAATATTTGAGATATATGTTCATTAATTAATTATTTTCTATCTATTCTATTAGGTGATCCAGAGAACAAGGAAGTTGGGCTACCTTGCACATGCCTGGCTAACAATTGATTATTGATTAGCATTTTGATAATCATATTAATAATAATGGAAAGTCTAATAGCCTCCTACTATATAAGACTCTACCAAGCTGATCCACCTTCAGCTAAAGTAAGCTCCATAAGATGATTTTTCTTGCAGTAGATAAGGAAAAAGAAGTTTGGGCAATTTTATGAAGGAAATAGACCCAAGATTTCAACATTTTTAATTGTATAACTGATTTTAGTATAGGTATCTTACTGTGTTCCTTGATATACTTTCTTCTTACGTATTCCATATTTAACAAACAAAGTAATACATGCCTACTGCCTTTTTGATATTGCCAGAGTTCATTGGGCTATATTACTCTCTAGTCAGCAAACATTCAATCATTCTTAACATTATATCTTCAGTGTATTTACACAAACCTATGTTTGTGAGGAAGTGTGTCACCATGGTCTTTTCTTCTCAGGGATAAAATATAATAATAATAACAACAATGCTATTTTTGAACTGACTATTACACTTGATATTTTTAAATAAGCACCAGAACATAAGATATGTCAAATTCAAAAACATATATATGACTTATCAGAAAGATGAATTACATAAAAGAAATCTAGGAACCAATAAAACAAAAGATAAACAGGTAGAGTGGTAGCTCTATGCAAATAGGGTGTTAGGGTTCAGGTTTTGAAGAGTTTTCCAAGATTCCCTCATTTTTATACTGGGTATCAAAACCCACTTAAGATAATTCTTAAAACTAGAAGTTTCACCCAGTCCCAAGAATAGTTAGGCAATGGAAACTGGACTCAGTTGGGCATGGGAAAAAGGAAAAAAAAAAACCTTCATCGGGTAGGTAGGAAGGGGAAGATATGGCAGAGTTATGAGGTGGTATGGATTAGATCAAAATATGTTGTATGAAATTCCCAAAGAATTAAAAATATTTGTTTAAGAAGAGGTCAGCCTGGTGGTGTTGCTGCACACCTTTAATTCCAGTGCTTGAGAGGTAGAGGCAGGTGGATCTCTGTGAGTTTTAGCCAGCCTGGTCTACAGAGTGAGTTCTAGGAAAACTAGGGCTGATACAGAGAGAAGAAACCTTGTCTCTAAAAAACAACAACAAAAACCAAACAAACAAAAAAATCAAACAAAGAAACAAAAAAAGAAGTCAAATATTGTCTTCAATTTACCAATTGGTTATAAACTAATTACTAACTAGAGTATAAAAATACAAACACCAGAATTAATAACTATTAGTCAATTATAGAGGGTTCTACAGAATGGCAAAGAATGTTATTTCTTTGAAAGTATCAATCACGTGAATAAAAATTAAAAATAGAAATTTCAGGTCCTAACTCCATATTAGCTAAATCAGGACTTGGGGCAAGAGTCAGAAAAAAATCTCGAGAGTATGTGGCTAAATAGTGTTACTCAACACAAGTGCACCATCCCAACACCCAATCTGAATCGGACAGATCACAAATTCAAGGACCATCTCCAAAATCAAAACCAAACAGCAGCAGAAACCACTGCTGCAGCAGTAGCAACAATAACAACAAAAGAAGGAAGGGAAGGAAATAATTCATATCTATTTTTTTGTTTCATTTTCGAGACTTCATGGAACCGTTAACTGCAAACAGCAATATTAAAAGTTATTGTTTGACTTCTGTGGTATTTGTCACTACAACACAAGCAAACCCACACACACACAAACACACACACACAAACATATAACACAAACACACACAAACACACATAAACACACACAACTACTTTAGATGAATATTTTAAAAGTTCAAACATCTAGAAAACCCCATCGTTGAGGTTTTGAGTTAATTTATTGACTCTAAGGGCCCAATTCTTTCTTTTACTTAAATGTGTGTACGCCCACACATTCACACAGTTCCATGGCAGCCAAGAAATCTTCACATTCCAAATACGTCTCAGCGAAGCATGATGGTCAAGAATTCTCAATATTTTCACATTACTTAGAGCACCGTAGGTAGGTTACCCTGGCCCCATTCCCAGACTTTAACAGTAGGGGCCTTGTGAAATGCTAAACGATGTGTATAACAGTATTTAGGCTCTCCAAGAGCCAATCCGTCAAAACATTTGCTGCTTTGAAAATGTGTTCTTCAAAAAAATGGGCATATGGAACTTATTACTGTTCTCGGTGGAGTTCAGGCGGCAGTGTCCAAAATAAGCACAGAACCTTTTGAGGACACAATTTTACCTAAAGGTGACAGGGTCTCTGACACTGTCCTGCCCTGACCCAAGGGTATGGAGGACTCGTGGGAAATGGCAGGCTTCTGAACATTCTGGGGGGGGGGAATCCAAGGGTTAGAATAGCACAGCGCTGGGTAGAAACACTAAAAAGAACAAAGATTAAGGGAGAATATATAAAGTGCAAAGGATCCCACAGCTGGTATTTCTTTATTAGCAACTTCTAGCTTAGCCTTTGGACCATATATAATTGTTTAATCAATATCCATGAACATGTAAATCAGTGACATTTTACTGCTATATATTTAGGTGGAAATTACAATGTGTAGCTACAGACTTTGGAAATCTGATGAATGGAAGAGAAATGAAATTGGAAGTAACACTTTCATGATGAAGAAAGCAATCAGAAGAACTACCTTACCACAGTTCTCATTACTATTTGCTATTTACCTGCTCTTGCATCTCTAGGTTCTCTGTCTTTAAGAAGGTAGATGTTCTGAAGCTCACCTGTTCTTATCTAATCAAAGTATTGAAATATCAAGGAAAGATAAATGACAGCATTTCCAAAGGTTTATTTACTTTTCTTTGAACCTCGGTAGCATTTGCTGAACTGGCCGTTAAAGGACACATCTCCATCACAGCCCAGGAAGGAGATGCTATTATCATTCACTGCAGACCAGAGCAGAAGTTCGATTTTGAGGCCGAGAATCCTTAAACTCCTCGCTGGGTTTTATTATGCATAACTGAAATTCTTCACAGCTACAAAAGTGTAAACGTCTCTTGATTGCATCAATATGGACTTGGAACAAGGAGATGCCTAGGTCAGTACTACTGGGGAGACACGCATTTCGTGGGCTTCGAAGAAATCAATCTGCGAAGCATGTACTCCTGCCCCCGCTCTTCTAAGATCCACGTAAACTATTTCTAACTTCTTTGGGATCTTTAAGTGTTTCATTTGCCTCTTTGTAGAATTTCCTCTGCTTGAAATTTCTGACCGTTCCAGGCACTTTGCTGCTGGAGTGTTCAGCGATATGAACTGCATTGTGCAAACCACTGACGACTTAAGTTCGCTCAGCGATGATCACTTTTGCTCAGTACCTTCGTTTTCATAATTTCGTGATTTGTGTTTTGTATTTTATGAGTGATTCCTTTGGGGCTCCCCCTCCCCTAAAAATGACAGGAATGATCCACATAAGTTCATAAGAGAGGCTATAAAATAAATATTATACCATGTGTGGGGTGAAAAAATATAGCTGCAAATGGCTGTTCTCATTTTCTGGCATTTACACACATGGCCATCTGTTTGAGGACTGTTTTAGTTGGCTTTTTTCCAGAATTTATGTAACTGGCCAATTCAAAGGAAATGACATCATCAAATTTCCTGACAACTGTCATTGGAGCTACACATTTTTTGGAAACAAGTTGCTTAGTAAAGAGAAAAACGTCTTAAATGTCCCTTCTACTTTCATTTTTTCCTAGCATACAAAAGTTATAAAGTGCTTTTCCTCCTACTGCTGTACATTTTGTGTTAATAGCTCTCAGTAACTTTTACTATTTGGGGCATCTTTTTTTATGCGGTAGGGGTATTAGAGAAAAAATAAGGCTTTTGTTGAGTACATACAATATGTTCAGGAGCTGAGACGTTGGCTCAGTGGGCAGAACACTTATTGTGTGTGTTTGAGGACCTGAGTTTACATCTTCAGAACCTATAGGAGGCTAGCAGTGGTAGCGTGTGCCTGCAATCCCCATATACTGTGCTGAGATGGCAAATGGAGATAGGGGATCTCTGGAAACCGGAGGGGCCATCTAAATGGTGTGCAGCAGCTGATCACCTGGGATCCTGTTTCAAACAAGGTGGAAGGTGAGGACTGACATCCTAGGTTGTTTTCTGGTTACCACACATGTGCCAGGCACACACACACACGTTTAAAAATACAGTCTTAGCAGAACGTAATCAAAAGTAGAGTTGTGGAGTTCTTCACTGAAGTGACAAACTTCTGTTGATGTTTTAAACCTGTATCTAAAATAATTCTGCAAAAACCTAAATCAATCTGCTACAGGGAAGCCGATTCAGTCCATTTCCAGGTCAGCCTGTGGAGAAGGCATAAAGCACCGAGGGATCAGAGCTAGGAAGGGTGAAGGTTTTAATAGCGTCGTTTACAGATGCTCTTATCCTGCAGGGTAATCTGTACCATGCACCAAGGAATCCTTTTATCTGATTCCAAAACTCAAGCATCTCTAGGGAAAGGCTAGCAGCTGTTTTGAAGGTTCACAGTTGTATGGAAAAAGAATTAGTGTTAGGAGAAATTCAGTTTATCTGCTCTTCAAACTTTCTTGGGAATCCCAGCCAGCAGGATGCCCATCTAAGCAGGAATCCATGCTCTAGTGTTAAACATTTTAGATTTTTAAATGCCTTCAGATGACTATAGTTGACTGATGGTATCCTACCACACCTGAGTGTTGAGACTGCATTAGCTTGAGCCAGTACTCTTCCAAGCTGGGATGGCTGTGTCAATTAAACACCTGCTTAGATTTGTTTGCAATTGTCTTTCTGCCTTCCTTTTCTCCTCCTTTCTTCTTCCTGCTCATCACCACGGTAGAAGGAACTGTTGGTACTCCACCTGACTTCCTTTGCTAGCTGGAGCATCTTTCCTTGGGTGTTTCTGAGTCCTTCCTGGAGGCTTGCTAATCTCTGATGCGGAGGAATTACCTCCGAAAGAGATTACAAGGCCATGGACTTCTCCATTTTGCTGTGTGGTCACTGATTGGGGTTTGCAAAAACTTGGCCTGGAGTCCTCTAGGTCAAACAGCCCTGAGGCTCCAAGCTCCAGCACACCAGCCAAGGGTTCATAGTCTTCTACGATTCTCTCTCCCTCTCTGCCTAGTTTAATCAGCTTCCTCTTGGGATCTTCCTAAAGGTTATTTGCCATAAGTCGCATGCTTTAGAAGTCTTTCCTAAGGTTCTCTTTGTCGCTCCCTTCTTCTCTTCCTTGAAGAAATGATCATCGACCAGGAATCCCGAGAAGCCTGTGAAGGACTGATAGGCAAGTATTTGCAGGGCAAGGAGGAAAGCTCTTAGAGTTGACAGCAAGGTGGCAGCTGAAGAGACAGGTGTGAGAAGTCAGAAGTATTAAGGTGAGAGGTTAAGAAGGAAGGTAATATCAGTAAATACTTCTGTTGATAAAGGTGACTGATGGGAGTCAAGAAGGATGATGGATATTGCACAGGTGGGTAAAAATGTCCTTGTGTTTTCTTTCTAAAAATTGATTTGACACTAGGCAGGGTGGCTCACACCCTATAATTCCAGCACCTGGGAGGCAGAGGAAGGCAGATCTCTGCGCATTTAAGGCCAGCCTGGTCTAGGTGTGAATTCTAGACTGCCAGGGCTACACAGTCAGACTTTGTCTCAAAAAGGCAAACAAACAGGGACTGGAGAAATGGATCACTTTTTAAGGACACTGGTTGCTCTTCCAGAGGACCTAGGTTCAATTCCCAGCACCCACATGGCAGCTCACAGTTATCTATAACTCTAGTCCCAGGGGATCTGAGACCCTTTTCTGGCCTTGAGGACACTGCACTCGTATAGTGCACACATATAAATTCAGGCAAGATCCTTATACACATAAAACAAACAACAATAGACAAACAGCTAACCCCCCCCACACACATACAAAACAATTGAATTTTGTAGATGCCTCTAATCTGACCACTTGGCAAGCTGAGTCAGAAAGATGAGGCATTTGAGGTAATCTTTAACAACATAGTGAGTTCTGTGCCAGCCTGGACTAACCAAGACCTTTTCACAAGCCACCCTATCCCTGAAAAATTAACTTACATGATTGGACCACAGAAAGGAATAAAAATAATTTAAAAATTACTCGTAATTCTACTATTAAAATATAATCACTATTTTGATATACTTAATTGCAATTTCTTTTATATTTACTTTTCATTCATATATTACATGCATTTATAGGTATATACTTATGTGTAGACAGAAACTGCTCTTTCGTTTCCCGGCTGCTCAGACCTGAATAATCACACAGAAACTATATTAATTACAATATTGCTTGGCCATTGACTCTGGCTTATTAACTAACTCTTACATCTTAAATTAACCCATTTCTATTAATCCATGTATCACCACAAGGCTGTGGCCTACCAGTAGGCATCTTTCTCCTTCAGCAGCTACATAGCATCTGTCTGAATTTGCCTTCTTTTCTTCTCTATCTCTGCTTGGAATCCCACCTTGCTCTATTCTGTGCTGTCAGAGGCCCAAAGCAGAATCTTTATTAACCAATGGTAATAAAACATATTCACAGCATACAGAGGTGAATCTCCCATCACTTATATATCCATCTAGTCAATCTTTATATAAAATTTCATTTCCTACATTTCTTTCTGAATTCTACACGCATTTTTCATGTCTATCTTCCTTCCAGTATAGTAGAAACCATTTAATTAAAATGCAAAAGATACTCATGAGCTTGGGAGTGGTCTAGCAAGCTAGGGAAGGAAATGCATTCAAAAGCCCCAATGATTGCTTCCTCCAAGAACAAAAGCCTCTTGTTACACTGTCTGTGTTTGGTGGTGGTGGGTTGGTTGGATTTTGAAGCAGGATCGCGTATGTCTCAGGTGGATTTCGAACTCACTGTATGGGTGGAGGTGACGTGTATGAAACTCTTGAACCTCCTCCCTCTACCTCCTGAAAACTGGGGTTTTAGGTATGTACCACTACACCTGTCTTAAAACTCTGATTTTTGGGCCCTGATCTTAAGATAATCAACTGAAGGGAGACCTGGCTGATGAGCCTACAAAGCGCTAATATGAGATATGCCTAGAAACCTGTCTCTCGGTCTGTGCATAATATTAAGATGTATGGATTCATATACATTTATACCCATCAGTGTTAGTTGCTGTCAATATTTTGCCGTTTAGAAGCCACTGTAAAGGATAACACTATCCTTGTATATAAGTATTTAATAGAGTCACATTTCTACTGTGTACTGATGACTGATGGAGTCATATTGGCTCAGATGTATGAAATTTCCAAACAAGTTGCCAACTTATATTCCAATATTTTATCAACATAGTGCTGTTCATTTTCCAGAATGGATTTGCCAGTGCATAACAGCTGCAGTTTATGATGTCATAATGTTCCATAAAGTATTACAGCAAAATTTATCACTAACTACATGTTTCTTCATTTTTTCATAATTTTTTACTCTTTATGGAATGTCGTTTATGTGGTTAACTGTTTTTCACTTTCTTTGGTGCTGGAGACTGAACCCAAGCCCATACACATGCTAAGCAAATGCTCTACCAATAAGCTGTATCCTAAGCCTGTTACAACTTAGAAATAAACTTGACTGTTTTCTTTTAGTAAGGCTTTATTTGGGATTAGGAAAAAAGATGTCCCAAAGAAATCTTAGGTTTCAGATGTGGAAAAGAGAACTGAATTATTGGGGGAGTAGAGAAGGAGAAGAAGGAGGAGGTGGAGGAAGAAGAGGAAGGCAGCAATCAATGTACTGTTTCGGGATTGTGAACCAAAGCAATCAGTTAACCCTCTTTGTTCTAGTTGTGTTCTCTTATTTGTTGACATGGCATGGCACAAAACAATTGACCTTGGCTTCCAGAGATATTTCATCCCCAAATTAATATTACAACACACTCCAGTGATTCAAAAATTGTACTTGGTGACAGTAAGATTATAATAAGAAAAGCTTAGAAGTCAGTATGGTGTAAAATCTATTTAACACGGAGCAGAAGTATCATATGGCATAAAGATGAAAATGACAGACACTAGGAAGGAATGTACAAAGAGTCAACCAGGCTGTAGGTACAGGGATAGAAACAGCTGTATATTTTCTCTTATATTTATCAAAATGTTTCATTTGGGCTTACATCTGGAATGGTTCTTTATTTCATAATGTTTTGAATGATATGCAGGAAAATGGCACAGTATGGTAATAGTTAAGTTGCTTGTTTAACATATATACTGGGTTTTAAAATTTTTAAATTTATTTTTATCTTGTGTATATGAGTGTTTTGCCTGCATCTGTACGCACATCTTGTGTGTGTCTGATACCCAGGGAGGCCAGAAGAGAGCATTAGGTCCCCTGGAACGGAAATTATGGATGATTGTGAGCTATCGTGTAGGTGCTAGGCACGGAACCTTGGTCATCTGGAAAAGCAGCCAGTGCTCTTTAACCACTAAGATATCTCTCCAGTCCCTACATGGATGCTATTGTAAGCAACCCTAAAACCCTTATTTGACTTATTTATGACAGTGAGATTTTACATATGTTTGACATGTGATATGTGCTTACAAATGCAATGATTTCAACAGTAAAAAATCATTTAATTTTTAAAATAAATAGTATATGCTGTCAGCAAGGGGAAAAGGAGCAAAATGATATAGTGAAAGAGAAATAATTGAGCAGGGTTTCCTCAAGTAGTTAAAAGAATAGAAAAGTGAGAAATTGGTCAGGATGAATATCTAAGATAACTGTGTGGTATGGATGCTCAGAAATGAAGCTGGCTCAGGCTTTCCTGATCAAATAGCTCATTTTCTATGTGCTTTGGATTCCAAGGTTCTTCTTTGCTGGCTACAGCTGTGATAAACACCATGATCAAAAGCAACTTGGAGAGCAAAGGGTTTATTTCATGTTCCTCCATCACCGAGGGAAGTCCGCTCAGGAACTGAAAGCAGGGACTGACACGTAGAGCACAGAGGATTGCTGCTTGCTCCCCAGGGTTTGCTCAGCTTGTTTCGTCTACAACTCAGGACCTCCTACCTGCCCAGGTCTGATACCACCCCAGATGCTTTAAACTCACCCACATCAGTCATTAGTTAAGACAATGCCCTATGGACTTGCCTGCAGGCCAATCTTATGGAGTAGTTTTCTCAACTGAAGTCCCCACTTCCCAGATGACTCAGGCCTGGGTCATGCCGACAAGAAACTAACACGCCCACTTGCCTTCATTTCTGCTCCTTATTCTCTCCTTATCTCTTCTTTTGCCTTTTCTTTTTTTAGTTAACACACAAAAAGCGGGTGTCACTGGGACGGGACTTTTTCTGATTCATTTGTATTGTTATACTTGGTGCTTCTAGCTCTTGCTGCTCTCCTTCCTTCTACAAACAACGGTTCCTTCTACATGCTTGCTCTTCATTTTTGGTGGGTTGTGCTGTTGTTATTTGCTTGTTTGTTTGTCTGATACAGGGTCTTCCTACGGACCCCCGGTTGGCCTTGAGTTTAGAGCAATTCTCCTACCTCGGCCTATCTAGTACTGGGATTATGGGCATAGACCATGAAGTCCAGCTCTCTTTTTTGCTTTCATGACACATAACTGTTCTCTCTTTCACTTACATCCCCTTCTACCTCTCTCACGGTCATCTTTCTATTTTCCTGTCACACGTACATTTATAAGATTTATAAATATGTTCTGCACAGGAAAGAATATGTGAGATATTTGTCTTTCTGAGTTTGGCTTATTTCCCTTAACCTCCATGGTGGTTCCGTGCCTTGTGCATGATGCAGCAGTAAGTAAACATGGTCTTTTATGGGATACTGACTTAGAAGCCTTCAGATGCTATATTCCCAGGTGTGGGTTTCCTGGACCACCTGGTAGCTCTGCATTTAGACTTCTCAGGAAAATCCGTGCTGATTTTCAAATTAGTTCCAGTTTATATCCCCAGCAGGAGGGATGGTTCCTCTCTCCAGGTTCTTCACCAATACTTGCCATTTTCCTTTTTCTCAATGATGGACAGCCGATCAGGGGAAGCAGAAATCTCAAAGCACTTTCAATCTGTATCTCTCTGAGGACTGTAAATATCGCACATTTTTCTCAAGTCATCATTGGCCATTTGTATTTTTTCCTTTGAGAAGCGTCCATTTCATTAGCCCGCTTATTGCGCAGATGTTTTGGCATTTTGATGGAAAATTCCTTTGTGCCCCACTTGTCTGTGCAAACACGAAGCTGTTGCAGTTTTAGGGAGATCATACACTTCCCTCACACCTTAATGTTCATAAATGCCACTGGCCATTTACTTTTAGAACGAAACACAAATGGATTCCCTTTAACCTTTCTTTACCCTACCCTCGCTTCAAAACTAATCTGATTGAACTTTAACTTTGAAAAAAACTATGAATTAAATCAACCTTCATTGGCTTTTTGCCAAATTGTGTCGTTCTTCCACCAGTTGCTCTGGTCTTGTGCAGAGCTTGCCTCCTGCTCTCCATCCTTGTCTACTTGTGGGGTACGCCATGCAGTCTCATAAAGCACTTAGCTCCGTGGAAAGCCATTGCCAGGCCAGGCTGAACGACATAAGCTTCAGCGGTTTCCAAATTATAGCTTCAAGATCTGACAAACCTTGACGTGGATCTGGAACTGGCGCTCAACAGGAATGTACCACACTGCATCAACTCCCTCGAATTTGCTTTCTATAGGTGACTTTTGTCAGAGGATACCTTGAGTGGTAAAGTTTAATGACATCTCTAACTTGATGCGAACTCTTTTAAACTATTAGGACATTGAACAATTTAGTACACAGGAAAAGACCAAGATGGTGTCTGAGAGATCAAGAGACTGTGATTTTAAGAGTACATGGTTTTCCAGCTCTTACTCTTAAGACATATCAATAGATAATAACTTCTATAGGTGAAAAAACAATGCAATCTATAGCTGTTTTAAAACCTCTGGTTATGTTTCTGTTTCTCCTTTTCTTTCTCTATTCTCTCTCTGTGTATGTGTGTGTGTGAGAGAGAGAGAGAGAGGACTTACTGAGTCTTGTTAGTCATCTGAGCTAACTTTATATGATGTGAAATGAATATTTAAAAATCTGTACACAATAAACATCTAAAAGAAACATCCCATGTTTAACTACGTTTGCAGGTGTGTGTGTTTATGGATGTATCTGCAGAGAGGAACAGATTGGCCTGGAAGTGTCCTGTGTTTGATAACCATTCTTGAAAAAAATTAAAACATACTCATATGGCTTACACATACCTATCTAAAGCCATGCAGTAATGTTCACATGTATATTACATGGTTTTAGAAATCCTACCATGGTTGGGTGTTAGTATTTTCCCCTCTGACCATACAATTCTATTTTGAATGTGAAGTAATGGGCTTAAAATATTAATTATAGATGCCAAGCTCCTCTGAGTCACACAGTGACCTTCCTCCACCCCACCCCACACCATCTCCTCCCACTGTTATTTTTGTACATTTGGCATAACCAGTTTTCTTTAACGAAACAGAGATTTCCTTTCCCAGATAGGCGTCCAAGCCCCAGATCAAACCACAAAAATGCTAACAAGTGATGCTTACTTCGCCCAAGCTGTTCTTTCTAGGTGTAAGCTGCACATGCATTACCTGCTGGATCATTGAGAGTCACTTCTTTCATTAGAATTGTCAATTTCTAAAAAACAAAGATGTCCACTCAGTAAAGCAATGGTTTAAACTTGTGCTGCTGGGAATTATACTCCCTCTTTTTTTCCGTTGGCAGGAGAAGGAGACCTTTATCTTGCTAATACAAAACTAGAAAGAACTTTATACCTGAGACTTAAACATTAAACAAAAGTATATCCATTTAAAATATTTGTCCGGATGGTAAACAGGTAGGTTTAGTTCAGCCTTGGAAACAATTGGGGTGGACTTCCTGAGTGGGGAGTGGACAGAACCTGACTGTTTTGCTCTCTCAAGACAGAGGTTTGAGCCGGAAGCAGTAAAAGGCTTTACCTCCAAGCCTAAGGAATTAAAAGACGTCACAAACCAAACAGAAACAGGATTGCAGCTTCAGGAACTGGGCTCCTTATTGCTTATGTCGCAATTTAAAGAATTAGTTCACTCTTGGTCACATGTTCTCAAGTGACATCCGTCCTGGCTACAAACTCATTCCTTCAAAAGCAAGAAGTGAGTCACTGCAGATGTGCTGGGACGACCAGACTGCTTTTTGTCACCGCTTTGCTTTCCTGTTCCAGTTGGGAGGAAGTGGATGAGCGAGCTGAGCCGTGAGGGTGGGGAACTGGTCTATTGCAATGACCCCGTGAGCCCGAGCCTGGTTTTGCCTTAGTGAAAGAGTGATGAAAACACTTTAAACAGTTGCCAACAACCCAGGAGGAAATATTTGACATCTCACCTATATCAACAAGCAAGAGCTAAAGGTTAAATCACACACAAGTCAAGTGCTGGGAAAAGGATATGTTTATGTCATCAACTTTCTTTGTTCTACAATGGTCTTATGTCAACAAGGAGACACATTCCCCAGTCCTGGCTGGAGACACGAAGACAATAGAGATTGATGACAGACACTTTGTGCATGAGCCTCAAGGAAACCCCCTTCTAAGCATCTGTAGTTTGCCTCTGGTTTCCTGGGTACCCCTACCATTCATTAACTGCTCTAACAGCTGTCTGTTTAGGACACTGTGGTAGATGGCCTTCTTGTGTCTTACCAGATTCTTGAGATTCCAAGCATGAAGCTTAGTATGGAAGCAGGAAAACCTAGGAAAAGGAAGATGTTTAAAATTATGCATTACCTGTGTTAATTTCAACTCAGTGAGCTCCTCCTGCAAATGCTTTGAGTGGAAGGGATGCCAAAGAGCAGCACTTGGCACAGCCAGGGCTCATATGCTATAGGTTCAGTGAGAGGAGGATCTTCTGGGGAAGGCAACTGGCCAAAACTCAACCTCAATGTCATGACAGCTTTAAATCAAACTCTTTGAAGAAACGGGAATATGCCCAATGGAAAAATGCAGAACTGTCATTATGGAGACAATGGGTAAAGAAGGGGGGAAAAGTAGTATAGAATGCATGGTGGTATATTCCTGTAATTCTATCATTCATTAAGCAGAGGCAGGAGGATTGAATTTAAAGGCCAGCTTAGGGATTAAGTGGCTCAGTTGGTAAAGTTCCCATGCAAGCACAAGGACATGAGTTTGGGTTTTTTGCTTTTCCATATGAAGTTGATTACTGTTCTTTCGAGGTCTGTGAAGAATTTTGCTGGGATTTTGATGGACATTGTATTGAATATGTAGACTGTTTTGGTATGTCATTTTTACTATGTTAACTCTACCTACCCAAGAGCATGGGAGATCTTTCCACTTTCTGGTGTCTTCTTTAATTTCTTTCTTCAAAGATTTAAAGTTCTTGTCATATAAGTCTTTCACTTGTTTGATTAGAGTTATTCTGCTACCTCAAATATTTTGAGAGCTAAATAAAAAGTTAAAGAATGCCCAGTCTCAACAATAAAGATCTGGTATAGTCAAAAGCACTTTCACAGTGTATCATTTTCTTTCTTTCAAAAATTTTTTATTTTATCTGTATGGGAGTTTTGCCTGAATGTATACCTGCATGCCACATATATGATTGGTGCATTCATGGGCCAAGAGAGGTCCCTGGATTCTCTGGAATTAGATTTACAGAGGGTTCTATGTCACTGCATGGGTGCTGGCAATCAAACCAGGGTTTTCTCCAGGTACAACCAGGGTTCTTTACTGCTGATTGATGTCTCCAGACTCAGTGTAGTATTTTCTAAAAACACAGGATGCTATGTACATTTCTCTGGACAATGCTGGCTCACCATGCCCTGCTCTGCCCATCTGCCAAGGTACTCCTTCTGTAGATAGTTCTTTAAATATACCAATCAATTGCCAGGTTCTCTTCAAATCTGAATATTCCCTTTTAAGCTAAAATATAATTTACTTGTTTCTCTTATTACGATTACGAAACAGCTGCCTATGCCGAAGAATGTGCTTTCTCATGCGGAATTTCACTTAGTGCAGATTTCTCAAAATGAAATACATTCCTCTCTACTTAAACACTACAGTAGGTTTTAGATGTTTCTGTTCAATGCTTAAAAACAGAAGAAACATTTAAACATTATTTTGATAATTATTTTCTAGAATAACTGGATTTCTTTTGAACTATCATTTATTTGTTTAGATTTATTTTTATTCCGTGTAAATGCCGTGTTTTGCTTACATTTATGTACGCACACCATGGAGGCCAGGAAAGGTCATCAGATCCCCTGGGTGGTTCTGCACCATCATATGGTGCTGAGAACTGAACCTGGGTCAAGTGCTCTTATCAAACTGAAACAAATCTCTGCAGCCCCTTAAAATACCATTTAAATATTTATTATTTTATGTTTATGGGAATTTGCCCCTAAATGCACCCACATGGAAAGGATGGCAGATCCCCTGGAACTGGAATTACATATGATTTTAAGCCACCATGCTGGGACTCAAACCTGAGTCCTCTTGAAGGGCCGCAAGTGCTCTTAACTGCTGAAACATTGCAACAGCCCCGGGAAGGATAACGTTAAATACATACTTGAAATATAATAATAATATATAGCTGAAAAGTGGTCCACGGTTTTCATGAATCAGAGCCCTTGCTCCATGTGCAGGATCTTTTAACAATCCTGTCGAAAAGATGATACAAATCATTTTCCCTGGAACAAGAAGCAGCACTCAAGGTTTGAGGACTTCTGAGATGCTGAAAAAGTATCATGGGCTTTGCCTTAATGGGAAGCAATTAATAAGGGTGAAGGCATCTTGTCACTAAATAGAGGATTTTATAAACTGGTCAGAGTAGGAGTCAAGCTGCTTTGCCAGCTGGTTATGTCTGCCTTAGGTAAAGCGTTCCTGCAAGGTATTTCTCAGAGTGCTTGATGCAGACATGGGAACCAAATTTGTAAACTTGTGAGTCTTTTTCTGCCTGGTTGTTACTAAATGTTAAAAGCAGCTTTAGAATTTAGATTGAGAATTCTTTCATCACAGTCTAAGCATGTGGCATGACATTATTTTGGGAGAAAGGGATCTGTGGCTCTCACTTACTTCTGATTGTAGATTTAGAGCCTACTAAAACAAGCTGCTGAGTTGAGTAACCATAGACACAGAATCTTCTTGTATAGCCTTGGCTGGCCTTGAGTTTGTGATTCTCTCTCTGTAACCTCCTAAATGTTAGGAGGACAAGCATATACCACCATAGACAAATATTCTTAACTTTTTAAAATTTTGGTACTAGCATTGCAGTGACCATGAACTCCTCTGATCCTCTTGTCTCCAACTCCCAAGTTTCAGAATAACAGTCATATGCCATCATGCCTGGCTCACTGCAGTGGTCTCAATAGGCAAAGTATTTGCCTTTATTTTTGTTTATAAATCTTGCGACAGACTCGTTCTTGTTTGTTTTGGTTGTTTGATAGTAGAGTTAAATCATTTGATACCCCTAGACTATAAATAAAGTTTCATAGCATAACTTCTGTCTTTTCATTTCTTTCTTAGGGAATATGCAGTAAAAGCATGAACTGTGGAGACAGATAGCTTTGATTCTGAGTTAGTAGCTAACTGGCTAAGTAACTGGATATGTTGCCTTTTCAGTTTATTTGTTAAACCTGTAGGAGCCTGTAGAAGAATATGAAGACCTAAAATAGCACCCAGGTACCTCTGTGGACAATATGAGTATTATTACATCATTATTATTATATTAATATTACATTATTCCTGGTTTCATCTTTTTTTCTTGCCTCCTATTTCCTCACTTCTTTCATTTTTTGAAATATTGCTACTTTTTTTAAGAATGATTTTTTGGGCAAACTCCCTTATTTCTACTTGTTTTTTTGAAGAAATATGGAAAGACTAGACTGGAAGTAGAATATAAGAATAACCCCCTTTGTTAGAATATAACTAAGATGTTAAGAGTACTGATGTGTGGAGGAGAATTATTTCGGACAGACTTATAAGACAAATTGATGAGACCTGGTGACACATTTATGGGAAGGGTAAATAATAGCAAATCCGAAGCAGCTCCTAGATTACTGGCAAGCAGATGACGGGATTGTTAATCAAGATCAGAAAAACAGGAAGTGTCCTGGAGGTGGTTGGGGACCGTGATAAATAATGACATGAGTTTTGACCATGTTGAGTTTGAGGGGTTTTGTGGGATAATTTAGTGAAGTCCAGTAAACCACTGACAAGACACATCTGGAGCCCGAAGAGGCTGTAGGACTGGTTTACGATTTAGTAAAGTTTACGTTTTCAGTTCAAGCACTGATTAGAGACAAAACTGTCCAGTGATAAGCAAAGGCCAAGAGAATTTAGGGAAGCTACTTTGAAAACAACAGATGTGACTTAGCTTTTATGTATTTCCAGCACTCAGTCCAGTCCCTGTTGTAGTGGAGACATTCCGTAATTAATATTTACTTTGTGACTTACAAATGAATGAGAGAAGAAGCAGAAAGTGACTTCAAAAGACATTGAGAAGGAGCAGGGAGAAAGCTGGTAGAGAACTAGTGATGGGTGACTTCATAAAAGATACTTGAGTAAAATGTGTGTGTGTGCGTGCGTGTGTGTGTGTTGTATCTATGTGTGTACCCATAGGTCTTCCTTTAGTGTCTTTTAACATTCTAAACTTTATTTTCTTTGAGGCAAGCTCTATCATTGTACCTAGAACTCACTATTTTTGCTAGATCATCTGGCCAGCTAGCCTTTAGAATCTAGTCTCCATTCTGCCCCCAGGACTCCTGTTCCAGGCAGGAGCTGCTTTGACTAGCTTTGATGATGTTGCTGGTGATCTAAAGTCAGGTCCTTTGGTTTTTGCTGCCATCACTCCTAGCCACTGAGCCGTCTCCCTAGCCCCGAGAGTTGAATTTGAAGAATGGATGTACAGTAAACAAGAATATGGATGACTTGAACATTTGAGGGTTCTGAATGACATAAAACTGAGACTAGATATCTGAACAAAGGCTCAGAAAGATCTCAAAGGTATAACATGAGAATTAAATCTCATGGACATTTATCAGAAATGTATGCAAACCCCAACTTATAGTCACAAAATCAAATGCATAAGTATGAGAAGCAGATGGCCTGATCTGAATCACATTCCTGGGATTTAATAGTGTGCTGAAAGTTCACTATAAATTAATACTGGAGCCTAACTGAGAAAGTATGTAATTAAGTGATGTGAACAGTGGAAGTATAGGATAACCAAACCTGCTGGACTGTATTGCCGAGAAGCGTACATGTGCATTTCAGGAGGAAAGACACCATAAAAATGTGCAGAGAATGATAAACAGAAAAATGAAAGATTTAGAAGTCAGTCAGCCATTGAAAATTTGGCTGAAAAAAGATGTGAAAAGGCAATTATATGCCCTGGAGAGAGAGAGAGAGAGAGAGAGAGAGAGAGAGAGAGAGATAGAGATTTGTGTGGTCTAGAACAAAGGTCAAGAATTTATAGGTGGAAAGAATTTAAGTGTGTGTTGTTGAGAAGCCAGCAGACTCTCTGTCATTCATTTACCTGTATTTGAGGCTCTCCTCTGCCAGCCTCTACAAATGCCTAGAGAGTGGAGTTTTAACTATGAATGAGGGATATTATACGGCTCCAGCTCTAACTGAATTTTATGGAGTGTGTATGATAAAGGATCTTCTATATCACCTCTACATATGTACTCAGTAGCAAAGGTTTATGTACTCAGCCCTTTATAGTTTGTGGGGAAAAACTAGATGAAGCAAAGACACGTACCTAAAATTTCAAACTTAACCGTTGTTTGCTATGTGGAAGGACGGGTGGACTCTAAGAGGGACTGGCAACTGATTGGAGTTCAGTGATGTTAAGAAAGGATTTTCTGAGTGAGTGATGTGAGTGACAAACCTCAGAGATGGGCAGAATGTAGGTAATTACGGATAGAACCATCCATTCTTCCAGGGTCCATGTAAGAAACTTAGGAGAAGTCAGTGGCCAGAGCTAGGTAGACCTGCAGACACCAGCATACACTGAGTGTAGTGAGATTAGAGAAGATCATGCCAGGAAAATCTTGGAAATTTGTGAGAAACATTGTTTTATTCTAAGCACAATGGATACCCGCTGGATGATGTATAACAAGGAGGGGGGTGAAATAAAGCATATCAAGCAAAATAAATCTGGGTTCTGTGTAGAGAATACAGTAGAGGCAGGACAATTAGACGTGGAGAAAACAAGAATTCTATTGCTTTGGCTTAAGTTGAGGCTAGTGTTTTGGAAGAAGGCAGAGGCGGTAGAGATATATCTGAATCGATAAGTTCGAAATCATATTTTGGAGATGATATCATTATACTCGATGACTCAAGTTGACAAACATTGACTTGATGTGGGAGATAAGATGAGGGAGTGAATGTTTCCCATACACCTCTCCAGATCACAGTTCCTATAACTGGATGAACTGAGACTGCTTTCAAAAGGAATCCTGGGAGATGCGTTGTTATTGGCAGTGAAAGGGGCTGATCGTGCAGGAAGGTCGGTGGGCATGTGGAATCTGGGACTGTAGGCTTCCAGGTGATACCAGTTAGGACCAAATAGAAGACATAGTAAACGATGTGGCCTTTTCAGTGGGGCCGCTTGGCTTTTCTGATCTCCCTTTAGCCTCCTATTTAATCAGCGGTGAAGGGAGTTTCCAGGCATACTGTTGAGGTCTCTCTCACAGAACTAGACTATGTGTATGTCATGCCAGAGATCTCCTAGAAGGTGTCCAGGACTAGCATTTTGATATGACTGGGTGAATCTGGGAGAGAAAGTATTTCAACTTATGGTGTGCTCTGGTGAGTACGCTCAAATGCCAAGGGGGTTTTCAAATAGACCTTTACATTGGAGAGGAGGACTAGACAGCGAAAGTCCTCAATTCCTTGGACACATTAAGCGTGCATTCAGCCACTGGCCCTTGAATTAAATGAAGCTAAGTTTCGTCATTATCTTTCAACCGCAGCAACTCTTTTTCTCTTATCCAGACCCTTGCTTACTCCAGCTAATCCAACAATTTCCTCTGCCAACTTATTTCAGTCCATCATCTGTTCTGTGGGCTGTTAAAATCAGAGCCTCTCTGTCTCTCTCCTGCCCTCCCCCACTCCACCATCAAGGTGGAGTTTTTAACTCGCTTCTCTCATGATATCTCTCCCAGGCTTGAGAATCTTCGTTAACTCTATATGTTACAGCAGCAAAAAACAAACAAACAAACAAAAAAAAAACCAAAACATCTTTTTAGGCTGGAAATTAAGACTCTTTGAAATTGTACACAGCAATGCACACCTGTAATGGCAGTGCTTAGGATGTAGGGGGAGGAGGATGCCACACAGTGAGTTTGGGGACAGTGACAATGATTATTAAACACAACTCGACCTCAAAATAAATAAATAAATAAATAAAAACAAAGCAAAGCAGAACAGCCAGACAAAAGCGAAACAGAATCAAGAGAAGCAGAGGTTTGTAGGATCGTGTCAGGGGTGTTTTCTGTAATCATCCTGCAAACCTTCTTTTCTCCTTGGCCCCTGCTCCCCCAGTCTCTGCTTACCTAGTCCGTGTTCACCCAGTTCTTGTTTACGTGATGTGGGGTCCTTGGGATAGCTGATCCCACTTGCAGTTTGAGTGTGCTCTTCTTTCAAGATCAAGGCTGACTCCACCTCTGCTATCTTCTAGGACAGTCAGTTCTCAGACTATGCATCTCCGATCACCTGTGTCTTCATGGCATCCTTTATATGTACAAGGCTCTGTGTCTTTTCTCCCATGACATTAGAATCCTTTCCTGCAGCTGTCTCACTTGGGTGAATGATCAGAGATCGCTGGCTTCTTTGGGACTATCTAAGTTAAGATGAAAGGCATTTTTTCAAAAGACGAAAGAATACGAGTGAATTCCAAAGCTCACTTTTGGAAGTAGGAATGGTGAAAGACAGCTTTTGACAACTACACCAGAAAACGTTTTATGTACTGAAACCTGAGACATCCCTGTTTTATAGATGAGTTCTTGTTATGTAGTCCAGGTTAGCCTCAAACTCAGCAACCTCTGGGCCAGCCTCACAGGTGTGTGCAACCATGCTCAAGTCTTTCTCAGTATTTGAAGTGACTTCCTCATCTTTTGAGATAAATCATTTTTTTTAGTTTCTCTCAGAATCTGTTCTTTTTCTTTCAGTTTTTTCCTGTTTCCAAGTATATATCCTTAGCCATTTAAGACTCCAATTCTCCTATTCAAAACCATCTAATCATTTTCCCTCAGAACACTAGGGTCTCCTTATGTTCATTCATTCTTTCAAGATTCATTTTTATCATCTTGCAGAGTTCAGAAGCTTCCTGTTCCTTCTCTATGGTGAACTGGACACTAAAAGTATTGCCATTTCTACAACATTAACATACCAGGACATTAATTATTTCTCTAGCCATGGATTTTTGCACATGATTTTATCTGAATATTTAAGAATTGAAGATATCATTTTGTAACAAACATGTTTAGAGTTCTCTAACACTAACTATTGGCTCTATTGTGATCCTGCTTTGCTTCATTATTTTGTTTTGTTATTTTTCTGACACAGGATCTCCATCTCCTGTGGTCCAAGGTCGCCTGGAACTGCGTATATAGATGAAAACGATCTTGAACTTCAGCTCCTCCCACTTTTACCTCCCAAGCGCTAGTATTACAGGCATGCCCAACCACTCCCAGCTTCCTTTCTGTTTTTGGAGGCCTGAACTTTCAGATAGATCATGGGGGGTTTTCTTGTGTTTTCCTTTATAATACTGAGATCAAATCTCTGTGTAAAGTAGTTATTTTTGAGGGTAAACGCTGCCTTAGGTCATGTGTATGTTATGCAGTGAACAGTGTTGCTAGGTGCGTGTACAGGATGGGACTGTCATCATTTTTAAAAGTAAATTGATGCTTTTCCTAGCTGTGTAATCACATTTACTCACTCTTAGGCAAAGTACTAGTTTCCTTCCTTCTGATTAAAACAAGTTCTTGTCTTAACAGTCCTAATCTCTTGGATGTTGTTTACTCAGCATCTAACAGCAATAGATAAACTCAAAACAATTGTCTAAATGTTAACTCCGTCCTGGGAGGGGCAAATGGAATATACAAAATTTAAATGAATATATATTTTTTTTTATGCTAGCACTTAGTGAGTTTCCTTCTATTGTGGCAGTTTTTCCCCAGAGTGGGATCAGGAACTTTAAGCTTCAATTAGAATACTGGCACAGCATTTCCCCTAATCCCAGCACTTAGGAGGTTGAGGCAGGAGACTTTTGAGTTTGAGACCAGTCTACACATCAAGACTGTCTGAAAGACAAAGAGCAAACAAACAAAACAAAACAGAAGAGAAAACTCAAATATTCAAAAGCTAAAACATAAAATTATTGAAATTCTGTTTTCTCAAAAGTTTTCCAGATTGCCAACAAAGAGTTCATTAGTTTGTAAAACGCCACTGTTTTTCTTGAAGTGTGAAATTGTCCATTTTCCTTCTGCTTCTGAATACACCTTACTTAATTACTGAATGTATTTTGGTGCAGTTTCCAGGGACTTAAGCTTTCTCTAGTCTGAATAATTCTGTACAATTTTGATGTTCTAAGTTTTGCCATATTTTATTGTGATTTTATAAATGGAATAAAATGATAAGAAATACAATCGTTAATATGTATTTAGTAATTAACCTAGGTGGAGATTTGGAGAGCACAAGATACATGCTCTATACCAAAGCTATGTGAAAAGATTAGTTGATTTCAATGTAGCCGATGCTCATAATCCTGTGGGAGTTATTAAAACAGATTCTTAGATGGATGTAGGGAAGGATCAGGAGTTCAAAGACATCCTCAGTACCATAGCAAGTACAAGGCCAGCCTCAGCAACAGAAGACCCTGTCTCAAAAATAAAAAAAAAACAAATGTGTGAACGGCAATAGTGCTCTTTTTGTGACCTTAGCCATCATTTCACCGTTCTAAAATGAAGAACTGGGAATTCAACCTCTATACAGGGTATATTATTTATTTTAGTGGCAGCTACAAGTGAGTGACTATTGATGGAGCGTGTGTCATGGAGCCAAGATCATTTCCCTATGCAGTTAAGAGAAAGAAATAGATGTTAAGAATAGAAATTCTCTTGGACTTCCAATATATGGTATCTTTAGCCTAAAATAATGCAAATTATTCTCTAAAATAGCATAGAAAAGTTGGGCATGGTGGTACATGCCCTTCAGTCTCAGCACTCAGGGACATGAAGGCAGGAGGATCTTCGTGATTTCAGACTAGCCTGGTCTCCAGAGCGAGTTCCAGTACAGCCAGGGCTGTTACAAAGAGAAGCCCTGTGTTGAAAAAAACAAAAAACAAGACAAAAGAAACAAAAAAAAGGGAAGAAGAGGAAAAGAAACAGAACATAATTAATGTGTGGAAAGTGCAGAATGGTATTCAGAACTCCTCTACCTTAAACTTCTTTCAGTTGTCAGAAGTGTTTCATAATACAACTGATATTTCTCATGTTTCACATGTGATAATAAAGCAGGTCATCCTGTGCTGTTCTTGGGATGTGTGTATTCTCAGAAGTCACATTATGCTTAATGGGTTTTTGGTGGTGCGTTAAGCAGAGAGATAGGTGCTTTTTCCTGTGCCCTTTATATTCATTGCGTTAGTTCATTTCACAGCAACCCTATGTCATAATTAAAGTGTAGGTTAAATAACTGGCCACACAGCTAATAAGGACTCTGAGCATGGGTGGGTTTACTCCCCAAGTCAAGTTTCACCTCCCATCAGTCTGTTCCTTTAATTCCTGCTAAGCAGTACTGGGGCAGCGTTGTGAAGATTTTTCGCATAAAAGTGACAAGAAGAAGCTCCCTTTATGCTATAGGACAAGTCAAGCAAAACCAAGAGACTGTCACATGTGATTTCACTGTGGAGATCACTTACTTGTTCCAAATGATGCATCAATTAGCTTGTAACTCAGATGACACGCCCTCCAGATGACTCCCTCCTCCCCATCACATAAATCACAGATGGGGCTGTGATTTACACTTAGAACCTGTTGGGGGGCACATTACAAGTGTATTTCAGTAGAGGAATTTGTAAGGTAATGTGGTTGTCTCATGGGAATGAATGAGAGCAATCAAACGTTTGGAGGGTTCTGTAAACGCATCCGGGGGCCGCTAGTCACTTGCATATAACTTACTCTGTTTGGTCTTTCCAAGGAATGTGTGAGGTCATTATGATCTGGCATTTTGGGAAAATGAGAGACAAGAAAACTCACTAACTTTCCTAACTTTTCTGCAAAGAGCAGAAGCAGAATACAAGCCCGATTTTGTTGGCATCCAGAATCCACACCTCTTAGACTATTCAGAGATTGCCCATTGTATGTTGGACAGGTTGAGATTTGCCATCTTGGATGCAAAGCAGCAGGCTGTGGTCTTGGCAAAGGTACCCTTTGCTGCTGATCAGTGCAGGGAGGTAGATACGGAGGACAATGGAGGGCTGGAAATTTTGGTTTGGGATGTCTGGGATGATGTGTTACATTTACCACGGATATAGTTTGCTGGAAAAAGTGACTGTAAAAAATGGTAACGAGCCAAATTTAGGACATATTAAGTTCGATGTGACTTTTGAGCATGCTGACAGAGTTGGCTAGAAGGCAATGAAGTCTCAGGAATGAAGTCTGGACTGGATTTAAGAATACTCAGTGTATGGATGGGGTGGGTGAGTTTACTAGTGGGTAAGATTCCTTGGATTGCCGATTAAGAAGAGCCAGGGACTAAGAGAATTCTGTGAAATGCCAAAAGGCTAGAGCTTGGAACAAGAGTGCTGTAAAGGAGTCTTCAGAATAAGAGATAGGACATTTAGGACAGGCTAGAGTTTCTGAATACAAAACAGGAAAAAAAAACTTTCAAAGAGAAAACAGTGCTGCTTTAATGGCAATACAAAATGAAGAGTTGAAAGAGGCTACATGACAGAAAACATAGTAGGCCAACTGGAAGAGTAAAAAGACAAAATGCTTTATTAGTGGAATTTGTAGACAATGTTCTCACATCACAAACAAACCTAGTGTTTTATCATAAACAGTTTCTCCACAGACCACGCTAATTTCCCCTGTAGCCCAAACAATAAATTCCTCCAAAAAGGCGAAACTTGCTAGTAGCTCATGTGTCCCACTGTCATTTGAGATTGGTTGAGTCCCTTGATGAGCTTGAAGGACTACAGATCAGCCTGTGTGGTTCAGGCAAAGTCGATGACACAGAGGGAGGCAGGAGATGGAGCCAGGAGGGACCTCAGAGGAGAGAGCTAAGAAATGACTCACTTCAAAGAAGAGAAAATATTAGGAGTTTGAGCACAAGAGAACGAGAGGCTGTAGATTTGATGAGTACATCAACAGGAGCACTCTAGAAAGTAAAGATGGGAACAAGGTGGAAGCCAGTTTAGAAACTTCTGGGTCCAACACAGAAAGGAGAGTGGCTTGGATTGGGTTATTGGTGGTACACATGGACTCAAAACAACTCAGACACAAGATATCCTTTGAAGCCAAAATCCATAGAAAGAATGTTGGAAGTGACCATACAGTTTTCCAATATTCCCCCAGTCTTTTTCTTTTCTCCCTAGTAAAATCTAGCTGAGTGGGACCAGAATGTGTAAGTGAATGGACTGAGACAAGCAAGTAGAATTCAGAAAAAATTGTATCATGAGAATCAAGTGGTAACCGGAAAATAGGAAAGGATGAGGCAAGGCTGGAGTCCCATCTGTAAAGAAGCCGGTAAGAAACGCTAGCCCCTGCCAAGAAGGACCTACTCCTGGATACAGCGAACTTTGACCTGGGAGCTCTGAACTTTTCATCAGTAGATCCCTTTAATATTAACAATTTCCCTAAACTCCCTGGGTTACAGTTATATTTTGAATACTCACTGGTGAAGGAAACAGAACAATGATTTTGTTGCTAATCATAACAATAAATAAGTTGCAGTTAAGAAACCAACTCCGGACACATTTTAATCATCATTCCTGCTGTCCACAAAGTTTGGTGCGTGTAGGGACAGACGCTTCTCTTGAAGCCTTGGAGACACGTGTACAGCACACAGTTGGGAAAATCTGCTCCTCCGTTTGTTTTCTGAGTAGCCTGGGTGCTGGTGCCCTTGCTCCTCCTTACAGGAGGCCCTGTTGTCTCATGTGTCCTTCAGGGCAGAGTCCAACTCTTTCCACAAAGACGTCTCAATCCCTGTTAGGGTTCACATCCTCCTTTAGGTCCCAGTTGCCGTTTGTTTTTGTACCTTGCACTCAGGTTCTGTTTAAACAGTGATTCATTTTACAGCTTGTATTTCTGGACACCCAAATACTTTAAATATGTGTTCTAGCTATGTATCTTGAGGTATGCCTTATCTCTTCTGTTGCCTAATGTTATTTTAGCCTGGGATTATACCTTGTTTATCTGTTTCACAGGAGTGAACAGTTCAGTAGTAAATAGCTTAAAAGTATTTCAGAAACTGGATGTATCAAAGCTGTGCCTAAGGAAACAGATTTAGGATTAGCAGGCAAAAATGAACAAGAAGAAAGAGTTTTGGCTTAAAAAACGGAAAGACTTTGTAATATTTTGAGATTTCAAAAAAGAAGGGGGGAGCTACTATAATGAGTTCTGGGAAACTATAAACAGTCACGTCATTTCCATCTTAACTACCACCTAAGCTCCAAGCAATGTAGCAAGTGTGTGACATCCAGTATCATCTACAGTCTTTAGAAAAAAAGGCATTTAACTATCCTGACTTTTCTTGCTGTGACTAGGCACCTTGCATAATCACACAATTTATATATGACAACAAAATACATAGGTTGGAATTCCAGCCTGTGTGATGATGACGGAATCCAGACGTTTAACACAGTTGCTTCACTGTGTAGAAGGGACTCCCACATCAGTTGGATCAATTTCTGAGGTGACCATGGAATATGAAGTTCCAGGGAAATGCAGAAGATTGAGGTAGCACCTTTTGTACTTGCCATGGTTCAGCAGATCTTTCTCATGGCAAGCCAGGAGCTGGCAACTTGAACAGGAGCTGGATCAGTCTATAGTGAGACAGCTGAGAAAATATGACTCAGTTTATCTACATCTATCAATTTTTGTTTCAAAAACAATAGAACAGGTCCAAGATCAGAGGTACATTATTCTTTGCTGTAGTTTGAGACAGGATCTCATGCAGTTAAAACTGACCTCAAAGATAGCTTAAGATGGCTTTGAACCCTTGATTCTCCGCCTCCCAAGGGCTGGGATTACAGCCATGTGTCACCATCCCTGATACTATTTTATTCCTCATGAGACAAACATCCAGTGCCACATTGGGGAACTCAGAAGATCCCTCTCAGTGTGCAAAGAACATTCTAACTCTAAGAATAAGGCAAAAGGCATCCACTCTGCCATTAAGGCTATCACAATCCTCAGAAGGAGCCAAAAGAAAAAAAACCTACAAAATAAACAAAAACAAAACAAAACAGTAAGAATTTAATCATCTCCCTTTCCCTTCACACTTTTTGAATCCGTACTTAATCTACATGATTTCTTGGTTAGAAACAACAAACAGAACAAACATTTTAAACTGGAAATGGAAGTATACGCACACAATCCCATCTACCTAAGAGGCTGAGGCAAATGGATCACAGGTTTGATACTGTTTTATCTGAGAATATACAGATTAATATTGCACATTTATATGATGAGCCATCAACCTAATCTTTACCAAAGGAGAATGCCATACTTGTCATGGTCATTTCTTTTTGATGTTTTGTTAAAGAAAATAAATATTTCAGTGCACATATGAGATGATGTTAAACAGCCAAAAACAATCTAGGAACTTCCTTATATTCCAGGACGTTTGCTCTTTTAGCAAATGATCTGATTGACAGTTGGGGCATTTGGAGGCATCGCTATCCTAGCCTATTGTTGCTGCTGTTTGTTCTCACATTCCGTTCAGCATAACCGAGGAGAGCTTTATTTAAGTGGACATAGTCCTCAATTTCCACTGAACTATGACCTTAAAAAAAATCTCTCCGCTTCCTTTGGGGAGACATGTGACTAACCGCCTTGTCAGCAAGCAACTTTTCCTGAATCTGAGCTATTTCCTTTTCTACAGAGAAAAATTGCTGCTATCACTGCCAACCGTTTTAGTAATGGCCTTTTTGCATGTGCTGTATATGCTTTAAGAAAGAAGAGGAAAAAATGGATTGTCTCTTCCTTTTTGCTTGTTTGTGCAAGGATTGTTTATCCTAAAGGAAAATGTCAGGCTATAAGCACATTTCATGTTTTCAAAAATCAGCATTTGCAGAGATTTCTGGTGCAAGGAAGTTCTCTTTTAAAAGTCCATTTTAAAACTCCCGTTTCCAAGATCTAAACATAAGAGAAGCGGTCTAGTGAAGCCCCCAATCGCGCAAGTCCTTAGTTATCTCCTTATCTCCCGGCCCCCTTTTCACTTTGTTTTCAGATCAGCTTTTCTCCAAGAGTTCACTTTGGAACCAGTCTGGCTGTCTTCCCCTCCTGCCGGGCTTTGTATGGAGCTATCTTAATTTTGTTCTTTATCTGCGCCCTTTCTCAGCTTTCTTTGTTAGCCCCGCTTTCAGTCCTCTAACGGATCTGCTCTTTGCTCTCTGCCTTCTTTCTCCGTATGTGACTGGAATGTCCCCACATGCCCACAGTCAACCCATGCTGCTCTGAATGCCAGCCCAGTGCCTCCTCCTTACAGAGCTCCTAAATGTCCCTTGTCACCTTAAACTCAATGAGACCTAAGTGAATTCAGCAATTTCTGTGTTTCTGACTTATTTCCAGGCACTAGCTTCCAATAACAAGACTGCAGGTAGTCTGTGCCTTCATCTTCGTATTTGACATCGCTCGCATCCATCCTTCTGCTCCTGTGCTCGTGCTCTCAACAGCTCTCGTTCCAAGTATGCCTGGGTGCTTATTGCGCTCTCTAGTTCCTTGAGTATCCAGCCTAAGCTGATGCCAGAAGCTTGTTGTTAAAAAAACACCCATAAAGCATTTGTTTAACTTAAAACCTTTGCTGTTTCCTCATTTTGTATAAAGATTTCAAATTCCTTCACATAGGCTATATATCAGCATTACCACCCAGTCACTGTGGCTTCTCCATGACCTGGACTTCACTTCCTTACCTACGGCTGCAATGGTGCACACACTGACTTTGCCATAACCTTTGTATGTGTGTCCTTGCACATGCTGTTATCATCTCCACTTGAAATGGTTTCTTTTGTCTTTTCCTTGCCTAATATTGCTGCTCTCCCACCCCCAGAGTTAGCTTAAGTAAACCACCTCCAGATCCAAGCGTATAGCATCTGCTCCCTCACTCTGCCTCCCCCATTGCCCCCAGTTCCTACTTACATATTAACAGTCTGGGGTTTGAATTTTAAATGCTAAACAATAAAAAAGTTGTATTTAGAAAGCAGGGGGTATCTTCTTGTCTGACTTGTTATTCACTAACCACACTAAACTAATGAGTGATGAAGGTAAAGCCTTAATAATGAGTGAACGGATTTCAAATACAAGTCCTTAATGTTTGTATCTATGTTTTCTTTCTCTTTATCTATTTTCACCTTTTTATAAGTGACTGATGAGATTCCTGAAACTCACAATTCAGACCGAAGGCAAGGCAGAGAATGTTCAGTACCTGAACTGAGAGCCTGCGGAGTCGGTCAAAGGTGTATAAGTAATGAGATATGTGGCCGGCTCTTACCTGCCTCTGTTCTTTGCATCCATTGAGTATAAGTCCAAAAGGGTCATGTTCCAGGGCTACAGAATACTGCATGCATATAATGAGAGTCAATTTCTCTTCTTCCCACAGGGAAGAAAAATGGCGGTACCTGGCCTTCCTCTCTAAAGCCTCTTGAGGAAGAATGCTAAAATAACCATTGGCTTAGACTTATCTCATTCAGTTCTTTGCTTGGGCATTTGTGGAGGAAAAGAACGTACAGATTTGCCTGTGTGTCACAGTAGCACAGGAAAACAGTTTTGGAGAGAGAAGGAATACAGGAAGCAGTGTGAACCCAGCTAGTTATAGGGTCAAAACAGGGGATTTCTGTGCATTAAGAGGTTGCTACTTAGATTGTAACCAAGTTTCTCAATTACTTTATTAAGACAGGTTTCCAGCTGCAAGAACCTATGGAGTACATATGCCCAGAATTAGTAGTTGAGGTTTTTGGAGATGTTAAATGAGATTTTTCCAAATCATCAGGTCCGCAAAACTCAGCTCTACTCTCTAGAGAGGGCAAAATTTTGGGGACCTGATTCTCAAAGAATATCAATAGCCAGGCTATGTTGGCCAAACAAACAGCAAGATCAGATGCCTACAAAACCCAATACACACACACACACACACACACACACACACACACACACACACACACACACACACACACACACACACACACACACACTGGGGGAGAGAGAGAGAGAGAGAGAGAGAGAAAGGAAAGCAAGGAACATTGACAACAGCAGGTGACATGACACCTCTTTCCATTTTCTGTCTTGTCTCTTGGCTCCCCTCCTATTTTAACTCCAAGTCCTGCTTCTCTGAAATAGTACCCTAGGCGTAGGTGAGCGTGAGAGTCATGTAATTCTTAACTTGGTGGGGAATGGCATTGTGTGGAGGTAGTGTAGGGCTTCAAACCCTTTGGTGAACTTAGAGGAAAGACTGGCTGTGACGAGCATCACTGTGTCTGGCTTCCCTGTCTTACTCCTCCTTGAGCTCTAAATGGATGCAAGCAATTGAAAAACACAGGTGTACCAAACAGTTAAGTAATCCTGGCAGCTGTGATGCTGCAGGGGCAGGTACATTTTGGTAGTATTTTTAAAATAAGTCTTTTATATGCCCCTGAAGTCCCGTTCAGACACCCATGAGCCGTCTTGTTACACAATGACTGAAGGAATCATGAAATAATGCTAGCCTTTACACATTTCTGAAAATTTATTCAAATATCTAAGCTTTTTTTCCCTTTAGATATAAGATGTAGCATGAAGGCATGGCATTAAAGTATAAATATAAGTGTGTAGTAAGCACTTCAGTTTTTAAGTAGTCCCTGGCCCCCAAAATGATATATAGTGGAGAAAGTTGACTGGATTCAGACATCACTCTGGTCCAAGAAGAAACCTGAGGTTTCTTTGTCGTCACAGCGCCCTCTGCTGCTTCAGGATGAGTCCTACAAGACGGCTTGCCCACTTCCCTTCAGCTTTTCAGGGCCCCTGGAAACAAGACTGGAAAACATTATCCTCAACTGAACCGTAGCCAGGAAAATCTCAGGAGGGAATTCTTCCTTACATAAAGTTAAACCTGGATTCAGCATATCTGAAGGGGGAGAAGGAAAGCTTACTGTTGATGTTTCTTGGCTTTTCTCCCCCTGTTCTTAAAGCAACATTATTTTTAAAAGTTCAAAGCTGAAACAAAACCTGTCATCTGCCAGCTTGGCCCGCCTCTCCATTTCCTTTGGTTCAGATTTCACTGTCTTGTCCGGTTTCGTCCCTTTGCTCCACTCAAAAAATGTTTTAAATGAATAGATGCTTTTCAATGTATTGGTAAGAACTAGTGAGGGTGTCCATGGTCGTTATGTGGGATGGCAGGAAAACCGGCATTAAAAGTCCCATAAAGTTCCAGGCATTGCGTTCCTGATGCGGTAGATCTAAGCCATTGAAGCCAGATCTTCAGGGAATTTGATCAGAAACACACAACTCTAGGCAATATGTATTCTGGGCCAGCTGGGTGCACTGCTGTGTGAGATCAGACATCTGGAAGGTTAAGCCGGGGGAGGGCTTTGCCTCTCTGCGCCCGTGCTAGGTAGTGTGATGCTTATGTGAGCTGACGCGGCTGGTTACTCAATGCCAGGGCTTCCATCTCATCGAGTTAAGACAACAGTCCCCTCTACCAGGGCATCTACGACCTGGTAAGTGAGATATGCCTTGTTATTTCAGACATACTTGCCTAGTTAGTGCTAATTTGTGGTCAACTCTTTGTCTGGCATCTTCCCATCAAAAACTATAGTTTGGGCTACTTAACCCCCATCTCTTACTACCATTAAATAATAAGCTGTTCTTCATCAGGAAATGGCCATTGTCCTATTTTATTGCTTCAAAATATCCTTTCCTTGTAACATTGTCATGGCCCTCTTATCATGAGTTGGGTAACTATTTGTGTGAGGCCTTTTATTAAATTTTTATTCTGTTTCATGGGCCAGTTTCTCCACCCATACATCATTATCAATATGTCTTCATTATTATAGCTTCAGAACCAGCCTTGATAACTACATCGGACCACTGCCACCGAGCAAAGGGCAGCACTTCGTTCTTATAGGAAAAGAGACATATTACAGACATGGATTTGCCATTTTTATGTTTGTGTTCCTCTAAGTAGGTCCGCCACCATTCCCCATCTGGACCATTTAATATTCTTCCTACTCCCCATGCCATATGTACACTGATAAAGAAACCCAATGATGATATTGACCTCCGAAAATCTAAGCATTTGTATTTTGTCAACTTCTTCCTGGTGATAGATTGATCTATTTTTACTAAATATTCATCCTTCCTTCCCGTGAAGTTAGCACAGACCCCAGGGTATTGCCAGGGCACCTTCAGTGCTTCTCGGGCTGGGAGGGTTCTTTCTGCTCTATCTCCATCAGCCTTGATTTGATTTGGCAAGTAGGCTGTGAGCACACACAGCATATGGCTTACTCACAATTGAAGCTTCAAATGCCATGGTATGTTTCTGGAAGTCCTGTCTGTTGGGAAGCCCGTTCAGCTGAGAACAGAAGCCAGTGGGAGGAAAGCCCATGGAAGAGAGTCCCAGCAACTAGTCACAGCCACCACTGTGGCACACAGATGAGAAGCAAATGCATGTCTTGCAAGTCACTGGGGATTGGAATTTATTTCTTATGACTCCAGAATTGGCTAAAGTTCACCCCTTCCCAGTGGCACGCCCCTGCTACCCTTTAAGGTTTCTGCAGAGCTGTGACACAGTGTGGACTTTACAAGCCAGGCAATGCTGCAGCATCCCTGGTCTCTAGATTCTCTTTCTTTCCGTAGCCCAAAATGCCTGTTCCTGATCGTCAGTAAAACTTAGCTTCTAGATCTCTGCAGATAGTTCAAATAGCTCTCCCATATGAAGGATCCGAATGCCTTGGTTTGAAATGAGTTTTTCCTTTATTTGAGCTCCCACAAGGACTTTATTCTTATGTTTCCTGCCACTCAATTTGTTGTTAGAAATAAGTGATGCTCTTTATTGAAGTCTTTACTACACAGCAGATGCTATTTTTAAGCCTATTGCCTTGATTTGGATATGTTAAGATGGGCTAACATATCCCTAGTAGAGATTTACTAGGCTAGGGTCAGGGAAAGATCAAGCAGGATAAAAGAAAAGGGAGCAGCAGAAAGTTGTAGTATCTTCCTACCAGAGTGAGGGCCCTACAGGTGAGGAAGGAGGGAGGCAGGGAAGGATTACTAAGTAGGAGCACCTCTGGCTGTAGCCCCATCCCAATCAAACCAACGGATAATCTGTAAGCCAAAGTCACACTGGAGATGATTCAATAGCTCACAGGAAAAGCCTGCATTATTGACCTCCCCACTATGGGTGGTCATTGACTTCTTGCAGCTCTGGGCCCTATTGCAGTGAACAATAGCTGGGGTTATGATCAGTCATGCTCATACAGCATGATATCTGAGTAGATAAATTATTTTCATAGCTATCCCCCATATCCTTTGAAGTCAAGATTGTTACCATGCCTGCTTTTTTATTTTAATTTTTAATTATGTCTGTGCCCGTGTAACTATGTGCGGGCATATGCACATGAATACAGTTGTCTGCAGAGGCTGGAAGAAGCCATCAGATATTCTAGGAGCTGGGATGACAGGCAGTTGTGAGCTGTCTAGTGTGGGTGCTGGAACCCTAATGTGGGTCCTCCTCAAGAGCAGTATATGCTCTTAACCATGGAGTCTTCTTTCCAGCCCCTGTCATTCTTATTTTAAGGCAAGGGGCAGAGAACCAGAGATACTTAGGAGATTTTCCTTCCTATGATGGGATGAAGCCAAAGCCCCTCTTCCAAATCATCAAGTGGTGGCGTTCACTCTGGTATAGTCCAAGTGTGGGAATGAGTACATGGACTGTGGGCGGCCAGTGAGAAGGTGAAATCTGATGCTACTTAGGGCGCAAGTGGTTGGCTGGCTTGACTCCGCCTTTTAGATGAACAGAAAGATTCTTGAAGAAACCAGGAGGGAAGGTTCTTAGGCATCACAGGAAAGAAAGCTCTCTTTGTCTTTCTGGTTTGGAGATGGGTAGCGTACCTTTGCTGGGTAGGGCTCTCAGCAAAGCACCTCTGGGAATGGAGCACCCCACGTGACCTTGACGAGCCACACAGAAGGCCTGACAATGGAGAGGAAGCCCTGGACCCATAAAATGAATGTATCACGTTCATTTATGCTGTGAAATATATATTTAATGATGCAAATATGTGTTGCATTCTTTTATATTTCATTTGGATGGTTGTTTTGCATTGCCTGAACTTTATCCCTGTGTGGAAATAAACTCTTTTCTGAGTGGGAGGAGGCTTGGGGAGAAGCTGATGGGCGTTTCTTTACAGTCTGCTGCCAGTCAGTTGCTGAACCATCTGGAGTGAGCAGGGCCTCTCCATGTTGCGACAGGAAGGGCAACTGATTAGTGTGTGAGGGCTTTTCAGTAGAGTCTGTTCCCACTGACTTCCTTAGGACATCTGGAATGGCAAGATCCCTTCATAAAAATTAGAAAGACAAATTGCTTTAAAGAATTATTTCATTTAGGAAGCAGTTGTTTTAAATTAAAATTCCTTTAGAAAGAATGGAGGGATGACATAGAGTAGGCAATTAATAATTTACATTTTATATTTTACTGAAGTGCTGGAGATCACACTGAGGGCATTACCCACGTCAGAGCAGCACTCAACCATGAGCTATACCTTCATCCCAATAAGTTATATCTTGAAGTTGGAAAGGGAGGATCAAAGCGGTGTCAACAGAATGAGCCCTCCTCCTCCACGAACATCCTCAGAGCACGCCAGCCCTCTTCTCTCCTTTCATATTTGTAGTTGCACGTGCCACTTCATTCATAAATATACACTATAATTCATGTTAAACGATAGTTTTATGCATTCTGTCTCAACTCCCTGGACATATATTTTGGGGAATGAGAGCATATGGTATTTTTTTTTAATATGCTGCAAAACAACTCCTGGCTTAGTTTCCAGTTTAAAGTATGGCTTCAGAAAGTCCTGGTTTGCTGGTTAGTGATCAAGTCACAGAATTATCAGATACACCAAGCAACCTATTGGTTGTGGTTCAGTTGGCTCCTGTGGAGTCTCTATTGATGATACTACTAATAGTGGCAAATTAACAAGCAATATGCACAAATACAGGGGAAGCTGTTGTGAGCTCTGCTGAATTCATGGGAAATAAGTGTCATGTTCTGGAATTAGTTTAAGATGTGTCACATTCATTTATGCTGTGAAATATATGTTTAATGATGCAAAGATGTGTTGCATTCTTTTATATTTCATTTGGTTAACTCTGTAAAGCTGCGTTACTTTGCCTGTCTAAAATACCTGATGGATCTAATAAATAGTTGAATGGCCAATAACAAGGAAGGACAGAGAAATAGGCAGGACTAGGCAGGACTCGCAGGAAGAGAATAAATAGGAGGAGAGAGAGAGAGAGAGAGAGAGAGAGAGAGAGAGAGAGAGAGAGAGAGAGGAGAGAAAAGAAAAAAGAAAGGAGAGGCCAGAGGCCAGCCACGCAGCTACACAAATAGACACGGAGTGAAAAGAAAAGAAAAGAATATAGAATAGAAAAAGGTAAAACCCCAGAGGCTAAAGGTAGATGGGATAATCTAGGTTAAGAAAAGTTGTCTAGAAATAAGTCAAGCTAAGTCTGGGCATTTATAGGTAAGAATACATCTCTGTAGCTGAGCGGTGAGTCCCCAAAGACCAAGAATAAAAATAACCAACTACAGTGCAATTTATTCAAAATGTCTTGATGTATACTGAGCAGAGCTGTACTTTTTCCTTGTTTGTCAGTGAGGAGAAACCATTTTTGTGTAGACAGTTATTTCAATTGCCTCATAAGCTGAAGATTTTCACCCTTGGAACATTTATATCATAGTTTATTATTGATTATGCCTCTGAAAAGTCCTGAAATGCTAAGCCTCTCTTTTAAAATTCTCTAAAATAGTGATAATAACAGGACCAGAGTCAGGTGCCGGTGAGCTTCTGCTCGTGAAATGAGCAGTCATTCTCAAGCCATCTTTAACACATTGCAAAATGATGTTATTTATAACTTGATCACTGCAAATGACTTTAATTACAGCTAATCATAACTGACTTTGTTTTGCAATGTGATGAAATGGTTAAGACTATAAACTTTGGAGGCCAATAAAGCTGCTTTTAAATCCTTATTGCCTCTTTTTGTGTGAATTGGGGCAATTTCCCACTTTTCTTATTTGCAACATGGAACAGAGTCCTGTGTCACAGTTGAATTTGCTGGGGAGGGCTGATGTGACAAAGTTCTAAATTTGTGCTAGTGTCACAGTGGTGGTGAGGATAATGAGACAAGATTCTAAAGCTGTGCTGGGCGTGGTTCCTTGCAACAGAAAGGTGATGCGCTCAAATGAGAAAGTTTAAGAAGAATTCATGGAAGTTAGAGGTAGCTGCAAGAAGCTAGAGACGCCATCTCTGCTCAGTCCATCTCTCTAGGCCTGAGAGGAGTGAAGAGAGGGGGATGGCTTGGATCTGGAGACAAAGAGCTGTGTGGAACATTCTCAATTCTCCTATCTACATCATCCACCACTCCCGAAAAGCTTGTTCCTACTCAGTCATCCGGCTGACGAAAGCCGTCTGTGCTTCTTTGTAGCTACTGAGCTTTAGACCTCACACCCACCCTATGTGTCCCATGACGCCCTCTTTCTCTAACCTCATCTGTTAGAGAAGGAGGCGGACCAATGTCCACCGGCCGATCTCATTGGCTGTGCCTTTGAAACACTTTCACCCCTTCGCCCCCTTTGTAGCGGTTGGCCTGGTTTGCATCTCATCATCTGAATTTGAATTAGCAGTCTCTGGATTATGTCATCCTATCCACAGGTTCCTCACCTCCTGTACTGTATTCATGCTTCTCACAAAGTCAGGTAGTACCCCTTCCCTGCTCAATAACCCAAACTGCTTAACTCAGTCCAAGTCAAAGTCTCATTGTATCCTCCAAAGTTACATTGTGATCTCTGCCATTAGCCCCTCTGTCAGACTGTCTCATCTAACCTGTCATCCGGTTGTTCGTTTTCAGTCACACTGGGCTTCCTTGCTGATCCATGAGTGTGCTCAGCATTCCCTGCCTGGGCAGGACATCCCTACCTGTTTCCTCAGCCCTGTAGCCCATTTATTCCCCTCTACATTTTCATCAGCTTTGCTTATGGCTAGATGAAGCCTTCCCTGACCATGAACTAACACAGCAGCTGCATTTTCTACTCTGCTTCCTTGATTAATTCCTCTGCATGCTGAGACCATCACTTTGCTTGGAGTGATGCTCATTCCTTGTATTTAATCTTCTACTTAGCATATAAGCTCAGGTCAGGGATTGGCTGTCATGCTTGATGCTGTATGCCCTTGGCCAGGACAGTGAATAAACTAACATGTCATTCAGAATGGCTGGATTAGTTAACCTTTATGGTTCTCTAAGACATTGTGACTTTCTAATATGGAATGTTTGTCTATGCTGTCATATGTCTAATTCTTCATTGACAGCTAAAGTGTTAACGAAGAAGATAATTTTAAGTTGAGCTTTGTTTTTAAAGGAAATTAATTTCATTTATAAACAATTTTTAAACAAGTAAGTCTTAAGGTTAAAGCATTAAAAAATGACAAAGGTTTCTTCCAATGATAGTTGTCTGTTTGGCACTCAGAACACACAGACTGCTGGACATTTGTCTGTGTTTTTCCTACCTTCCTTCTGGATCCAGACTGATTTGGAGGGAGTGATTTGCCTTGAGTTTGGGGGAAAGGTTGGGATCTTGTTACCACAGTCACAAAGCTCCTCCAGTGTCCATCCCCCGAAGCCATGAGGGCTAAGCACAAGAACAAGAGCACGGCCATGGTGACACATCTGCAGATTTCCCAGTTAGCTCCATTTTTGTTTGCAACAAAAATGACTCTTTTCGTAATATCAGATTTGTTTACTGTCTATGCCTGGAGGGGGTGGTTCATGCTTGCTACGGTGTGCATACAGAGGTCAGAGGAATCAGTTCTTTCCTTCTCCAATGTAGGTTTCTGGGATTAGACATAGGTCCACAGGCTTGACAACAGACGCCTTTCCCACTGAGTAAACTCTCAGCCCCAGGAGCATCTTCTAATGACAGAGAGCAATGTTTTCTAAGCTGCACTCTGAAGGAATACAACTATGCATGAGCTATTCATGGAATTTCTTCTGTGGAAATGCTCATCTATCAAAATAATTTGTGGAAGGCTAGCTAAAAGAGGCCAAAGAGACTACACATTACAAATAGTCATTATGCCTGTTCTACAACCCATATTGTTAGTCTTCAGTAGAGAAATCATGCATGTTGGATTTTCTAAACTGACTTCACCACAGAATCTGTTTGCACAGACCTCAAGTTGAATTGAGCATATTTTGAAAATCCCATTGTACTTTAGAAGGCTTTTATTTAATTTTCATATGAGCCCATTAACTTTGTTTTGTACAAAAAAAGCATTAGAATGGGACTTCCTTAGGAGTTGCAATGGGACAGAGTGAGCTGAAATTAAGCGCCTCCTCCAAATTTTAGCTTTTAATTCCATTGTACCATTATGCAATCTGGATTATTTCCCTGGGTTTGTATATCTTGTCCCTTTCATGCCCATTTGTAGCAGAGTGTGGCTGATGTAATGGTTGTAAAAAAAGAAAAAAGATAAGGACTTATCATAACATAACATATCATAACATAACATATAACACAACACAACATAACATATAACAACATATCATATCATAACATGACATGACATAAAGAAATACATAACATGGGAGTGGGCATTTCAGAGAGCAAGAAGAACTGAGCAAAGGAACCCATGCACTATCAGCTTCACTTTGAGAGCAGTGCCTCTCCTAGAGCAACTTGCCACCCCAAGAGAGTTACAAGAGCTCTTGCAAGGGGTGCAGGGCTCACGAGGGCCCCACCTCCAGGGGTGCACTACTCACAAGGGCCCCACCTCCAGGGGTGCACTACTCACAAGGGCCCCACCTCCAGGGGTGCAGTGCTCACGAGGGTCCCCCATCCAGATGCTGTCACAGTTACAGTTAAGCTCCAGCATGAATTTTGGAGGAATGTTCAAACCACAGTGCCATACCAAGTCACCACAAACCGGATTGCTTAAGCAGCAAAAACAACAGCAAAATCATTTTCCCAGGCTCTGAGGGAATCTTTTTCTCTTTCCATGCTTCTGGTGGGTGAGCAATTCTGGAAGTTCTTGAATTTCTTCCCCCCTTCTCTCTCTTCCTCCCTCCCTCCCTCCCCCTCTCTCTGTCTCTGTCTCTCCCTCCCTTTCTTTCCATCTTCCTTCCTTCTTTCTTTCCTTCCTTCCTTCCTTCCTTCCTTCCTTCCTTCCTTCCTTCCTTCCTTTCTTTCTTTCTTTCTTTCTTTCTTTCTTTCTTTCTTTCTTTCTTTCTTTCTTTCTTTCTTTCTTTCTTTCTTTCATTCTTTCTGGAACTTAACCCAGAACCTTGAGTATAAAGCAAGTAAAGTCTTACTCTACTGCTGAATTCCACTTCTAGCCCCATTTCCTATTTTAACTAAACTCTTTTGAAGCAGCCCTAATTTAATTGTTCAACACTGAAAAGAGTTTTTGATATTAGTTATAGTAATTAAAATAAAATCAAAGATTTTCTTCTAAGCATTCTAGTTACAGTAATGATAATAGCTGTTTTTATTCGGTGGTTTCTGTGTACTGTCCAGACTTCTGTGCTCTGTGTTTTTTTAACTTTATTAAATTGTCTCTCACAGCAGTCTTGTGAAGGAAATATTTTTTATCATTCCCAGTTATTACTAGAGATAATAACTCACAGGTGACAAATCACAAATTTGAATCTGAACCTTTGATTTTACTATCTTGGTGATAGCTGATTCAGAATTAAAAGCCACATCTCTGTCTTAGGCTGTCCTTAGGATGCACAGCCAGGAAGTCCAACAGTGAGAGGTTAGTCCTGGGTAAGGACTGAGCCTTTCATTGGGTTCTGGCATAGCAAGTTCTCTGTTTATTGTTCCAATTGTGTCTGCAAAACCCCTTGGTAGCAGTTTCAGTAGAAGAAGCCAGCAGATGATTGTATAATCGATTGTGACCAAGGAGAGGAACAAATGGCCACAACTACTTCTCCCTTTGTGATTCCTTGTCTGTCTTTTTCTTCTTCCTTTTGTCCCTAGTGTCTTCAAGTCATGAGTCGCCTCTATTGGACTCTGAGTCCCATCAGTGGAAACTCTCAAATACCTACTTGGGTAAATTAAAGTGTGTGGGTATAAATACTTCTTTACTTCTATTTGGGCACAATGGGTCTAAGCATGGGCCGTGACTACAGCACCGAAGCAGGGTGTGTACAAGGGGATTGTGTAAAGGTGTTGGTTGTTATAATACTATCTTATAACACATGTGGCTTAAGTTTGGCTCCCACTCAACGTTTCATGTGTTTATAAAGTCTCTCTCTCTCTCTCTCCATATATATATCACCTTATGTCAAACTCAAAGCTTCTGCAGCTGAGAGAATTTATTAATCTTAGCTCTTTATTTATTTATTTTAATTTACTATGTTGTCTCAAATAGCCCGAGACTTGTTCTACAGACCAGACTGGTTTTGAACTCACAAGGATTCATTTACCTTTGACTCCAGAGTGCTAGGATTAAAGGTGTATGCCACCATGCCTGGTTTTTCTCACATCTTTTACTACATTAGCATACATATCATTATCTTTAGATAGCAAACCGTGCATGTATACTGTGATTTACAGGTGACATACTGTGAACATGTACCCTTCCTTATGTAGTAATCAAAACCAGTTTGTGTTCAAGTCAATTATTAATGAGGTAATGCCAGAATGTTCATTGTATCTTGGGTGTTTGAGAATGACGTGTATGTCTCAAAGTCAGAACAGCTCCAGGCATTTAAGGAGACGCCTTTCCAAAGATGACCGGACAAAGGAGCAATGAAGACCTGAGGTCGGGACAAGTCTTCGCTATCCCTGTCTCAGAACACTGCTGTGACCTTGTAGAGAAAGTTACGTGCCAAAACTCCTACTCGTTTTCTAGACCATCTTCCCAAGGGAGCTGAAATGTAGTGGGGTTTGATTCTCTTATTCATTTCCCTTTGCATCAGCTTGTTGTGTGTAAGCTTAGAACTCTGAATGTTGTATGTTGGACTAGATTTTATTTTATGATCCAACATAGAATCTTCATACACTTAGGTGAGAAAATGTCTTTGAGTAATTATTGATTTATTTCCCTTTCCTTGCTTGAGTCTACCAGAATTCCACACATTGTTTTAGGCACATTGTATCTATTGGCGCCAAAAAGCTGCACTGAAAAGTTTCTGAGGATTCTTAGCACGTGAAGGCTTCTAGATCACGCTAGTCTTTCGAATGCCCTTGAGGAGGTTTGAGAAGTGTCATATTGCATGCTGAGACTTTCGTGTCGGTAAAGTTTAATCCTAGCGCTGCAGGCAGCTTTCCTCAGCGGTCCCGCGGAGAAGCTCCATTACTATACAGCCAGCATGGAGAAAGAAAGAGGAAAATGAAAGGTAGAAGAGCGCCTAAAAGATTTAATAGAGCTCTTCCATTCAGGACACAACCCAGCCTTTTCAGCTTCCTTAGGAAAATGCATGAAACAAAACAATAGTCAAATAAATGGAAGCCCACTTTTTTATCGAAGACATTGAGACTGACTCCTCCCTTTTTCTGCTATGTTTACATAAATATGTACAAACCCCTTGTGTGTGCTTACAATATACTAGAAGTAGTGAGGTAGATCCACGAGTGACAGCCTACTTAGCTTAGGCTGTCTCAGCACAATGTGTTAAAACCGTTAGTTCTATAACATCTTGCTCAGTTAGATATTGCCAGCAATAAACGCAGAAGTCAAAATATAAGCATAGTTAGGGTAATATTCCCCTTTGAAAGAAAAATGAAATGTAAATCTGAAATGTTGTATGTGCATGTTTATCCCTATGTTTGTATGTATGTGTGTAAGTCTACATACAATCTGTCAATATCTATGGATTGTGCATCCTATATACAACCAATAGCGTATGATTAAAAGCATTTTTAAAAATTCTGTCTGTAAAGATCTCCTGAGTAAATTGGGAGCATAGGGATCTTGAGAGAAGGTTGAAGTGGAGGGGAGAGGCAGGAAGGGGAACAGAGAAAAGTGTAGAGCTCAATAAAAATCAATAAAATTTAAAAAATTGTCTGCAATAAACCTGAACAAGCTTTCCTTGTCATTGTTCCTAAATAAGTCAGTATAGCAATTAGATACATAGTATTTGTACCACTAGGGAACAACATATGCAAGGGTGCACCCTACCACTGAGCTTTAATTCCAGCCAGACATAGCAGTTACATTATCTTAGGAATTATAGAGAACTCCAGATGATGGTGAGAATACAGGAGAATCTATGAGGGTTATCTGCAAATACCACGCTATTTCTCTAATGAAAATTTGAGCATCTTTAATGTTTGCATTTGTGGGATGTCTCAATGGACATAAAGTGTTGACTTAATATTTATGCATATGGTGTATGTATGTTCTTATAATACAGTGCCAGTTTGTTTAGTAGTGTGAAACAAACCTGGCCCGTTAGGTTAAGGTGAGTTCAGCTCAGCTCCCTGTTTTAAATCAATGTGAAATTTTCCCCAAGTTATAAGTCACTGACTTACTTATGTCAGGAGAGTCAACTATTTTCTTTTTCCATTTTTATTTTTTGAGAAAGAGTTATGTTGCCCAGGTTAGCCCCAAACATGCCACCCTCCTGTTTCCTCAGCACTGCTCTCGGCTTGAAATGAACTCTTTACTGAATCATGAATTCATATGTAAATACTGTGAAAACCTTCTGCTTTTACTATAGACAAGTGGTCTGGAGAAAGACGTCATTGGAATGTTCTAGATGACTGGAGATAAGTGGAAGAAGGTAAAAGTCAGTAGAAGATGAAGTTTAAAGCATCTTTTCCTATGCTTACTACTTTTGAGGGAAACACTTGGGCTTTAAAACATGTCGCCCACTGTACTAATGCCTGATTGTTGTACACGTTCTTTGACGTTAATGGCCTTGATGTAAATACTATCAAGGAGAGTCACACTACTGTGGACATAATACAGCAGATAGTTATCATCTTCAGTTTCCTCTCATTTCTCAGAGTAAGGGTAATATGTTTTAGTGGCTTGACATCATTTATAAGGTGACACTTCCGAGCATCCAGAAATTTGACGATATGTTGACCTGAGAGGACTTTACCCTCACTCATGGCTTGCATACCCATTAAATCAATCTGCTGCCAGTTTCTCAGGCATATCAGAGTGGTCGGCACTTCCAACTTTTGAACAAGGTATCCCTCCCACCAGGTTCCCCTTTACTCGGCCTTACTCACCAATAAGCATCAATTGTATTCACTGTAAGTATACATTATATTTATTGTAGGTACACATTGTATTCACTGTAGGTATACATTGTATTCACTGTAGGTATACATTGTGTTCACTGTATACAATGTATTCACTGTAGGCATGTGAATATATATACATTGTATTCACCGTAGTTATACATTGTGTTTGTTGTATACATTATATTCACTGTACCTGTCTTTTAGATGAGGTGCCTCATTTGCCTGGACCAGGAATAGCCACCTTGTCCCCCAGGCTTTTGTAACATGCAGTTTTGTTGTTTGTTTGCTTGTTCTCATTCAGCTCCTTGCTCAGTCATCATCAGAGAACCAACACAGAGACTTACGGCAGAATACTGTGCAGAGAATGGGAGAGTTTGGAGCACTTGGTCTGAAACTGGATGTCTTCATCAAACGCCTTCCCTCAGGGCTCAGGGAGCTGCATGGGAGAGGAAGCAGAAAGATTTAAGCCAGAGGTGATGTATGACTCCAAGGAACAGCGTCCTCCAGACACATGAGGACTGATGAACATGTGAACTCACAGAGTCTGTAGCAGCCAGCACACAAGGCGGCCTCCACAGCTCCCTGCTGAGAAGGTAAGCAGACAAGGCCTCCTACCCCTAACCAAGAAACTATCTGTAGTTGATCCTTGGCTAAGGACAATTTATTTGCTCCAAAGGCATCTCACTGTTCTGGATCTATTAACCAATACTTAAGGACAGGCCCAATGCCTAGGAGTAGTTTAACAACACAAAACATTTTTGCAGAATTTTTGTCTCATATCTCTTCATTTGAGCTTTTTTGTTTGTTTGCTTTTTTTTTTGTCGTATTGGTATTTTTGCTTGTGTACTTTGGTTTCTGTTTTTGTTGAGTTGTGTGTATGTGTGTATGTCTCTTGTTTGTTTTTGTTAGTTTTTTTTTGTTAGTTATTTTTTTCTCACAGAGATCCACCTGCCTCTGCCTCCTGAGTGCTGGGATTAAAGGCGTCGTCACCACCACCCATTGTTTTTTTGTTTGTTTTTTAAAGAAAGAGAAAGAAAGGGCATAGAACAGAATGTGTGTTGGGGGGGCGCTGAGATGAGTATCTGGCATGAGCTGGAGGAGGATAAAATCAAGATCAGAATATAGTGTATGAAAAAAAGTTATCAGTAAAAAGCCTGATATACATTATACTTCATGTAACACTCACTGAAATAAAATTTAAAAAATCACTAGTTTTGCTTTGGGATATAGTTTGAGTGGCTATAGCTATAAGCTTTGGGGTCAAACTGCTTGACTTAAACATTCATTTAATCTTTATTGTCTTATATTCACACACATACACACACATATATATCTATATCTATATGTATCTATATTGAGATAGGGTCTTGTTATGTAGCCCAGATGAACCTTAACCTTGTGACCATTCTGCTTCAACCTTCACAGCTAGTTCTATATCTTATCAACTGTAGGATTCTATATACTTTTACCTTCTCTAAGTCTCAGTTTCCTTATAAAAAATAAGGGTGGCGATATTACATATTAATAAAATTACTATGAAGATGAATTGATGCAATCCACTAGGCTTTGTTTTCAACAAATAGTGCCACTCTGTTTTCTAAGAATAAAGGGTCCCCACTGCCTGACTGACCACAGTTCTGTCCAGACCACAACTGCACCTGTGTCCAGACAGTGCCAGGCACCTGTTCTGCTGTTCTTTCTTGCTTGTGTGGGTCAGCCTCTGAAAATGGCAAAGAACCAGTATTTTGTCAATTGGGTGATTCTTTAACATTTGGATTTTCAGTGCTTTGGTCTACTTTCTGAGACACGGTCTTTCTATAATATGTAGCTCAGACTAGCACCCAACTCACAATCAGCCTTCCTCAGCCTCCTCAGTGCTGGGCTCATGGCAGTCTGCTCAAGTTAAGACCTTTCTAAAGCTCTGCTCTGTTAGGTCTAACTGCTTCTGACCTTGGCCAAAGGCTATCCTGTGGGTGAATGGATATAATACAGTCTTGGGTAGCTGTAGTCCTTCTACAATCTAAAGTTCGCAAACACAACCACCAACCCTTTCTTTGGTTTTACAAAAAGGGACATTAATAATAATTGCCCAGTAGGAATGGCCAACGCAGCAGTGGCAGCCTTACCTAGTCAGCCAGGACTGCTCAGTTAAACCAGCTGCTTATTGTAGCTGTCTAACAAGCATCCTTTCCAGTGATTACGATGGCGTGTGCTGGGCTGCGACCCTTGTGGAAATGGAGAACATGCACTCATGAAATACTGATGTTCAAGAACATTTTTAGGTGCATTCTCTCCCTACTGTCGGGTAGTGTTTTCTTCACGGGCTGTGACTTTGCAAAACCAAAGGACATTGATGTGCTTAGATTATGTGGGTTTCCTTACTCTAAGTCACTTTACCTGTTTTTCTCCAAAGTGGAAAATTCTTGAAGTTATTGGAAGTTCCTTTCAGAGATGAACGTGGAGAGTTTTGAAATGTTCCAAAGGTTTCCCTGTGAGCCAAGAGGATTGATTGATTCTTTACTTTTCCTTCAAGGATTTTAAGACAAACCAACATTACATTGATTGAGCAAGGCACTAGATTACACTTTAACAAAATTAATGCTCATTTTGACCTTTGATTCTTGAGTGGTGGCCACAGTGAGCACTCCTATCTAATCTACTCGTCTCCATAAACAGAGTTTCAGGCTTTTGCTTTTATTGAAAACAACCCAGAAGTTTCAGGGAACCTGTAGGTCAGCCCCAACCAAGGCAACATTTCAAGTCAGTTTCCTGGTCCTTTTGGGAGGTTTGGTAAAAGCTGTCTTTTTTTTAAGGTTTTTAATGAATATTATTAAATTAGAACTTTAAATCCAAAGCCTGGATGATAAACATTTGAAGGAATCCCTTCGCTGCTGTTGTCTTTGTTGCTGGAAGCCCCAGGATCTGAAACAAACATTTCATTTTATTAGTGTGTGGCTGAGATTCTGTGCTTTCTCGTTTTGCTCATAGAAATTATTTTGAAGCCTAAGGTGATGTTTTTACACACCTCTTTAGAACGAGACAGATTCTTTCCAGCCTTGATAAACACAAACTTCAACATATAGAGGTTTTCCAACCACGGGATGACATTCTCACTTGCTTTCTTTGGGCAAAGGAAAGATTATGTGGCTATTTAGAGATAAATCTTCGGGTTGTTTGTAAACATGATCTAATGTGAATTGGAGAAAGACTTACTGAATTTTGGTCAAATACCATCATAAGAAGAGTCTGAGGATAACAGATAAAATATTTAGGTCAAAGAATTTCCAATGCTAGAGAAATGGAGTTAAGCAGTATAGTGATAGATACTTAGCAGTTTCAAAAAGATTCTGAAATGGTGGTGATGCCCCACTATTCCTAAGGTCCCCATCCCACAAAAGAATTGGACAAAATCAGATTGAGGCTGGAGGGATGGTTGTAAACCTTGGTCAGTGGAGCAGGAAGGGATCTATCTCACCTGGCTACCAATGGCTCAAGGACGCTGATACAACCTAGAAGCAGTCTAGAGATATTCCTTACAAAGCCCTGGGATAGGGGAATTGAACACCCCCACCTGACAGGGACTGACTCATCTGGTGGAGTCTATGGCAAAATCTCCAGAGCCTGATGTGAGTGAGGGTTCAGCCAGGAACTCAGGAGAGGTCAGCTCAGGCCACAGTTCTCTGAAACATCTGGGGGCTTGCTGAACAAAGCATTCCCCTCAAGTGACCATTTCCTTGTCTGAGGATCTTGGAGAAGCCCAGGAATCTGTTGGTTTCTCCTGTGCTCGTTAATATTGGGTTGTCACTAGTTGGTTTCTTTCCTGTGCCCATTAGTATTGGGTTGTCACTGGTTGACTGGTTGACTGGTTGACAACAGCCTCTTGGGAGAGCGAAACCTTGTTGTCTGTTTAACAGTTGTCCAAGACATAGATCTTCCAGTTTTAATGAATCTCCCAGATAATAATAGTGTGGTTTATGAAGTTTTATATGTAGTTTTATCTATCTATCTATCTATCTATCTATCTATCTATCTATCTATCTATCTATCTATCTATCTAATCTAGTTATCTATCATCTGTCTATGTATCATCTATCTATCTATCTATCATCTATATATCTATCTATCATCTACACATCTAGTTCTCTAACGGAAGAGATATATCTTCCAGTTTTAATGAATCTCTGAGCTAAGAGTAGTGTGGTTTATGAAGTTTTATATGGAGTTTGCTATCTATCTGTCTGTCTGTCTGCCTGCCTTCCTGTCTGTCTGCCTAGCATTTTCTGCACACACGAGGCTCATCTCCAGATCTCCGTTTGGCGAGTCCTGGCGAGTGCCTGTGCCTTTGCTAACTCCTTCAGGCTCATGGCTGCTCTTCCTCCTGCACTTCCTGATAACAGCACTTGGCACTGTCTGTCACACTCCTGGGGATCTTGCAGCACTCTCCTTCTCCCACCCTTATCTGTGCCACTCTCTTGTGCTGCACACTCCCCTGCCATTTGTCTTCTGTGCCATGAACTTGATTCTCTTCGGTGCATCTGACCTCATTCACAAATTGCTTCTTTGTTCTTCTTTTTATGAATTATGTTTTAGCCAAGGGTAATTTACCAGCGACTCTATCACTGAACAATATGACCCACCCTTTGCCTTTTCTGGCAACCACTAGCAGCCTAGAGTTCTTCTGGGGTGGGTGGGTCCCCATGAGCCCCTCCCCTCTCCATGATGTAATGATGATGGGCCCAGTCTTGTGCAGGTCATGTGTATGTTTTCACAACTGCTGGGACTTCATACATGCATTTGCCCTGTTGAGTCTGGAAGACACTATTTTCTTGAAATCACCCACAACCTCTGGCTCAAATAGTTCCCAACTGATTTTATTTATTTCATTTTTTAAAAGGAAATCAATGATATATCTTTTAAACAGACAAAATTGCTTAATAAAAGCTTAGCAAATTGAATCTAGTGAAGAAGGAAGACAAATGCATCATGACCAAGTGAGATTGATGAAAATAACGAGAATTTAACGATTGCCATAAATCAGTGTAAACCCTATATTGCTCACTAAAAATAATGTATATATGGAATAGATGTAGCAAAGGCATTTGGCCATATCCAACTTATGGAGGAAAATGTCTTATAGATTAGGTATAGAATATGTAGCACCAAATTGTTAAAGGTTATATATAAAAACCATATAGTCAGCACAATCAGTGAATGACTCAATACCAAGTCCCTCATTGTAATTGCTAACCAGGAAAATAAGCGATTTTACAAAGACATGCATTTTGGAATGAAAGAAAACCATATTAGCCAGGTAGCTCAATAGGCAGAGGTGCTTGCTGCCAACACTGAGGACCCGAGTTGGATTCCCTGGATCCACATGATAGGAGACAGCTGACTCTTGATGGTTGTCCTCTGTCCTGCATTATTATCACACATGCACACACATGCATGTGTGTGCACAAAACACTCAGTCATGAATGCAAACATGAATGAATGTTATTTATAAAAAGAAAATGTTTATAAACAACATGATTGCATATATATATTCACAAGTTACGTATAAAAACTAACATAGAACTGATAAGTTCAGTAATAGTCCATGTTACAGTTGATATAAAAATTTACAGTAACAACAAACAGTTGATTATAGAACTAGAATGCATTATTACTTTGGCATGGAAGAATAAACAACATTAAAGGCTAAATTTAGTAATAAAATGTACATGAGTCATGTACAACAAATACAGGTGAAAGAAGTCAAATAAAAGTGTAGAGGTATAGTTTAATAACTCAGAAGATGAAATGCTCTTTTTAGCTTTTTCCAACCTGAAACAACTTCAAAGTGGTATTAGTAAAAACCTCATTATCTTCTTCCTTTATGGGGCTAGAAATCAATAAGATACATCTAAAATTTATTTGGGAATAAAATTTTGTAAGAGAAAAACACAAAGTTGGAGATTAGAGATTATACAGCATATAACACCAAGACAAAATTATAGCAATATAACATGTTTAAGAAGACACATAAGTCTACTGGACCAGTAGGTTTCAGAACTTAAACCTCACATACATGTTCAAGTAAATTTTGACAAAAATTCAAAATAATGACATGATGGTAAGAGTCCTCTTAACTAGAGGTGGCAGTGACTGAACATGTGTGAAAATGTTTTAGTCTCACCTACTACCTTATATGAAACACCCAAATTAACTCAACATAGATAATTCTGAATATAGAGCCTAACCTGAAAAGGAAAGGCAACAGAAACTCTCACAGGAACATGTCAAGAATCCAAAATGTTTGAGTCACCTACATTTTATCCATCCATAAGACAGATATAATGTAGAAGTAAAACAAATGAGACCTCAGCACAATTAACTTTATTCTAGTACCAGAGGTCCAATCCAGGATGTTGTGAGCTTTAGACAATCACTCTACCCTGATCAGCACTCCTAGCCCCAAATTAAAATGTTTGCTCTGTGAAGAGGAGTTTGACAAGATGGCAAAATGAGCCACTAGCTATGAGGCAGCCTTTGCAAAGGAAGACACATATTCTCAAAGCTGGATTTGACAATAAATTACAAAATGCACAAAAGATATGAACGAATGGCAGGTCTGAGTCTTGAATAAAATTGCAAGTAAAAAGAATGTTCTACATTATATATAGAATAGCTAAAATAAATGAAATCAAATTTATTAGGTATTTGCCAGAATTCAACTTTGTTGATAGGATCATGAACCAATATAGCCATTTGGTAGTTTTAAATAGCAAATATCCATTTAATTATTCAAGCTAACAGCTCTCTAAGTATGAAACAGAAATTAAAACCCGAGTGTTCAGAAAGTCTCATGTGACTTCCATCCAAGCTATCATGAAATTCTAGGATACAATGCAATGGGATGAACTAGCACCACACAGAGCAACAAAGAGAGATCTCAACATGTTTGTTTTAAGTACTGAATCCCAGACACAAAACACTGCTTAATGCTACAAATCTGTTGGCCCAATACTCTGCAAAGAAAAACCATGGCGATAAAGATCTAACTTCTGGTTAGTAAGATTTGGAGGTGGCAGTAAGTTTGAAAATGCTCACGGGGCAGAGGGAGGTGACAGATTATGATTTTATATTTGATGATGAGTTTTTATTATATACAAAGCATACTTCAAAAATCTTACTGACTTTAAATAGCTAGTCTTTCATTTAGTGTCACTGACAGAATCCTATGTGGGACTCACTGCCACCTACTGGTACGACTGTGCAATATTTGCAGCACTCTTAGCAGGTTAATGAGAACAGCTAATAGTCATTAAGGGTTTGCTGTAGGGTAGGTCCTGGTCTGAGTGGCTTCACAGGTTTTGCTAATTTAATCTTCCCATCACTTCTGAGAAGGTCCGTAGCGCCGCCTTCTCATAACAAAGACGAAACTGATCCCCAAATACTCATCGACAGCTATTAAGAGGTAAATGTACAGGCAGCCAGAGTCTAGTGACCAGAGAGCATGAAAGGTCTGGATGTTAGAAAATGTGATTTCCTGAGGCTTGTCTTACACTGGACAGGATGGTTTCCAGACCCTAACAGTAGTCAGCAGATCAGCCACTGCTTTACTGACACGCTGACAGCAGTAACACGCCTCTTATCGAAAGACAATCAGCTACTTAATTGTAACTTTGTGCAACTTTAAGCCAAAAGTACTTCTTGCAAGACTCTCTAACATCCGTTATGACATCCAGCTTTGAGAAGCTCTCTTTAGAGTGTTTAGAATTTAGAGGTGGAATCCTTAGTTCAAGTGCAGTTCTCCAACTCTTCCAGCAGATGGCAATACAGCCTTTGTTAAAAACGTTTGCCCGTATGGCCACTAGCAACTTAGCCTTTGTTTCTCGTTTCGTTTTCTGTTTTTTTTTTTTTTTTTTTTTTTTTTTTTTTTTTTTTTTTTTTTTTTTTTTTTTTTTTTTTTTTTTTTTTTTTTTTTTTTTTTTTTTTTTTTTTTTTTTTTTTTTTTTTTTTTTTTTTTTTTTTTTTTTTTTTTTTTTTTTTTTTTTTTTTTTTTTTTTTTTTTTTTTTTTTTTTTTTTTTTGTTGCTGTCGTTCTTCTCTGTAATGAGTCCTTTAAAGCTGGTGGAGTGATTCTGCTCCAGATATAATATCTTAGCTATAAAGGGTAAGCCAGATGCGGAAGTCTTTAGAGTGAACGAACATTTCTACGGTTAAATCTGGAAGCGGGATGATGAAAATTTGATCTTTAAGTTAGGGGTACAAACTAAGGCCCTACATGAGGAGACATTGGCAGTCATGGAAATGACAACTGAGAAACGTGTTCTTGTCCGATTTGAGCGGAGGAGTCTAACTAAAGGTATGGCAGAACGAACAGGTGTCTATTAAGACTGTTTTTGGATTTCACACAGCCATCCACACCTGAGTCGGCTGTACCCATGAGAAATACAGATCAAGAGACAGATGTGTCTGGGCCTGGAGGTACCGGACTGCAGCTGCCACCGGTGGGAAGACTGAGGCCAGAAAAACCCCAAGTTCAAGTCACAAGTTTAAGACCAGCCTGGATCCTGTTTCAAAGCGAAAAGGGGGCTGCAGCTGTAGCTCAGTGGTGGAGCAGTTAGCTAGCACGTGCAAGACTCGCTCTATCTCTGGGTGGGAGAGGAGAGGGGTTTCACCAAAGAGCTTCTTCATTGTCACCGGGGGAGCAGAGACAGTCTGAGAAAGAAAACACAAGAGTTCTAGAAACCTTCTTTTAAACACGTGCACATAGGAGAAGCCCATGTATCTGGCATCTTAGGAGCTTATGGGCAAGGAGGAAGGAAACAGGAGCAAGAGATCAAGACTTAGGAAATGTAGTGAAATGAAACCACGGGCCCCTGAGGAATGGGTTGGCTGAGCCGATGGAAGCAGAAAGGTTACTATGAACACGTAATAGAAAGAGCACGAAAGCATAAAAGCTCCTTTTAGAAACTTCACAGAGGGTGGGGCTTGGGGTGTGGAGAAGGGAAGAGAAAATTCTACAGGTTGTGTCCACACAGGAACAGCAGAAACCCTGACTGAACAAAGAGGCTCCAGCCTGTTTGTGTCTGCAGTGAAGGAGCCGTCTGACATTATACTGAAGTTGTTTCCCTTTTTGCCTTAAATGACATTTAGATAATCTAATGATACTATATAACTTCATTTACCAGCAGTTTTGTTGATGTCAGAATAAAATTAGACATATAATTTTAAGGCACATTCTTGAAGATGTTTTTCATTTACTTACCCTGTGTCTGCTTGGCTCCTCTCTCCGGCTGATGTCTAAAGTTCGGAACTAAGAAGGTCAGCCATGCTGGTCTACTTTGCCGTGAGCATTCAAGATCTGGTGACATTATGGCAAGTGACAGGCCTAAGGGGACTGCTGTGGCATCTATGAAGCATTTATAGTCTTTTTTTTTTTTTTTGAGACAAGGTTTCTCTATGGCTTTGGAGCCTGTCCTGGAACTAGCTCTTGTAGACCAGGCTGGCCTCGAACTCACAGAGATCCGCCTGCCTCTGCCTGCTGAGTGCTGGGATTAAAGGCGTGCGCCACCACTGCCTGGTGAAGCATTTACAGTCTTATGGTGGTCTCTATCACACCGTTATGCTTTAGCTTTGAGGGGGCTTTTGTTCCCAAGATTTCCAAAGATCTCTTCATTCTTTTTCTTCTGTGTTCTTCCTAAAGGAGAAGAAAGCTTGCTAAGGTGTAGACTGAATCCACCCCACTAGAGCTCTGGTTTCCTCTTGTCTTCTTGTGCAAAGCAACGCAAAGGCCACCATGGAATCTGCCGTAAGAACAGCAACGCCAGAGCTGAGAGTACCTCTGCAGTCAAGTATGGCAAACACACTGGTTTCATTAAAAACCAATAATAATAAGACAGCATTTCCAAACACGGAGGCAGTGGAAAGTGGAGAAAAGACAGGAAGAGAGCAGTGTGTAGGGATCCCCAGGGACAAGAGCCGGCTCCTCCAGCATTGCTAAGCAGTTTGTTTGTAAGTGCATTCATACTTGGTTTCAACTTGATTCTTTGAAGCTCTATGTTAATAGTCACCAAGGAACATAGATTTAGGTCACCGTTACACAGTCTAATGTGAAAGCCCTTGTGGGGAGGGTACAGAGAAGCAGGGGCCCTCTGCTGTAGATTTTAGATGTTAGCTGATGATGTTCACAGCTTCCGAGTTGGTGGACGCTGGTGCTCTGTGTCCATTTCATAGCTTGTTGGCTGGTAGTTGAATGAATGCTAGGTTGAACAATGAATGGCTATGATGGGGCTATAGATATACTAAGATTCTGTTCTCTGTATCTGTGACATTCCAACTCTCTACAACCACCAGGCAGTCAACTGGCCTTGCAGAATCTTTACCACAAGCGTATCTTTCATTCTTAGAAAACAAGGAGACTTAAAAGGTGTAATATACTTGAAGAATATCACAAAACTAGTAGGCTGGGCTCCTAACATTGAAATTTTGCTTTTCTTTCTTTATTTATTTTGTCTGTTTCAGTCAGAGTTTCCCAGTACAGGCTAGGATGGCCGGAAACTCAAAATGTTCCTTCTTCAGTCTACCAAATGACTGATGGGATTACAATTGTGGTTTGCCATGCCAGACTCTAAATCATAACTTCGATGGCCATTGGCATATGCTTCCAACACTTTACCATGTAACATGGACAGAAACATGGATTAGTAAAGGAAGAGACTTTGCAACTGGGTAGATTTTCCTCTAGTCCCCAGGCAAGCTTTTGTTGGTCAAATCTTGGCCTCTGGTGATCACCTTGGAAGAACTCATATTAGAGTGTCCGTGTGTAACAGTTTGTAAGGGAACTGTGTTTTATGTCTGCCAATCATTTTTGTGTTCAAACTCAGCCCTCCCTTATTTCTAACATTTCAGTACAGAGACCTTTGCTATGGCTGGAGGACTTAGACAGAGGGAGGCCTCCCCAGAGCACACCCGTCAACCCATCCTCCTCTGTTAGCTCAGCTGAGCATGGGAAAACACAACTCCTGGTTCCACTTTGGTCTCTATGGAAGTCTGGTCTTCTTCTTCCTTCGGGCTCTGACCTGGCCCTCATGTGAAGTCCTGCATGCCAGGCTCATTCCCAGGACATTGACAGCATCCTAATCCATTCCTTACTTTGGAGTCCATGTCCAAGATCAGGGTAGTCCTTTCTCTGTGTTAACATCTGCTCCTTAGGAAGCAGAGCCTGGGGCATTATCTGAGAAGGTGATCTCTTACAGCTAGCTAGCTGTCCACAACTTCCAGGAAATCCAGGCTGAAACACAGTAAGTGCTATGGAGCTGCGCGTGGCTTCGTGTGTGCACAGCTGTTTGGCCCTCTTGCAGGGAGCCTCATGAAAGTGAAACAGAGTTGCACTGTATCAGACCTCTGCTGGCCATAGAAGAAGACATTTTTTTTTCTTTCTGTTGGCCTCTTCCTCTTCTCTTGCCTTGCATTCATCTGAGGTCCTCTGCTAGGGGAATGGCCTTTCTGCATTTCTAGCTTCCATTCTGCTCATCAAATGGGCTCAGTGAAAGGATGGGAACCAGTTATTGTCCAGAGCACAGGTGCGATGCTGTGTTTCGGTGGTGGAGAACCTTGATCCAAATGCAAACCGTGGTCTTCACGTGTTGAGGGTGCAGGTTTTCTTTTTCCTTCCGTTGTTCATTCTGGAGATCTTGGATCTTTCTGCAGGCACCATGTCTACGGACAAGCCTGGGAACCATGGCATCTCCTGCGTGTAGTGTATGCTTATCCGCTTTTGCTGTAGGAACTCTTATAGCTAGTGGTTACCCGCCCACTGGGGCGTGGCCTTATACTATATATGCTGATGTAGAACCTGTGTCTGGCCTCTCTTTTTCTGGCTTCTCTGTTCTGGTTGCAGATTTTGGTTTCTGATCTCCATTCCAGCAGAGGATTCTGATTTGTGAGTCTACCCCTAAATAAATAACCATTTATTTCTCAATTCTGAGCTAGTGTGGGATTTCTTTTAAGCATCCTTCTTCATGCTTTCACTTTGGGAATCCTACCTTGTGTCTTTAAATGTGAATGAACTGGCTTTGTGAATTTGAGAGCTTCCTAGCATCAACTCATTAGGGCTATTTCAATCACTGCATTTTATCAGAGAAGAACCCAATCAAAACTTCGTTTGGGGCTCCTGATGTAGCTCAGTGGAAGGTGCTTGTCTAGCATGTGCAAAGAACCCTGTGGTTGATCCCCAGCACTAGAAACCATAAACAGATTAAAATTCATTTTGTCATGATTATTGTGTTTTGCCAGATGGCCTAAAATTTTTATTTCTTTATTGCTTTCATAAAGCACATAAATTGATGAGTTCAGATTACAGTTCTGGTTTGAAGTTATAAAGCCTTACATAGACTTGTGTGATTGCTCACTTGGTCCCCAGCTACTTTGGAAGGTGGTGGATCCTTATTACCCTTATTACCAGGTGACTCTACTTTGACAAAAACTAACCAGAACGCTATGTTGCGGGATCTACACCAAGAAGAAGAGAAGATAAGGAGTGGCATCGTTCCAAGTTAGAAGCTTTGTGTGCTGTAGGTTGTAGAGCTAGAAGGCTGGGGCTAATGGCGGCCCCTGGAGCTCAGATAATTCACCCTGAGCGTTTCTAGATGCTGGGCACGGTGTTGCAGGTACGGTTTTGTTCTCTGTTCTGTTTGGATTTGCTTTGTTCCTATCATTCCCTGCTATGCTCCAATTCTTCCATTTTGGAATAGGAATGTTCACTTTGTGTCATTGCATGTTGGACATGTGCAAACTCAATGTTGCTGTGACCTTATAATTAAGAGAATTTCTTCTCTCTAAACATCTTCTGGTAGCTTATTTGGAAGCCCATGGCTCTCTGGAAAGACCTAGAGGTATAAAAATGATTTAACTCCTACTAGCATTGCAAATACTTGAGCTCCATTCTTGTTTTCACTAGTCACCAGTAAGCACAGTTTAACCTACAGTTCCTCATGAAAAGTACCACCGAAACCACATGCAGCTTGGCAATTCACTTCACAGTCATTTTGGTGAGGACCAGCCCTCAGGCTTGGGCCACTTGAACATGCATACTGCAATATGTTGACCAGACCTTGCTTCTTGTGGCATCTATGATGGGACTGGAACATTCCATCAACACTCATAACCATAGCTCTTTAGTAACTTAAGATTTGGGGTTAGGGAATAATGGACTCTTATAATAACTTAGCTCTTGAAGAATAGTGTTTATTAGGGGTGACAGTCAGCTACCCATGGACTAATCAGTCTCAGCATACTTCACTTTGGAACACCAGAAAGAATATAGTGTCAGGACTGGGGTGTGATTTGAGTTTAAAAATTTCTGGACCTTATTTTTCTTTTGTGTAAAGTGGGAATACAAAGTTTGACCCTGCAAAACTATCGTAAAGATGGAGTGGGACACTGTATGGAACCAGCAGGCCCACTATCGACACATAGTAGGCTTGCAGTATTTCTATTTTTCTGCTTCCTCTTCCTTCTCTGCCCAATTCTACCACCTTCACATTCCTATAAACTCAGGATCTTGCAGACTGTGTACTTTAACAGGACAGTTGCTCTTATTTCTTACACCCATATCCTCTGTGCTAGGAAAGGTAGATAGTTTTTAATCTGACTTGCCTCACATGTAGAGAATACATTCTTAGGCAGCGTTATGCTTTTCTTCATTACAGATGAAGTACATGAGGTTTAAGTGACTTATCTGCTCAAGTAGTACAGGCTTACCTTGAACATTTAGTCTTCCTGTCTCAGCTTCCCAGTTGATGGGCTTCCATTTAAACACCATTACACCCAGATTCTTAGTTATTAATAACAAATAATGAAGCGATTCATAATCACGTTTCTTAGAAAGTCAATCAATGCACGGCAAAATATAGTCTCAGTCTTCACTTACCTTTGTGCGTGTCCCTGTGTGTATATCTGTGTGTGCGTTCCTGTGTGTACATCTGTTTGTGTGTGTCTGTATATGTGTGTGCATGCTTATGCATACATATGCACATGGATGTGGAGGACAGAAGTCAATATAATTCCCAGGTACTATTTATTCACTTTTAAAAGAGAGATTTATTATTTTTGATAGAGTGTACCTATTATTTTTGATAGAGTGTATACAGGTACTAAGGAATCTAGGCCAGAGGGGAGATAGACTCCCTGAACCTGGAGTTATAGCATTTCTGAGCCTTTCTATATATGTGTGGAGAACTGAACCAGTGTACTCTGAAAGAACACAGTGTACTTTTGAGGCAAAAAATCAATCTAGGATGTTTGTGTTCTCTAGCAAACTTGGGAGAGACTACTGCCATATGTGGAAATCAAGGCTTGTGGCATACTCGCTGTGTCTTGGAATTTGGTACATGAAATTTGGATCATAGAATGATCTCAGTAAATCTTTAGAAAATTGCACTAATTTGTCTTTACAACCTATCTTCTTAAAAAAATCAAACTATCCCATTTTTACTCCTTGACAGTTTCATACATGTTTATGATGAATTTCATAACCTCTGCAGACTACACTTGAACTCTTTTTCTGTTTAAGTTGCATTTGGCTTTCGTTTTATTTTCTTTTTTCTTTTTTTAAATATTTATTTATTCATTCATTATGTATACAGTGTTCTGTCTGCATGTGTGCCTGCAGGCCAGAAGAGAAAAAGCCAGATCTCATTATAGATGGTTGTGAGCCACCATGTGGTTGCTGGGAATTGAACTCAGGACCTCTGGAAGAGCAGCCAGTGCTCTTAACCTCTGAGCCATCCCTCCAGCCCTTTATTTTCTTTTTTATTAATAAATTTATTTATTTAACATCCCAGCTACAGTTTCCCCTCCTCTCATCCAAATCCCTCCCCGCACCTCCCTCTGTTCCCACCCACAATCCACTCCTCCTCTGTTTCTGTTTAGGAAAGGGCAGGTCTCCCATGAGTATATCAAGTTGAGTAAGACTAGGCACCTCCCCATGGATTAAGGCTGGGCAAAGAGACCTAGCATGAAGAATAGGGTCCCAAAAGCCAGTAAAAGAGTCAGAGACAGCCCCTGTTCCCACTGTTAGGAGTCCCATAGGAGGACCAAATTACACAGCTGTCACATCAAAGCATAGGGCCTAGGTCAGTCTGGTGCAGGTCTCTGATCATCAGTTCAGTCTCTATGAGCTCCTATGAGCCCAGGTGAGTTGATTCCCTGGATTTTCTTATGGTGCCCTTGACCCCTCTGACTCCTACAGTCCTTTCTCCTCCTCTTCTGCAGAAGTCCCCAAATTCTGCCTAATGTTTGGCTGTGAGTCTGCATTTGTTTCCAGTGGCTGGGTGATGCCTCTCTGACAACAGTTGGGCTAGGCACCATTTTCAACACAAAGTTTCTCATCAGCCTAGAGCTGAACAGTGAGCCCCAGGCTGTTTCCGCCTCCCAGTGCTAGGATATTAGTGTGTGCCACCATGCCTGCCTTTTCAAACGTGGATTCCAGGGATTAAACTCATGTCCTCATGCTTTTTTGGCAAGAACTGGACTGACGGAGCAATTTTCCCAACCCAATTACTTACCTTTTCGAGAACGGATAAAAATGATCACGTCATCTAACAGATGCCAAATACGGTATTACAATCTGTAGTTAACATGAATGGAAAGTTTCTAAAAAGGAAAACAACTGGAAATTAATACGCATTGCCATTAAGACATCAGACTGATTTATTAACAGTAAATGAAAGTAAACCCAGGCTTCACCATGCAGGTATGTGTCGTCATAAGTCCCGAACCCTTTCCCAACATGAAGACACTTATTCTATGAGCATTCAGCATTTTACTGGCACATAGTTTTTGAATCCTGCTTAAATCACATGTAAAACAAGAAACCAGAAGTAACTTAGTGTTACACTACAATGATGATTCTCAGCAGCAATAGCCATTCTGCCTCAAGTGAGGCTGTAAGTTCACTGCTAACAGATATATTTGTTTAGTTTTCTTCCATCTTTCCTACCCTCTAGTAAATACAAACCTCTCACTACCTGTTTGTGGTGTGTGTGTGTGTGTGTGTGTGTGTGTCTTGGACAGGTGTAAAGCCCATGAATCTACAAATTCTATTAAGACTTATAGAAGCATCTACAAATAAAAATTGAAATTAGACTGTTGTAAAATTACTATTCTTTTCTTAGCATATATTTATCATGCAAAGTGATGGGTTTCGTTACGAGTTTTTGTACATGGCTATCACTAACTTAGATCTTGCTTACTAAACTGTTCCTCTGTTCGGTTTCCCTCTGCCCTTACTAACCTGTTCCTCTGCCCTTCACTGATCTCTTTGTCTTTGCAAACAGTTTTTCCTTCAAAACGGAAGTTGTTTAGACTGGGAATAACATAAAATCCAGAGCGAATATTATTTTTGTAACAATGAAACACATGTTACTGTTAAATACTCTAACTCAAAGTCTGAGTTGGCTGGGATTTCATTAGATTTCTTGAAACCACATCATTGAATGAGTTTATTATCCAAGTGCTCAGTATCACTTAATTTCCATTATGAATCTTACTTCCTACCGGTTTCAATAAATTGAGACTACTTCTGTACTTTGGATCAGTTTTTATGTTTGCTGGATGATTATTGTAAAGGCTAAGTTGTTTTCTTTGCCTTTTAAGTACATAGCCAGAAAGAAAATTATGATTTTCAAGTAAATAGCCATTGCATCTTAATTGAAAAATTCAGCTCAAATGGTGGGGACCTTGTGGTGACTGACTCCAAAGCCCAGATTGAAAACAGACTCCATTGATTTTAACAAGTAGCCAGACTAATATTCCAGAGTTAAAGAAGATATTGCGCTCTAGGCTTAATCCCCAGTACTTTAAAAAATAAAATATATTTTTGCATACATATATGAACACATATGATCCGTATCATATTTTTATGAGAATTTAACAAGTTAAATAAGAGTGAATGTGAGTCTCATAATGTATCAGCTATCACAGGTTTCTGTGGTGCCAGGCACTGTGCTATATATTTTATGTACAGTTTTCTAGTAAAGTATAAGACTTTCCTTTACATATCGTATATGTTACATACATTCTCACTTAACACAATGTTTGATATTCATTTACACACCAGATATACTACACACACACACACACACACACACACACACACGCACGCACACATTATGAAGGAAGGAGATGACATCAAAAGCAACAGTGAGAGAAAGCAAAGCAAGAAAATAAGAAAGAAGCAAGAGCATGGCATGGAGGGAGAGCAGGCAGGAGGAAGAGAAGCAGAGAGGAAGAAGGGAGGAGGTGAGAGACCCTGCTCCCTTAGTAGAGATGTTCATAGATCTCCTTCAGGCAAATGCTGCTTTATCTTTGACATTGGTTCTGTGAATACTAAGCTCTAAATAACAAATCTAATGAACTATGGCCTGGAACCAGTCGTCTTTGAAACACTCCAAATAATCTTTAGGTGCAAGACAGAAGCCTACTTCTGACCCTAATGTGCATGCTACCCTGGCAATAACAGCACCGAACAGTAATGTTGAACGGGTGTTCTATGAAAACACAATGGGGTGTGCCTGAATGACAATCACCTACAGGATACCACTGAGCCAAGGAACATAGTCTACTGACATTTTCCAGCAAAACTAAAACATAGGAGAGAGAGACTATAGCCATCTATGGCAAGACAAGACTTGTGGCATACTTCATATGCCTTGAAATTTGATGCATGAAGTTTGTCATAGAATGATCTCAGTAAATCTTTAGCAGCAAATTGAACTAATTTGTCTCCACAATAGATTTTTCTTTTAAAAATAATTAACCTACTGCACTGTTACTTTTTGACAGCTTCAAACATGCTTATTATGAATTTTAGTCCTCTTCATCCCCTTCCCCTCTTTCAACCTCCCAGTCCTCACTAAAACCCTTCTTACCATCAACTTCCACTGCAAGTTTCATGTTTCTTTCTATGTGAGACTAGCGAGGCTATGAGAGCTGCTTGCACAGATGGGGGCAGGGGTTCTCAGTAGAACAAGGAGAACTCATCAGTGGATCCACTAAGTGACTCACCTTCCCCTAACAACCATTAACCATTAACCAGTAGGTGCCGAGGGAAGGGTGGGGGCTCATGGGATCCTTCCCTATCTGTGATGAAATGCCGATAGGCTTGCTCTTGAGCAGATCGTCTGCAGGATAACCACAGCTGTCTTGTTTGCGAGAGCAACAGCTGTGCCATATCCACAGGGGATCTTCTTGCTGCAGACGTTTGGAGAGATTTGTTAGAATTTGAAACAAGATAGTGCTTTGTTCAAATACAACTGTAGACAAAAGTTTTATTTCAGATTTTTGAAGTTAGCAGTATTTTCACAATGACCATAAATTATATATGTTATTACAGTAGTATTTTCCAAATTGAATATGAGCCATGTTTAGTGACTGGATTTTGGATCAGACAAACAGCTTTTTGCTGAGCTTGTATATAGCTGCATATAGCTTGAGCCTATCTGTCTTCTTTCTGTGGTTGTAAGAATGCCCCAAATGAAAACAATGTTAAGGATGTAAGATGTATTTTGGTTCACAGTTTAGAGGATTCAGATTATGATAGGGAATCTTCATGGGTTCTTGATTTGAGGCATTACAGAGTATCATGGTAGCAGGGACACGCATCAGAGAAAGAGAGAGAGAGAGAGAGAGAGAGAGAGAGAGAGAGAGAGAGAGAGAGAGAGAACCACCCCTAACTATGTCCTGAATCCTAACAGCTCCTTAAGCTATGAGCTCATAAATCAATTATTCCATTGATCTAGTCACTTAACAACCCATCAGCAGACTACTAAACATTTTTATCACATTTTTTGGGGGGTGAGAGATTTTAATTTGGGGAGTAGTACGGGGATACAAACCCAGGACATCATATGACCCAAACAAGCATTCTATCATTGAAATATACCTCTTAGGTGGACATTTTCTATCAAATCATAACCCTGAACTTTAATCCATTTTATCACTTAATTCTGTAGTATAAGCACCATTGATAGAGTTGTCATTCGCGACCATTTAGGTAGTAAGTAGCAAAATAAGGCTTGAAAGTCATCAGGACTTTAGAGCTCTTGGTTTTTCCTTTATTTTAGGATTATTTATTTTGTAAGCATTTTGCTTGCATGTATGTAGGTATGTGTTCAGAGCCTATGGAGGCCATAAGATGGTGTCTGGTCCCCCAAAACTAGAGTTATAGATGGCTATGTGCCATTATGTTTGTGTTGAGAACCAAAACAGAGTTCTCTGCAAGATCAGCCAGTACTCTTAACCCCTGAGCCATTTCTCTAGCTCCTTTAGTCTTACTTTTATGTCTGAACTTCTCTCTCCAATACTTGAGCATTTAAAAAAAATATCACTGAAATACAATTAAACAGCCAGTCTTGTTCAGTTTTATCCCAGGTCTCTGGCCTATCCAGCTTCCTGTTCCTGGCTATACAGGCAGTTTCAGGCATGGGCTCCCTCTCCTAACACAGGCCTCACGTTGGACCAGTCATTGGTTGGTCACTCCCACAGGTTTTGCACCATTTCCCCAGCAGGACAGATTATAGGCCAAAGGTTTTATGGTTGGGTTGATGTCTGGAAGTCTTGCCTGGTTAGAGAAGGTGGCTGTTTCAGGCTCTGTGTCCGCCATCACTAGGAGTCTTCACTCGGCTCACCCCCATAGATTCCAGGGAGTTTCCATTGCACTAGGTTTTCATATCGTCCATGAAATGCCCCCCAATTCCCTCCATCCCTCCCTGCTTGATCCCTCCTGTCCCCATCCTCACCTGTCCTCAGTCCACCTACAAAATCTCTTCTATTTCCCCTTCCCAGGGACATCCGTGCATCCCATTTTGAGGTATCCTTGTTACTTAGCCTCTCTCTGTCTGCAGATTGTAACATGATTATCCTCTACTTAATAGCTAATATTCTTAAGTGAGTTCACATATGGTTTGTCTTTATGGATCTGGGTTACCTCACTCAGGATGATTTTTTTTCTAATTCCATCCTTTTGCCTATAAATTTCATGATGTCATTGCTTTTAACAGCAGTGTAATATCCCATTGTGTAATGCACCACATTTTCCTTATGCATGCATCAGTTGAGGGCATCTAGGCTGCTTCCAGTTTCTGGCTATTATGAATAAAGCTGGTATGAACAAAACTGAGCAAACGTCCTTTTAGTAAGGTAGAGCATTCCTTTGGGTATATACCCAGGAGTAGTACAGCTGCATCTTGAGGTAGATAGGTTCCCAATTTTCTGAGAAACTGCCATATTGATTTCCATAGTATCTATACAAGTTTTCACTCCCACTAGCAATGGAGTAGTGTTTTCCTTGCTCCGCATCCTTGCCAACATGAGCTATCACTTGTGATTTTGATCTTAGCCATTTTGACAGGCATAAATTTCTGTGTTGTTTTCATTTGCATTTCCCTGATGGCTAAGGATGTTGAACATTTCTTTAAGTATTTCTCAGCCATTTGAGATTCTTTTGTTGTGAATTCTCTGTTTAGATCTGTACCCCATTTTTCAATTGGATTATTTGGTTTGTTGGTGTCTACTTTTGTAAGTTATTTATGTTTTGGATATTAGCCCTCTGTCAGATGTGGGGTTGGTGAAAATCCTTTCCCATTCTGTAGGCTGCCATTTTGTCCTATTGAAGGTATCCTTTGCCATACAGAAAGAAGCTTTTGAGTTCCATGAGATCCCATTTATTGTTGATCTTAGTGCCTGCACTATTGGTGTTCTATTCAGGAAATTGTCTCCTGTGCTGATACTTTCAAGGCTATTCCCCACTTTCTCTTCTGTTAAATTCAGTGTTGTAGGCAGATACTGCTCATTCATTTCCCGGCTGCTCTGATCCGAATAGTTACACAGAAACTATATTAATTACAACACTGGCCAATAGCTTATGCATATTTCTATCTAACTCTTACATCTTACATTAAACCATTTCTATTAATCTGTGAATCACCACGAGGCTGTGACCTACCTGCAAGGATTAAGCTGACACCTGGAGTCTTTCTTCTTTGGTAACTACATTGCGTCTCTTTGACTCGACCTACTTTCTCTCTATATCTCTGTGTAAAGGAGGGCTACTGATTCTGTGAGTTAATCTTGTATCCTGCTATATTACTGAAATTGTAAAACAGCTTCTTCAATAACCAATGAAAATAAGACATTCATAACATACAGAGGGGAATCCCACATCATCTCCCCATTCTGTCTAAATAAAAGGGAAGGTTTTAACTTTAACATAGTAAAATTACATATCCCAAAATAGGTTTCAAGCAAGAATTACAGTTATAATACTTATATCTACTTTATCTTTTGTTATAACTAAGGAAAACTATAATTATAACTATCTATTCTTCAACTCTATCAAAGACCCTAGAAGGATATAACATTACCTAAGTTAACAGGAAGTGCATTCTAAGCAACATCCAAAATTCTAGAATTGACAGAGACATCTCACTGCCTGAACAGTCATCCAAAGTTCTTCTGTGACATTGGGGCATCCATCTTCAGCCATAGGCCCATAGTATACAGTAGCCTTTTTCATGAAGCAGGAAATTCGAAAGACTATTTCACCTCTATCAGCAATTTGTCAGTCACTTTTTTCTGTATCCTGCAGAATGTCTGGCAGACCCTTTTATGAAGCAGGAAACTTGAAAGACTATCTCATTTAGGCCAGTTCAGCAGTCATTTTACTGTGGGTCCTGCATGTCCAGTTTATATAGCATATCATCAAGAAGTCCAGGAAAGAGCAGTTTCTTGCCCAAATAGCTACCAAACTCCATAAAGAGAGTCTTCGATGCCCAGCTTCATCTTGAAGTAATTAGTGCTGCTAGAGGTAGACATGTCTCACTATTGAGAAAAGTCTAAGTTTTTAAAACATTTTAAATGCCATATTCTGTAAGTCTTTGAAAGCTTTAAAGAATACTGATCTATCTGAAATATATCTCTGTATATCTAGAAAACCTAACTAACATGACAATAAGCTTGACTATTATAGATGACCATCTATTAACCTGTATTTATTAATCATATACTGCATTTTAAATGGCCTTCACAAACACAATACCTTAATCAACAGCAGAAATATACATATAACAAAATTGACCTTAAATTTATATCAATAAACCAAGATCCATTCCAATGCAAAGTATTCATCTCTGTAGTATAGGCCCCTTTAAATGTAAACAAACATTAATAAACAATCATTTAGGGAATTTGGGTGTTGTTATCTAGACTACTTCCTGTTGATTGGGGGTACTGTTAATCAGTTCTTTCATGGGGTATCCTGTGTGACAGGTCCATCTCAGCCAGCAGTCCTGAAGCTTTCATGAATGTTAAACCATCTGGGCCATTGCTTCAGTGGATCTTGTTTGATAAAACCATATTAGCCCATAAGGAATCCACAGCTTTCTATCCTCTGGGTAAACAAAAGCAAAACCTCCTTTCCAAAGCAATATATTCTTACACCCAAATTTTGAAGTCAAGATACCTTTAAAATATATATGTTGGTTTAGCTTAGCAGTCTGTACAATGAAATGTCTCTCTGTACTTAGCTCATTCACAGTCAAAAAATTCAAAGAAAACACAATAATATGCATAATCCAGACTCTCTGTGTATTTTCCATCTTTATGTCGTTTCTTTTTCTTTTTTTTTAAAAGATTTATTTATTTATTATGTATACAGTATTCTGCCTACATATGTCCTATAGACCAGTAGAGGGCACCAGATCTCATTACAGATGGTTGTGAGCCACCATGTGGTTGCTGGTAATTGAACTCAGGACCTCTGGAAGAGCAGTCAGTGCTCTTAACTTCTGAGCCATCTCTCTAGCCCTCGTTTATTTTTCTTTATTCCTTTAATCTATGACTGTCCGTACTTTGTCTCTAAAGACTTTCTTTTATTTTTTAAAGCTCTTTATTTCTTTTTATAACTGTCTGTACTCTTTTTCTTCTCTCTCTCAAACTGAGATACATTTTTCTAAAACACACTGTGACCTGTTCAGAAGTTTATTTCTGTCTGAATCTTTATTGCATATCTGTAATCATTTTTCTGACCAGGAGCACCTTTAAAATGGTAAGCAACTTGGTAGTAGTGGCCCTGGATGCTCACTCTGCCTCTCTCAGCCTTTCAATATGGCAGACATACCTTTACTGCCAGCTCTGGGATTGCCAGGTGGGAGCCATCCTCACCACCTCAACTCTGGAAGCATTTTGCCCATGCTGCCACCAAGTAACTTGCAACTAGGTGCCCACAAATCCCTTTTAAGTGCTTGGTCTCCTGAAAGAGCCAGAGCTGCTCATGCAACTAGCATGAACAAGGATGCCTTCTTAAAGGAGTCATGCAGTCTTTGCTGCTACTGCTGAGTTAGGAAGCCTTTTCTTAAAGGAATTGTGCTTCTGATTGCATCTAGCAAACAGAGCCCACGTGAGAAAATGCTGCTACCATGAAGTCATGATTAACTCTGTTTTTTGTTTATATTTATTTATTTACTTATTTATTTTTTTTGTTTGTGTGTGTCTAGAATTCCTTCCCAAGGTCTTTCAGGTTTTAGGTCTCTCAGCTTTTATGTGGATGTAGTATCCTCACATTGGCATGCCCTTTTGTAGGTGGAGGAGACTGCTCGTTCATCTCCTGGTCATCCAGACCTGAATAATAACACAGAAACTATATTAATTATAACACTGTTTAGACAATAGCTTGTGCATAGTTCTATCTAACTTTTACATCTTAAACTAACTCATTTCTATTAATCTGTGAATCACCATGAGGCTGTGGCTTACCTGTAAGGTTCTAGATGGTGGCTGGAGTCTTTCTCCTTCAGCAGCTACATGGTATCTCTCAGACTCCACCTACTATTTCTCTATATCTCTGTTCTTATTTCCCTCCTGTCTTTACTCTCCTAAGCCATTGGCTGAAACAGCTTCTTTAGTAACCAATGTTAATAAAACATGTTCATAGCATGCAGAGGGGAGTCCCACATCAAAGTGTATCTGGTTTTACATTGAGGAATAAACTGAATTTTTATGATCTCTTCACAGCTACAGTAAAAACTCAGCACAAAGAATTCTTACATATTTCTTGTCACTTTACTTGATTCCAGACACAGTCTATAGTCTATCAGCCTGTGTCAAGGCCAGTGGTGCAGCTTAGTGGTACTACGCTTGCCTAGTTTAGATCAGGTCTTGAGTTTTACCCCCAGGGCTGACAAAGCAGAGGGACAAACAGATCACTCACCCATTTAAAGAAGTCTTTGCTGTTCTCAAATTTTGGCAATTATGAATACAGTCTAATAGGGTTTCTGACCCCTGATAATAAGTTTGGCTGATTATGCCAGATCGAGCTGAATTGCAAAATTCTAACAGGTGTATTGAGCAAAGCAACCCCTGTGTGGTCTCTCTAGTCCTAGAAATCAAGGCCAGAGAAGTTGCAAACTAGAGCTAAAGCAGTGAGATTTTATAGATTGTAGGTGAGGGGTGATAATGTCTCTGCCACAAGCTGGGTTTGTGCCCAAGTGTGGTCAAAAGGTTAGGCAGGAACTTGGGTGACTGGTAACTTCAGGGGAGGAAGTTGCAATAGCTCCTAAGAATGAGGAAATAGGTTTTTTGGAGCTTTTACTTTCTTTGGAGACTCTCTGAGGGCAGGGTTTGGAAAGAGATAGGAATGGAACTTCTTGGACCATGCAGGGTGCAGGGCAAGCCTGAGGTTCCAACAGAACACAATTGTCATAACTATCTGTGTAGTATAACTTTTTGCTTCATGTGTGCAAATACCAAGAAATGTGACCCTGGGTAATACACTGAGAATGTGCTTAGTGACTTGTTTGTTTATTTTTTGGGACAGGACCCCATAGAACTTACTATGTGGCCTGGAAGTCCTGATATTCCTGCTTTCAGCTTCTGGCTTCTAAGTGATGGGATGACAACTACATGCTACCACATGTGACTGTGCTTACTTTTGTAACAAAATGTGAAATGGCTTTCTGCTCCCTTCCATTCTTACCAGAAACAGTTCCTCAGCAGCACTGGGGACCAGAGATGTGAATTATTTGGTTGTTTTACCAGGTGATTTGTTTTGTTTTGTTTTTTTATTTTTTAAAAAAAAAACCCTGGCCACAGACTACAACAAGGGTAAGCATTGACATTTTTTTTTGTTTTTTTTAAAATATTTATTTATTTATTATGCATACAACATTTTTTGTCTGTGTGATGAAGACAGATGAAGGCCAGAAGAGGGCACCAGACCTCATTCAGATGGTTGTGAGCCACCATGTGGTTGCTGGGAATTGAACTCAGGACCTTTGGAAGAGCAGGCAATGCTCTTAACCGCTGAGCCATCTCTCCAGCCCTTACCAGGTGATTTGTGATATTTCATTTATCTTAATTTGTAACCGTCAATGATATCTGTTAACTTCATTTTGTGTTGCATATTTATATCTGTGTTCACAACTTTTTGTCTAATTTTAACTGGATTTTCATTCCCTTCTTGCTGAGTTTGAGAGTTCTTTGTATAGCCCACCCCACCCCACTCCCAGTACCAGAAATGCCATCTGTAAACATTCTCTCTGGTCCATGACTTGTCTTCTTCTCCTGAGTGTGTACCTTGTTTATTTCTCTTGCTATGTGATATCTCTGGCATTATTTAAATAACTATTCTCTTCAATTATAAAGACTATTGAATCAATGTCAACTTTTCAAGGCCCTCAAAAGAACTTCCTGGATCCAAAAGCTCTTTCACATAACAGCAATATAAAAGTCTCATTAGAAATGGCCAATGACAGTCAAGGAAATGTAAAAGAGTCTGACTTTGATAGATACTGAGTAGCCACAGAAGGTTTAAGTACAATCAACCAATGTCTCATTTGGACAACCAAGTCTCAAAGAAAATTTAAACAGTTGCTTTAGGAAGATGATGAAGGACTTCTTACCATATATTTCCTGGGTCACTCATAAATAGCAAGATACGGTGAGCGAACACTACATGTAGATACAGAAACATAAATGCATTTCCTCGCATTTGACGATGTCTGTTCTTTGTGCCAGAGTTTTATAATTTGTAGTTCATGCCACTTTAGAGACTGTAGATGAATCATCAATGCCTCTCTAATGATTCATTGTGTTTTCCAGTGGTCATAAACTGATATAACTGTCTCACAGACACTCCTCCATTAATGAGTGGAGCTGATTGTCTCATCCCAGATCCAGATTTAACATCTCTCCAACTAAAGAGAACTGATGACTTGAAGGATAGAAAGTCCAGTTCACAAGTACTGAGAGCTTTCTTTGTACTTTTCTCTATAATGATTTCTATATCCATTTATCAGTGAGAACATAATCTGGGATGAAGAAAATACCTGAACCTCTGGCTTTCATTAGTCAGACACAGTGAAAACTGTAGCCAATCAGAAAGAGTCTAGCCCAGTGACAGGAAATGATAAAGCCAATCACATATGACTGGACCTCACAGTAGGCTTGGCAGTCATTTCCAAGTCTGTAGAAACACACACTCTCAATAACAAGAGGAATCCCTCTCCAGACTACAATGTCATCTCTGTATAGAATGCCCCAGACCTTGAAAATGAGACAGCATTGTGTTACCAACCCGTTTAAGGCACTGTTTGGGTTTCTGTCACCAGAACAAGTCTTAGGGAGTACATTATTTGCTATCCTTCCATTTTTTTCTATCTAAATTAAGTTTTTTTAAAAAAATATTTAATCAAGAAACAAGTGGGGGTGCATATATACCACTTAATCTTCCCCAAACACCAAGAGTCTAGTGTTAGCATTTTAATTTTATATGATAAGAACTGAAACTCAGAAAGGTTAAGGATATTGCAAAACATCACATGGGAATAAACAACAAGTCTGGAAGCAGGAGCCGCAGCTGTTGAATGTCAGAGCCCATTAGACAGGCTTTCCCCCCTCCATCTCTTTTCTCCTCTCTCAAATATTTCTGTCCGTGTGTTTGTGTGTATGGTGTGTGAGTATGATGTGTGTGTGTGTGGGGGGCTTCTCCTTTTTAAAGATTTTCTTTATAACTAAACAGGACACACTGTCATTTTCTGAGAATGGTGAGAATAGTGTTAAGCATGGTACAGAGTGACCATGAATGCTGCTGTGCATCAAAAGATGTTGTAGTCAGTGACATCTCTCTATCTATTTATTCATCCAGCAGTATGACGGAGCTGGAAAATGCTAAGATATCCTACCACCCCAGTGTATGATTAAATCAAATGCTATGATGTCAGGAAATAAATGCACCTACTGGGTTTCTTGTGATATAAATGCATAGCACACATAGTTATTTTGACCATAATACTTCTGTTGCTGGTTTATGAATTTGATAAACTATGCATTTCATTATTTTATAGCTCTGCTATTTATAAAAAAATGCTATTGAAAGCAGCATGCAGTGTTTTCTCATGGTTTCTTCATATACCTCATGCTTACTTTGTCTTCTGGCTGCATTAAGACCATCCCCAGTAGTTTCCATATGTCTAGCCTTCTTAAAAAGATTTATTTACTTTTTCTTTATGTTTATGAATATTTGGTTTGTATGTATGTATGTTCACTTTACATATGTCTTGTGTCCTTATAGGCCAAAGAGGCTTTAGATTTTCAGGAACTGCAGTTATGGACAGTTGTAAGCCACCGTGTAGGAGCTTGGAATAAAACATGGGTCATCTATAAGAGCAACAAGGGTTCTTAGCCTGTGTTCTATCTCTTCAGACCCCAGACAATCTAGGTTTGTGTCCATATACTCTAGGATGTTGACACAGTGACAAAAATCACATAATGACAAGTATTCCCATATTTTTCTCTCATTAAATGAGCCCTGATGGTATTCAAAATAGAAATGGAAAAAGCCCCGTGGCTCAAGCTGTGGTTACCAGTCCAGTAACTTTGCTATCGCCTTACAGAAACTTGAGAAAAATCCAAATCTCAGACCCCACCCCAGACTGTCTGCTGAATTCCATCCACATTTTTATTTTCTCTTAAAATGCTATTGTTTGTCCTTCAGCAATTTCAAAAATGTATATATAATGTCTCTTGATTGCATTCACTATCCATTTTCCACCTCCCGCTCCCAGATACCCCTGACAAGGCCTCCTGCTAATCTTACTCCTTCTCCTTTCTGTCCTTAACACTTTGATTCCAATTTAGCGTTACCCACTAAAATGTTGGCTGACTCTGTTGGTTTTATATCATGTTTGTCTTGTGCAGATGCCCAGAGCTGCAGAGAATTTGAGTGAAATGGTTATATCACGTCAAGAAGACATTTCACTGCATTCCTCCCTGCTCCTCTGGCTTGCACATTCTCTCTGACCCCTCTTCTATAGTATTTCTTGAGTATTGGGGAATTTATCTACATGTTTCACTTAGGACTGAACATTTATCAATTGCTCATTATCATCACCTTGGCCAGTGCTGAGCGTCTACATTGACTGCTGGTGACTGCAGAAAGGAGCTCTCTGCCCAAGCTGAGAATAGCACTGACCTATGAGTATAACCATAAATATTTATAGGGAAGCTGGACAACATGGCCATTTAGCAAGACAAATATCAGCAGATTCCTTTTTAAAGCCCATGATCTCCCAAGCATGGGTTTTTATTTAGACTTACAGTACCATGCATGAATTCTCCTATGTAGAAGGCCTCAAAACCTATCTGAAAGTGCTTGAATATCCCCATAATGCTCATGATACTGTTATACCAGAAAACACATTCTTGCCTGGCAGGTTTATGTTACCTCATGCAGAATCCATCCATTAAGAAACACTCTCCCCACACCCACACGAGCACAGTGAGAGCTAGATAGGAAGTAAGGTTTTAAGACTGTTTCAGTGTGATATCTGTATGTCCTGCAAATAAGATGTGTGATGTCTTCCATAGCAGGGGCCTGCTCCCCTTCCAGGTATGAACAACCAAAAGCAATTGCAATAGTTTATGCTGTTTTGGAGGCCTCTAAGTCTCCATGAAGAATAAAAGTTGTGAAGTATTCCATGTTTATCACTGAGATTTTCATTTAATAAGCCATTGTCTTTTGGGGAAGCATTGCTCACCCATGTTACGTACTTCTGTTAAAACTTTTGTTTTCTTTGTATTTTTTTAAATCAGCCTACAAAACATTGGGTTTTCTTTCACACATGCCCACCTGCTCTTCTCCCCGTCCCTTATTCCCACCTGAACATTTTTTTTTGTTGTTTGGTTTTTCGAGACAGGGTTTCTTTGTGGCTTTGGAGCCTGTCCTGGAACTAGCTCTGTAGATCAGGCTGGTCTCGAACTCATAGAGATCGGCCTGCCTCTGCCTCCTGGGTGCTGGGATTAAAGGCGTGAGCCACCACCGCCCGGCCCCACCTGAACTTTTAACCTCTAATACTGACCCCACTATTTTCACATCATACATCTATCTACATTTTAAGTAACTCTGAATGATTTGTAAATATTATAAAGTTTGAGAAAGCTTAAAATGAAAAACGATCAACTATAAATATATGTATCAATGTTTAGAAAATTCTAACTTTAGCCAATCAAGAAGACATTTTATATGTGGAGACACAGCCTCACTTCTTCTAAAATGCCAGATCTTTGCTTTCTCAGACACTCTTGAATTTATTGCAAGAGACTCACACTCAACCAGTGACACTTAAACACACACGCATGCAAGTAGCTATGCACAGGTTTTCACTTCATTGAAATGGATGCAAAAGAATACAATTAGCTCTCTATATCCATGGATTCTGCATTGCTGGGATCATTTGGAGTCCTGGCCTCCAGCTGCTCTTGCCTGCTAGAAATCTTTCCTTTCCTTCTGATTTGAGTTGCTGAAAGCTGTGTCATAATTGTTTACCAACTCAGCTTCACGAGCATGTGTTGCCTTGAGGATCAGAGGATAAGGTTTTCACCTGTTGGCCCACCTGACTGTTGGGTATATAAGCCTCCTTGGTGCTAATGAATAAAGGGCTTCTTACCAGTGACTAGAGGTCCCTGTCTCCCTGTCTGTTTGTCTGTGCTGTCTCTGTGTGTCTTTGTGTGTTTTAACCTCCAGACCCTTGCCCGAAGCTCGCGAACTGTATGGTAGCGCATAGAGTGCAGACAGGCGGTTGTGTGGTGCACTGCATTAAGAGAGTCAGTCACTGTGGGTTGAAAATATTTGAAGGATTCCAGAGGTTCGAAAAAGCACTAATTTTCCAGGCACTAAACCCTATCTTTAACCCATGAAGTGATGTGTAGACACACTCTCCTGTGGCCACCTACTGTTTCACAGGCCTTCTTGTGTCTATATATCCATTGTTTGAGTCTTGTGAACCTTGAGTCTCATTGATGTATTGTATGCTTATCATGCAACAAATAGTTGGCTGTAAACCGAACATGTGTAGATGTATTCCCTCTTATCCAGCACTGGAGTCATAGTAAGTATTCTAAGTAATCTAGGTATAATTTAAAGCACCTTGAAAAGATGTATAGCTTGTATGCAAACATAATACCATTCATATTAGGCACTTGAGTGACACAGACTTTGGTGTCTGGGAGGTATGAATGTGTCAACTTTGTATATTGTAACATTTGTTTTTCAATATGGAAGGTCTGAGACCAAATGTCAAGCTAAGATGACATGCTGGTAAATCAACCCTCAAGCAACATCCCTTTGGATTTCTTGTTAAATGAGATGATAAACATTCTCATTGTTCAAATCATTTCACTCCCCTCCCCACTATTGAAGCTAAGAGCATCCTAAGTGAAGGACAGTGGGTTTTGTGGCTTTTCTTCTGAAATACCCAGAACATTAGATTAAAATAAAATGAGGCACATTACAGAATTACTGGTTGAAATTTCATAGAGTGAATGGGTCTGAATAAAAAAACACTTGCACGATTATGAAAGCATTTCCCTATGGCTATGTAGTGTGAAGTTGTTACTAGGTTGGCCCAAGACACCAACCAGAATGATTTTGCTAGAGGAACTCAAAACACAAGGCCAAATTTGATGACATTAAAAAGATACCACACTGGGATTATGAGTGAGAAGAGGATAAAGGGTTAATATATCAGAATATAGAAAGAAAAACAGTAACAATGGTCACTATAGTTAAAAATTACCTGAGGAGATGTTTCTTAAAAGAACTGAAAGTGATAAATAAACAAGGAAAACTAAATCAGCATAAACAAACATTGGATGTACCAGGATTCATGAAAGCTAAGATATGAAGTCAGTTTAGGTGTCCATGAATAGACACACATAATCACATGTGTGCATGTGTTTATAAATCATACATATATATACATATAGTATATGTGTATATATGAGATGCACATCTCATTAAACCATTAAGAAGAATGAAATCCCATTGTTTGCAACAAAATGGATAGAATTGGAGAATAAGTATCACATTTGTAGAAACTAAAAGGCAGCAACCAGAAAGTCCCAATAGTGACTGCTATGATAAGAGATTTGGGGGAGAATCAGAGGTGGAAGGAGGGTTGAAGTGAGAACCCACAAAGTCTGGTCAGTAAAGTCTCCATTTACAGGGGGCTGTTGAAAATGACCAATACACACTGTATAAAGGCTTAGAAATCCCACTGAATCCCATGAGTAGTAACCATTCAGTCATGTTAATAAAAATAAAGTTGAAAATGGTAAAATGAAAACCATTAGTATAGTCACCCCTATGTGTTTTCCTATAGTAACAGTTACTGGTTGTCATCCACTGTTAAGCTTTAACTAGGATCTGAGAGTGGCAAATACCTCATCTGCTCCAATCGCAGAACAAATTAAGTGGTTAAACCTGAGCCAGTGGAAGCAAGCATGCATGGTGGGTATAAAATTGCTAATGCATAAACCAGGGTAACATAGCACAGATTCTGAAGAATTCAGAGAAATCATCCTCCTATCAAATAGAGTTTGAACGTAGCAGACATAAATAGAAAAACTCTAGGCAATGGGCTGTTATAGAGTCAACAAAATATTTTCTCTAGGGGACTGAACAAGTCAATTTAAACATGTATAAGCTCTAGCATCAGAAATGTGTTACTCATTTCTATCCTTAACTGCTGACTAATGTTCCATGCTCTTTCAATGGGAGCCAATTAGCTGTACTTCCTGGCCATTATTAAACATGTGTATTTGATAGTAAAAATTGGAAAAGTTGTAAAAATGTTCTGGAAAATCAGAAGACTGAGAAGCATCTAAGATGACCCATCTCCTGCAAATTGTTAAAAAATATTCCAAGGCGATTTCATTTTGTCTTGTGGGGGAAAAAATCTCAGAACTCAAAATATACTGTGATTACTATTGGATGTACCATATCAGATCTTTCCCAGTCTTTTTATCTGAGGTCAGGGCATGCTAGAAAGATAAGGAAAACCATTGAAAACAGTATTTTGCCTAGAAAAATTGATGGGCCGTTTTAATTTTAGGATCTCTCTACTTCAGCACAGGACAGAATGTACTATTTGGTGGATGCAGGCAACTGTCAGGAAACAGACCCAGACAATTGAATTCCAGGCTAGCATGCTTCCCCTTGTGTTCTGTGTTATTTGGCTAGAAGGAACAATAACTCTGAAATGTAGTGACAAGTCTGAAATGACAAAGTGACAAAAAGCAAGGCATCTTTCCTTTAAACTCAATGCACTTAATGTCTTCTCCTCATTCATCTGAGGAGGGGGCATGGGACCATAACAGAAGCAGGCAATTGCCTGGAGGACAGGTAGCTGTTGGGAGTTCAGTGAGAGACTCAGAGTTAGTTTGTGTGCCAGATTAAATGATCGTTCACTAAGTAGAAGTTTTACTTACACTTTGAAGATGGAAGGATCACAACGAAAAGAAAGAAGGAAAGAGAAAAAAAGAAACGCATGTTCTTGCCCTCTGTGGGTATGCTGAATAAAAAAAGTTCTAGCATTTATTACTAAACATTCATGTGTTTGATGTCAATCATGATATTCCTATTTTCATAACAAAGCTACAGTGAGTAGAAAATAGAAAAAGGCAAAAGGATATATTATATGCTTAGGGGAAAAGATTTGATTTTTAAAATTATTTTTTAACAAATCGTAGACTTGTGTCAATTTGACTACTGCAAAACTGTATATTTCGGAACGTGAATTATATTCATAGCATAGCAGAAAAGATGACAGTATGTAAATATGACTGAACTTTACATGAAATGACAAATCCAAGGGGAAGACAAATGCACCGAAATGCTAGAGAGTTTCAAAAATGAAACCAAAGAAACGACAGTAGAGTTCATGAAATTATACAATTAAAATCATCCTTGATCTCAGCATAGTAAATCTTTATGATGGCTCATGCCATCCTACTTAAAAGTAAATGACTCTAGTCAAAGTAAGAGAGATGAGATTTTTTTTTGTCAATAAAACATGTACAAAGCTTATAAAGAAATGATTGTACATTTTTTTTCCTGGGTTGCTCTTGCTAGGGAGACTATTTTAAATGCTGTTTTTCCCTGTTGGGTCTGCAGGACAGGAGAGAAGCCTGCTCCCCACCCTACTTTATGAAGTGTGTGGAGTGTGAAAAGGAACCCCAAGCCTGCTGCGTGAGGGCTGGGTGGGACTGCCTTGGCTGTCACTCTCCACGCACTGCTCAGCCCCTGTTGGTGTAAGTTGACTTGATGCTTTCCCCATCACTTGACACAAGAATCAAATTTAAAGTCAAGTTAGTTGAGGAAAACCATTGAAGAAACAGATAAAGTCTCATTCGTACAGAGGAATGGGAGCTTCTCCATGAGGCACAGCTACCTCAAGACAACTCTATCAAGGCTATATATTCTTCCTGACTGAATCTTCAAAGCCAAAGAATTCTTTTGTTGCCACGAAGATTTTCCCAGGATAAGCCTAGTTCCCAATGCCGTTCCCCAGATTTTGTCTTCAACCCCAAATAAACTGGTGACGTCAGGGCACAGAGGAACCTTAGCTGGACTGTAGACTTTCTCCCAGGGCTCTCTGGAGGCAACTGCTATTACAGTCTCAGCAATATTATGGTTTTTAGATAGTTGGACCAGATGATGCGTTTGGTTCTTCCAGCTCCAACATTCTATGAATAAATAGTTTGTGGGCAAGCCTGGGAACGGACTCACCACATTTCTCTGGGAAAGTCTAGAGCAAATCCAAACAGGCCCAGTAAATCAACTTCTGGAACACAATTTATTAAAATTAAAACTGAATAAACGAGAATGAAACATACAGGTTTTTGAAAGAGAACAAGCTGTCTTTGCATCTGGCAGCGTTCTGAGTCAGTTTGCCAATCCAGCTACAGTAAAAGCCCGTGCTCTGGGGATGAAGCTCATTTGGTAGAATGTCTGTCTAGCATTACATAAAGCTGGCTATGGCAGCAAACAACTATACGCCCAGTCTTTGAAATGTGGAAGCAAGAGCGTAGGAGATTCAAGGCTAGAACTCCATCTCAATGTGAAAGTGTGAAAGTGTGCAAGTACACATAGGCTCCTATGCTGGGTTTCAGAGAAGTAAACAATTTTGGCAAAATTTGGTGGTGATTTTTATCCACAAAGAGAATAATTTTAATTGGTATCTTAATGTTGCAACAAAGATTATTATTCATGGAAGAGCTGTGAAAATAATAGGGAACTGTAGAGAGCTGACCTCTTTGCATAGGATCTAAGTGTGTTTGATTTATTGAGTATATGCTACAAAAGACCTTCAAGTTATTCTTTTTGTGTTGGAAGAAATATTATTTGTGTACATACAACATTATTGCTTTCATTAAAAATAAGGCCACATAATTGGGAAATAAGATGATCACTAAGGAGATAATGGGAAATAATTTATAATTTCATTAATACTTGATAATTTGAGAGTCACCTCAGTTCAAATGTATGCATTATGTATATATTGTGTATATTGCCTATTCTTATCAAGAGGAAAATCAGGATTGAAATACAAGAATGGTGCAAACCCATGCCTGTGAAAAGCAAGAGCCTTAAACATGAATCTCCCCTTTAAGTGGTTAAGAACACCCTACCCTTGCCACTTTCCTTCTCTTCTTCCTTTTCCTCTTCTCTTCCTCTTGGATGCCCATCAGTAGGGGATGAGGAAAAATGAGGCTGGATGCTAGGGGTAAACTGGTTGTATGTGGAGACAATGATGTTCTGAAACAGAACTGGAAAAGACATTGACCTCTCTCAGTGGAGAAGGAAGGAGCAGCGTCTGGCTAGAGGACCAGCCCACCCAGGAGCTAGACCATAGGAGCAGATGCTAATCCTAGCGATGTCATTATTCCACATTGTCACTGACCAACCTAAGGTCTCACTTTCAAGTTTACTCTTTTTGTATATTCTTTTTTTTATTTTTCCATTTAAAAATTTACACTCCCCCCCTTCTCCCTTTCCCCTCCTGCTCCCCCACTAACCCTCCTCCCTCCCCCTCCATCCTTAATAGAGGGCAGGGTACCCTGCCCTGTGGGAAGTCCAAGGCCCTCCCCCCTCCATCCCGGCCTAGGAAGGTGTGCATCCAAGTAAACTAGGGTTCCAAAATGCCAATACGTGCAGAAGAGACAGGTCCCAGTGTCATTATCGATGGCTTCTCAGTCCGCCCCCATTGGCAGCCACATTCAGAGAGTCCGATTTGATCTCATGCTCATTCAGTCCCGGTCCAGCTGGATTTGGTGAGCTCCCATTAGATCAGGCACACTGTCTCAGTGGGTGGACCAACCCCTCGCGATCCTGACTTCCTTCCTCATCTTCTTCCTCCTTCTGCTTTTCAACTGGACCTTGGGAGCTCAGTCCATTGCTCTGATGTGGATGTGGGTCTCTGTCTCTATCTCCATCCATCGGACAAAATTTCTATGGTGATATTCAAGATATTCATCAGTGTGACTATGGGACAAGGCCAGTTCAGGCACTCTCTCCTCTGCTGCCCAAGGACCTAGCTGGGGACATCCCCATGGATACCTGGGATCCCCTCTGGAGCCAAGTCTAGTGCCAACCCTAAAATGACTCCCTTAATGTAGATATCTTCTTCCCTGCTCCAATATCTGCCCTTCCTCCATCTCCACCCTCCCACTCCCCCAAGCTCTCCCCAGTACTTCCCTTCTCCCTTCTCCTTCCCCCTCTCCCCTTCCCCCTACCCCACCCATACCCCTATCCCCACATCCCGTGCTCCCAACTTTTGCCCGGCTATCTTGTTTGCTTCCAATTCCCAGGAGGATCCATATATGTTTTTCTTTGGGTTCACCTTGCTATTTGGCTTCTCTAGGTTTGTGAACTATAGGCTTAATGTCCTTTGTTTATGGCTAGAGTCCACTAATGAGTAAGTACACACCATATTCATCTTTTTGGGTCTGGGTTATCTCACTCAGGATAGTGTTTTCTATTTCCATCCATTTGCATGCAAAATTCAAGATGTCATTGTTTTTCACTGCTGAGTAGTACTCTAATGTGTATATATTCCACACTTTCTTTATCCATTCTTCCATTGAGGGGCACCTAGGTTGTTTCCAGGTTCTGGCTATTACAAATAATGCTGCTATGAACATAGTTGAACAAACTTGTGGTGATGTGGAGCAGAGAAAATCTTTAGGAAGCAGTGAGGTCTGTGATGGGATTCTGCCTCTCCTGAGTGTCATAGCACATGCCCTTCCTCCATGCTCATCTCTTTCACATACACTTTGCCACCCTGTCACTCTTCTGCCCTGCTGTGACATGGCATGGAAGACTTCCCCAGAAGTTTCCACTGCCCTGTCAGCTTTTTAGGTTCCAGCCGGCAGGCCCAAACAAGTATGTTTTCTTAACAAATTATCTAGTTAGCGGTATTTTGCTATGGCATTGGCAAATAGATGTAAACAAATAGAAGATGCTGAGATTTCTCCATCACTGTGCTATATACATGATAGCAGTATAAAGAAATCCATGATACATAAAGTAAATAGTACAAGAAAGGATGACTATGGCCTGATAATTTAAAATTGCACTGATGTTTTTTGAAACAAGGGAAATAAATTCTTAGATTGGTCTGTCACAGTGTTGAATAATGGTGTCATTACGACTAGTGTCTGATTTATTGGTAATTTCTGGAAATTTGACATGACCTAATAAAAACAAACCTCCCCTGTGTCTTCAGGTTCATAATCCTGCCAGATTGTTCATTCACTCTTTCTTACTATTTTTCAAAGAACAATGTTTAGTGATTTTTGTTTTAAAAATTCTACTTTTGCATATAGAAATGTGTGTAGAAATAGAAATTGTTCATACTTCATTTTTTTAATCTTAGCTTTTCAGAAACAAATGAAGGATAGTATAGAGAAATCCCATGCCCTTACATATAGTTTCTCTTATTCGTAACACTTGTAATAATTAACCAGCTGATATTCACATGTTACTAATTAAAGGCCATATTTCTTATTTTATCTAATTTACTTTTTAATTTAGAAGTGCTTGCACATGTAGTTGCATATCAGTAGTGTGTTCGTTTGGGTACCTGTGTGTGTGTGTACATATGTATGTATATGTGTTAGGATACCAGAAATCATTTAGGCTTTGTTCTTCAGTCCAGTTCATCTGGTTAATGAGACAGAGTTTCTAGTTGGCCTGGAGCTTGCAGAACAGGCTAGATTGGTTGGCCATTAATCCCCAGGGATCTGCCTGCATCTGCCTCTTCACACTGGGATTGCAAGCATAGGCTATCATGTCTTGCTCTTTTTTTTTTGTGGGTTCTAGAAATTGAACTTACATCCTCATGCTGGAGCAGTAAATGCTTGACTATATAAACTATCTTCCTAGCCCCTATTGCTGTTTTTCTATTATAAAAAAATTAAAGATAAACTTGTTAGATGTAGCTCTATATTTGGGAAATTGTAAAACTTTTACTTATGTTCAGGTAAATTGTGCTGGCTTCCTATTATTATTTTCCCAAAGATTTGTCACAGGTTTTAATATGTAGTTGAAAAAGTTTCAGGTCACTTGTAGCTGTGCATATTTCTTCATTTAAACAGTTGTTTACAAACAACTGAATCATGGGAGTGTGTGTTAGAGTGGTTTTACTTGGATACTCCCCCACCCTCACCCATCTTCCTTTTGCTCTCAGGAGCAGCAAATGAACCTCTTCCTTCTCTTGTCACTGCATTCACCCCAAAGTCCCTTACATGTCCACTCCTCCATATTCATATTAACAAGACAATTTCCATATTTTTGTTTTGGTTTGGTTTTTGGTTTTTGAGATAGGGTTTCTCTGTCTCTCTTTGGCTGTCCTGGAGCTCACACTGTAGACCAGGCTGGCCTCAGATTCACAGAGATTCATCTGCCTCTGCCTCCCGAGTACTAGGATTAAAGGCGTGCACCACCACTTCTGGCTTAGCAAAACAATTTCTACTATTTATATATTTCTCTACAAAAAGCATTACTTATTTATCATGCCAAAAGAATGACATTTTCAATATGTTATATAAATGATGTAACATACACCATTTAGTATAATAATTTTTTCCTACAGAGCCCTAGTTCCTAGAACAAATCACATATTTGAGCTTATCAGTCAAGTTCATGAAAGAAAAGTGAAATGAAAGTCAAGTTCATGAAAGAAAGTGAAATGGCTCCTTTACTGTAACTCTAACTTCAGAGTTGGTTTTCGATGCTGACAAATCCTTTTTGTAAGGATTCTTTGTACATTTGCCAGCAACTTTGAAGTGATTAATGTCTTTTAAATTTTTATGTTATTTATTTTTAATTTTTGAGGTTATAATATAATTGCATTATTTCTCCTTCCCCCCGTTGCTTTCTTTTAAAATCATTGCCCCTTTTTATCAGTTGTTACATAATGTATTATATTACACTCTCTTGTTAAACGTTCTCTCCTTCTTAAGACTTTTTTCCAAAGTTTAATCGCTTCCTTCGCTCTTTAATTGTCTGTATTTCTTGTTTTTCACTTGTCTGCATTTCTTAAAACATTTATTCTTATGTGATTATGATTAACAAAACCATAATGAAAAATTTTGAACTCACTTGGCCAGTCCTAATGTGCAGTTGATTGATCTTGAATCCGGTCAAATTAATGTAGTGATTTCTAGTTTGACAAAAGTGCTTGAAGTGATTTCCATATTCACATTCTGCTTATTTCTTTTGCATAACCTATCTTATTGATGATTTCTTGAGCAGAGCAGGGTGTTTTCTATTTTGCTTTAATTTTACTATTCCCCACGGCTCAGTTAATTGTGTTTTTCTTCAGTAAGCAACATCTTGCCTCTGAATATTTAAGTCATGACTCAAATATGCTCACATAGCATGGGACTCATTAAATGAGTTTTTAAAATGGACATGCTTGGTTACAAACTAAAACAAAGATGAACTATAGTACACAGCTTTATACTCCAGTATTGCTGGAGTGAAAAATTATTCTGGAAACTGTATCCTTTCTTGTTATTTAACTTATATCACATTGTGGATCTCAAATGGCAGTATTCACAGCCAATGAAATCTAGTACTCACGGAAGAAGGGGAATAATGTTATTTTAATGCCCTTGCCATCTTTGTGCCATACAGAAAATATTTTCCTCTATCCTCCTGTCATAAACGCAATCAGTTCTGATTTAGAGATGAGGAAGTTACATAGATGTTTAAAAGCGTTGTCAAATTCATATTTAATAAGCATTAATGTTTAGTTCACTACTTTTCAAGTTGATTATTTATTCATTTATTTTGCAGCGTTCAGGAGAGACCATATGTTATTTTGCTGATATAGTGGGTGTACAGGTTTTAGAAGGATAACATGCCAAATATTGTTGCCCAATGGTTATAGGACGGAACTAGCTCCACAACAAATCTCCCTCCACTTCTTCACCCTCAGAACCGTGGTCACTACAACAAGATGTTAATTCTCTCATCATTTCAACTTTATTTGGATGCTGCTGCCATCTGGAAGCAAGAGCTGTGTCTTTTTTTTTCTGGGATTTGGCTGTCAAAGGTAGTGACATTTCATGAATTTCAAGGCTGAATAAAATGTACTCTCTTGGGAAACTCAGTCAGCACAAGTAACATACTGTCAAAAGTCTAAGCTGATTGCAGAGCAGTCCTTCTGAGGAGAACTTTATAGGTTGGCCATCAATATGAATGATGAGACTTACAAGGCACTAGTGAGCACCAACTTGCTGGCCACTCTAAGAAATAGTCTTGGAAACATTCCCCTAAATCCTTCGTTGAGTTTCCCACTGACACCGTCTGAAGCAAACTTGGGCCTTCCACCAAAGAATGAAGACATATATCCTAAATGAGCCATCAGTGTGGTTTTGTGCCACTATGTTTATAAGTTTATTATTAAATTTAACAAAAAGCAGTAAGATATGTAGCAAGTATTCATGTGTGTTCATGGATCACTTATAATTAAAAATCGTGTTACATTTCTGCAAGTTTCTTTTCCATGTGGTGGACTGAGATGCAAGGAGATACAAAGGACCTGAGAACAACTTCCCAGCTTCAGACAAGCTTGCATAAATGTGGATAATGTCTGTAGTTAGGCTGCTCTTTGCAGAGCCTTGCTTGTCTGTTTTTTTCTAGAGAAATCTAGGCAAAAGGAAATTATGTTTGTTTACTCTGGATTTGTTGTAGTATCATGAACAGTAGAAGAACCTTTGCTCTACTTAACAGGTTCCAGAAAATCTCCTTAGACTATAGACTGTCTTCTCCACTACAAGTTAACTCCTGCTAATTTTATAATTTGATTAATGTTTTATTTAAGTTATGGTATGTTTCTTTCAAAAAAACTGGTTTCTTTTACTGAAAGCACATCTCATTTGAGACCAATTTTTATGTCTTTAAAAGTATAATATTTTCTTATTACTTTCCCCCAAGACTCATTGATCATAAACATCAAAGTGAAGATTTATAGATAACCAGCCTTGATATTCATTTGACAAGTTCATAGAATCATACACTAAACGGTCTGTCTATATGCTTTGTCATGGCATCAATACCTGAAATTCTGCATGGTGTTGAATACCAAATGTGACTCATATTTACAACCCTAGCTAAGGAAAGTATCCATCAACAGGAACTCTGAATTCACATGGATTGCCTCCATTAATCCCCTTCTGCAGGTTTCTGTCTAGGAACAGTGATCTCTACTGTTGAATGATGTAACTTCATTAGATTTGGTTTTCCTTCTCTTGGATACAGAACCTGAAATGAGGCTTAGATGCAGAGCTAATCCATTTAGCAACTAACACCCAGTAACCAAAGTGCATGAATGGCAGTGTGTAGCATGAAAGGGAGAAAGCCTAGAGTTCTTTATGACAATGAGTGCAGCTGGAACTCCTGGTTTCTCTAAGGGTGTCTGATGGCTGCTTAGCCAGTGTCTCTCTTGACCCGCCATCTGCTGGTCAAGGGTCAGCCCAGCTAATACACCACTTCCCCTTTGTTTCCAGGGACAGTGGCAGGAAAGAAAGGAGGAAAGTCCCACATGTGTTGTTGAGACAATGACTTCATATTTCTATCATTGGGGAGTGAATTTCTACAGTGGCAGCTCACTCTGTAGCATACTTGGAGGGTGTGAAAAGTGTTACCAAAGGCAACCTTTATAACTCCTAAAAGAAAAGGAAAAGGGAAGAAAAACTTTGCTGTGTTAGGGTCCTTTTGAAAGCTTCAAAAGTTAAGGATATTGTGCAAGAGATTGAAGGACTAGATTCTGTTAGCAATAAGCTAGAGAATTCTTTAATAGTAGAGAGTAATTTTAGTAATTTTAAAATTAGGCAGATAAATGCATATAAATACAAATAAATGAGAGCCTAAGAAATGTTTTGATTATAGTTGATTAGAATAACAAAGAAAAGAACAGCCAATAAATGCTCACGTTAATGGTAACTGGAATTAGAATATGGCATTTTAAAATGTTTACATGTGTTACTGTGTGTGTCGGAAAGAGAAGGAGTAAGAGAAAGAATATTAATGTATGTGAGAGTTCTTATATAAGAGGAAAGCACAACACCAAGCAGAAATCCATCTAAATACTGTGAGAATTACAAGGGGAAAAAGAACCAACCAAACAGAGAAAGTGTTCTTTGTAATCATCTTGGCCGCATAAGTGTAAAATGAAAGTACAAAGTCTAGTTTCCAAAAAGCAGGAAAACATTGTGGTTAGAGTACATTAAAATCATTTTCCCATGGTTTTGCTCCCACATTGTCATGGTCGCTGTTTTGTTTTCTCCTTTGATTTGCTTTGTTGACATGCTCGGTAGTGAAAAATTTTAAATGTTCCATTATTCGCTTATGTGTTACTCTTCATAGTCATTATTTAGTAAAGCCTAATCTAAGCACAATTATTGGTGCATTTAACTCATAAAAATCAACACCATTTGAACTTCTGTTTCCTTCTTAGGATGAACACCAACAAACCAGACTCTCAAAGGTGAGAGGAATTACCTGGAGAATCTCACTGGGGGAGTGTAAATCTTCAGAGGCTTAAGTAGTAACGACTGTGAAACCAGGGCATCATATCTTTATCCTGACTTTTAGTGCTGATTCATTGAACCTTGGCAAGTTGAGCGGGCTGCTTTAGAGAACCCAGGTATCAACTCTTCACTCAGGGAATTGATTTGCTGATATTTGCTCCTTAGGGAGGGACAATGATTTTGAAAACACTAAGAATGAGCAAATTTCTCAGAAGAGAACTGAACAGTCATCTATCTGATTTTAAATAATTAAAGCTTGATATATAGAAAGAAATTAGATGAATCCTGGTGCTCTCAAATGACTTAACCAATATTACTGGATGGCATGGGAAGGAACCCAAGTGAGTTTAAGAGGTAAATAAAAATTGAACATTGCAATTGTGCAAAGAGTGGGATTCTCAGAATCAAGATAGAGAGAGCATGTCCTCCTGGTTAGCGTGTCAGTAGGAGAACAGTTCTGTTCTCCTTCTGACAGGCTGTTGTCAGAGATTGGAGTTCTACTCAGTAGAGTATGGATAAGTAGGACATGCCCCAAATCATGAAGCAACATTTGGTGTTCTGAGAAGTCTTAATTCCTGCTATGAAATTTTGGTTTAAGGCATTCTTCTTGTGTGTATTGATTTCCTTGCGTTTCTGTGACAAAATGACATGGCCAGGTGACTTTGGTAGCAGAAACAGTTCTAGAGGCTACTCATCCAACCATCCAGGTTGGTGCAGGACCATGCTGCTTCTCAAATCTGTGGACGCAAATCCTTCTTTCCCTCTTCCCAGATCCTGATGATTTATTTCTCCACGGTATTCCTTGGTTTGAAGATGAATAAATCCAAACTGTCTATGTTGTCAGCACAGTGTTCTTATAAGGGCACCGATCATACTGGGTTCAAGATTATTTTATTGTACTCAGTTTAAATATAAACCTACAAAGTTCTCCTCTCTCAATGAAATCTCATTCACAAGTACCAAGACATAGGAATTCACCACGTCTTTTATGTGTGCACAATTCAGTCCCTGTCACTTGAAGAGGCTAATAGCCTACACTTTGATATTGGCTCTTTTGTTTTCCTTTTGTGAATAATTAAAGCGTGAAGTGCCTAATCTCAGGCCAAAAGCCTCATAAATACTGACTGCAAATGGTCAAAAGCAGGATCAACAAGATTCTGAGAAACAGAACAGATTTATCTCATTTAGGAAGAGTCTGAGAAAATGAGCTGACTTTCTCAACACAAACTGCTCAGTCCTCACTAGAAAGAGAAAAACACACAAGGGAACAATCTTGGACATTTATTCTGATATTTATGTTCCAGTTTTTTACTGCAATGCCACTTCATTCTGTTAACATTCTAGCCAAAGCAATTTAATATGACCCCAATCTGTTACTCTCTTATAATAAGCCCTCTTTTGCATCCTGTCCTCAATTTCTAGTTGATTTTGGGGGCTCATCTTGATTATTAGTAGTGAGTATTTAGGATGATATACAACATATTTTCCAACAAATATTGGCATTTAGAAAAGATGTAAAAATGATATTTCAGCTTAGAACCAGAAAAAAAAACCATGAACATGTGTTCACCAAGATATGACCCCAGAGTGATAACCACAATCTTGAGACAAAATGCAGTGTCTACCACACAATTTTAAAATACATTGTGAAACTACTGCCATCAGAATTGTGGTATTAACATAAAGGCAGACATCTAGATGATTCTATTAGAGCTGGTTAGACATGAGCTCTTGTATTTGGCCAATTGACTTTTAAGTCATATTCATTGTGCTGGCCCAGTGGGAAAGAAGAGGAGTATTGATACAAATGATGCTGTGATGGGATGAAGAGAAAATATTGAAACCTGGTGTATGCTTCACAGTCTACTCTAAAAATAACCTGGAAGAAAATAGAAGTATATCTTTTGTGATTTGGGATTAGATGTGATTTCTTTAAAAATTCAATCAGTGTTTAATACTAATATTATTTTTGATAGACAAATCACCGATGTAACCATTATAGTATACAATGTATTATTTTAACATACATATATAATGCTATATCAAGTTAATTGACATACTTATCATTTTTTCTTATGTATAGATCTAGTTGTAAAATATTTTAAATTTGCTCTCTTAGATAGCTTAAAATTGGTAAAGTGCTTTTATTGAGGACAGTTTCTCTGCTGTGCAGCAGATATCAAAATCCATTCTAATTGGGTAGCCTCATACATGGGCAAAATGTGTAAATACTTTGACAGATGGTTGGTAGTTCTTGAAAATATTAAACGAAGTATCACAATAGGTCTCAATAATTTTAATCCGAGGGGTATATCTGTGAGAATTAAAACCACTTGACATTAAAAAGTTTGTACATGAATGTTCACAACACCATTGCTTATAATGACCCCAAACTAAGAATAATCCAAAGACCCACTGAATGACAGATTAATGAACAGAACATGGCATATTTATATAATGAAATGCTATTTGCTTATAAATAGAACTTGCTGATCTATGCGGTAATGTGGTCAAAGCTTAAAATATGGTAGATGGAAGATGCTAATTTCCAAACTCAATATTAGTAGGATTCTATTTGAAGTCTGGGGTAGGTAAATATGTAGAACTAGAAAGTAGATGGTCATGTTGCAGAAAACTATGGGGATAACTGCTAATGAATTGGCCTTTGTTATTTGGAATGATAGAAATATCCTACTATTAAATTATGATAAATCTTTCCAACTCTGTATATACTAAAATCTATTTGTACATTTCAAAGGAATGGGTTGTGTGATGTATTAATTCTACCCCAAACAAACTATTAAATATTACTATATCATGGGAAAAGATGGAATCAATTTTAATAGAGTAGTGGTGGTCTGTCTATGTGTTGTTTTTATTGGTTAATGAATAAAGAAACCCTTGGCCTGTTGATAGGGCAGAACTTAGGTAGGTGAGGAAAACTAGATGCCATGCTGGAAGAAAGGAGGCAGAATCAGTAAGAAGCCATGTAGCCACTGGAGACAGACTCTGAGAACATTAGTTGGTAGGCCATGACCTCGTGGTGATATACAGAGTAATAGAAATGGGTTGTATTAAGATGTAAGAGTTAGCCAATAAGAAGCTAGAGCTAATGGGCCAAGCAGTGATTTAATCAATACAGTTTCTGTGTGATTATTTCAGGTCTAAGCTATCTGGGTGGCCGGGAACGAAAAAGCAACTCCCTCCCTCCAATAGAGTTGTCATAAAAGAGTAATGTGAAGAAATAATATGTTCGGTGAGCCTGAAAATGATTAGAAATTAAATAGGTGAACGTGAAGAAAGGCAGCTGATAGTGGCAGTGATGTCAAAGGAGGAAATGCATGCTTTATTGAAGGCCACTGGACAACAACAAAGAATTATGGCTTCCATAATCCTTACATTAGTATTTATGCTTTTTATAGTCTCTGACTCCCTTTGAACATAAAAAATACTGCCTCTCCTAGTTGGTAAAAATGTAATAACAACAAAAAGCACAAAAACTAGGACAAATTCAAATTGCAACAATGAATATCAATGACAGTGAAGTAAAAAAACTCTCAGAGAATTCAAAAGAAAAATAATAAAAATGTTCAAGAAAATATAAAAGAAATATAACAAAATCGTAAAAGAAAACTTTCCCAATATAAAGAAAAATTTGCCTATGAAGATACAAGAAGTTTACAAAGCATCAAATAGACTGGATTAGAAAAAAAAAGTGCCCTTGCTACATAATAATCAAAACACTAAGCATACAGAAAAATGAAAGAATATTAAGAGCTGCAAAGGAAAAAAGGCCAAGTAACATACAAAGGCAGACCTATCAGAGATTACACCTGATTTCTCAATGAGAACAATGAAAGCCAGAAGGTCCTAGTCAAGCATTATGAGGACATTAAAACCACAGATGTGGTTTATACCAGCAAAACTTTCAATCGCCATAGAAGGACAAAAGAATATATTCCATGACAAAACCAGATTTAACCAATACCTAGCCACAAACCCAGCCCTACACAAAGTATTAGAAGGAAAACTCCAACCCAAGGAAGCTGGCTACATCAACAAAAACACAGACAATTGATGATATCACAGCAGTAAGTCCCAAAGAAGGGAAAAGCACACAAAATAACATCCACAACAATGAAAACTAAATTAACAGGAGATAGCAATCACTGGTCATTAATATCCCTTAATAAAAATGGACTCAACTTACCTATGAAAAGACACAGGCTAACAGATTGGATACAAAAACAGAATCCATCCTTCTGCTGCATAAAAGAAACATATCTCAACCTCAAAGACAGACATCGCCTCAGAGTAAAGGGTTGGGAAAAAATGTTCCAATCAAATGGACTTATGAAACAAGTGGGTGTAGCTATTCTAATATCTAACAAAATAGACTTCAAACTAAAATCAATTAAAAGTAACAAAAAAGGACATTTCATATTAGTCACAGGAAAAAATCCATCAAGAGGGAATCTCAATACTGAACGTCTATGCCCCAAATACAAGGGCACTCTCATATGTGAAAGTAACACTGCCCCAAATACAAGGGCACTCTAATATGTAAAAGAAACACTTCTAAAACTTAAATCATACATTAAACCCCACACACTAATAGTGGGAGACTTCAACACTTCACTCTCACCACTGGATAGGTCTGTCAGATAAAAAATTAACAGAGAAGGGAACTAACATATGTTATGACTCAAATGAACTTAGCAGACATCTATAGAACATTCCATCCAAACATAAAAGAATATGCCTTCTTCTCAGCACCTCATGGAAACTTTTCAAAATTGGCCACATACTAGGTAACAAAACAAACCTCAATAGAAACAAAAAAATTTGAAAAACCCCATGTATCTTATTAGATCACCATGGATTATAATTAGAATTCAACAACAACACTAATTCCAGAATGTCTGCACACAGATGGAAATTAAATAATGCTCACCTGAATCATCAAGGAAGAAATAAAGGGAGAAATTAAAGCCCACAAACACATGGAAATTAAACAATGCTCACCTGAATCATCAATGGTCAAGAAAGAAATAAAAGGAGAAATTAAAGACTTCTTAAAATTCAATGAAAATGACTACACAACATACCCAAATTTATGGGACACAATAAAAGCAGTGTTAAGAGGAAAGTTCATAGCACTAAATGCCTACATAAAGAAGCTGGAAAAAAATCCCACACTAGTGATTTAACAGAACATTTGAAAACTTTAAGAACAAAAAGAAGCAAATTCACCTAGGAGAACTAGACGGCAGGGAATAATCAAATTGAGAGCTGAAATCAACAAAATAGAAGCAAAGAAAACAATACAAAGAATCAATGAGACAAAGAGTTGGTTCCTCGAGAAAAATCAACAAAATAGATTAACCTTTATCCAAACTAACCAAAAGGCAGAGAGAGAATATCCAAATTAACAAAATAAGAAGTAAACATGGAGACATGACAACAGACACGGAGGAATCCAGAGAGTCCTTAGGTCATATTTTGAAAAACCTGTACTCCACAAAATTGGAAAACATAAAGGAAATGGACAAGTTTTTGGATAAATACCACTTAGCAAAATTAAATCAAGACCAGATAAGCAAATTAAGTAGACCTATAACTGCTGAAGAAATAGAAACAGTCACCAAAAGTCTCCCAACCCAAAAAACCCAGGACCAGATGGTTTCAGCCCAGAATTCTACAAGATTTTCAAAGAAGAACTAATACCAATACTCCTCAAATTATTCCACACAATAGAAACAAAAGGAACATTGCCAAACTCTTTTTATGAGGCTGCAATTATCCTGATACCCAAAACAAAGAAAGACATTACTAAGAAAGAGAATTACAGACCAATCTCACTCATGAACATTGATGCAAAAAATACTCAATAAAATACTGGCAAATCAAATTCAAGAACACATCAGAAACATCATTCACCATGATCCAGTCAGCTTCATCCCAGAGATGCAGGGATGGTTCAACATATGAAAAATCTGTCAATGTAACCTACCATATAAACAAACTGAAAAATAAAAACCACATGATAATCTCATTAGATGCTGAAAAATACAACATTCCTTCATGATAAAGGTCTTGGAGAGAGACAGGGATACAAGGAACATACTTAAACATAACAAAGGCAATATACAGCAAACCAACAGCCAGCATCAAACTAAATGGAGAGAAACTCACAGCAATCCCACTGAAATCAGGAACAAGACAAGGTTGTCTATTCTCTCCATATCTATCCAATATAGTTTTTGAGGTCCTAGCTAGGGCAATAAGACAACAAAAGGAGAGCAAGGGGATCAAATTGGGAAAGGAGATGTCAAACTCTCACTATTTGCTGATGATATGATAATTTTACATATGTGATCCCAAAAATTCTACCATGGGACTTCTACAATTCATAAACACTTTCAGTAATGTAGCAGGATACAAGATTAACTTAAAAAAATCAGTAGCTCTCCTTTACACAGATGATAAATCGGCTGAGAAAGAAATCAGAAAACCATCACCCTTCACAATAGCCACACGTAGCATAAAATATCTTGGAGTAACTCTAACCAAACAACTGGAAGACTTGTATGACAAAAACTTTAAATTTTTGAGAAAAGAAATTGAAGAACACACCAGAAAGTGGAAAGATCTCCCATGCTCTTGGGAAGGCAAAATTAACATAGTAAAAATGGCAATCTTACCAAAAGCAATCTACAGATTCAATGCCCTTCAAAATCCCAGCAAAATTCTTCACAGACCTCAAAAGAGCAGAACTCTACTTCATATGGAAAACCAAGAAAACCCAGGATAGCCAAAACAATCCTGTACAATAAAGGAACTTTTGGAGGCATCACAATCCCTGACTTCAAACTCTTCTACAGAGCTACAGTACTAAAAACAGTCTGGTATTGGCATAAAAACAGACAGGAGGACAAATGGAACTGAATCAAAGACTGAGATATTAATTCACATATCTATAAACACCTGATTTTTGACAAAGAAGCAAAAAAAATCAAATGGATAAACGAAAGCATATTTAACCAATGGTGCTTGAATAACTGGATATCAACATGTAGAAGAATGAAAATAGATCCACATCCATTGCCATGCCTAAAACTCACATACAAATGGATCAAAGACCTCAACATAGAGCCAGCCACACTGAACTTCACAGAAGAGAAAGTTGGAAGTACACTTGAACGCTTTGGCACTGGAGACCACTTCCTAAATAGAACCCCAGCAGCACAGACACTGAGAGAAACAATTAATAAATGGGACCTCCTGAAATGAAAAAGCTTCTGTAAAGGAAAGGACACGGTCAACAAGACAAAATGACAGCCTACAGAATGGGAAAAAATCTTCACCAACCCCACATCAGACAGAGGACTGGTCTCTAAAATATATAAAGAACTCAAGAAATTGGCCATTAAAAGAACAAATAATCCAATAAAAAATGGGGTACAGACCTAAACAGAGAACTCTCAACAGAGGAATCTAAAATGGCTGAAAGACACTTAAGGAAATGTTCAACATCCTTAGTCATCAGAGAAATGCAAATCAAAACAACTCTGAGATTCCATCTCACACCTGTAAGAATAGCCAAGATCAAAAACACTGATGACAACTTATGCTGAATAGGTTGTGGGTAAAGGGAACACTTCTGCATTGCTGATGGAAATGCAAGGTGGTACAACCCCTTTGGATGTCAGTGTGGCAATTTCTCAGAAAATTAGGAAACAACCTTTCTCAAGACCCAGCAATACCACTTTTGGGTGTAAACCCAAAGGATGCTCAATCATACCACAAGGACATGTGCTCAACTATGTTCACAGCAGAATTGTTTGTCATAGCCAGAACCTGGAAACAACCTATATGCCCCTCGACCAAAGAATGGATAAGGAAAATGTGGTACATTTACACAATGGAGTACTACACAGGAGAAAAAAATAATGACATCTTGAAATTTGCAGGCAAATAGATGGAGCTAGAAAACATCAAATTGAGTGATGTAACCCAGACCCAGAAAGACAAATATCATATGTACTCACTCATACATGACTTTTAAACATAAAGCAAAGAAAACCAACCCACAAATCACAATCCCAGAGAACCTAGACAACAGTGAGTACTCTAGGAGAGACATACGTGGATCTAATCTACATCGGAAGTAGAAAAAGACAAGATCTCCTGAGTAAATTGGGAGTATGGGCACCATGGGAGAGGGTTGAAATGGCGGGGAAGAAGGGAAAGGAGCAGAGAATAATGTATAGCTCAACAAAATCAATAAAAAATATATAAAAGAAGACACAAAATTCTGGAAGAGGTTCATGGAGAGTGCAGCAAACAGCTGAGTGAAGCAAGGAGGATGTAATAGGGTGAGACAAGAACCAAGAGTCATAAATATGAAACAAATTGAAATGTGAAGAGTTCATTAGTTAATAAAGAAACCTCAGCAAAAGACTTATCAATAAAATGGCTTAAACAGAAACAGTATATCAGAGTGATGATAAGACAGATAAAGAAGAATTTTAGAAAATTTTGTATTTATCAAATACAAAATAATAACAAAACATAGACAAAGTAGTCAAGAATAATGGAAAAACAATTAAAAAGTCCAATGTATAAATTATGGGCATAAAGGAACAAGAAACCAGTAAGATTAAAAAATTGATTATAGTATTTGAAGGGCTGGAGAGATTGCTTAGCAGTTGAGAGTGCTGTTCTTCTGAGGAACCTAGGTTCAAGTCCCAGCACCTATATAGCAAGTCACAGCTGTCTGTAACTCCTGGATCCAACACCCTCACACAGGCATACATATAGGCAAAACACCTATATAATAAAAAAGATTATAGAGAAATGAGAAATACATACTTAAGGTATAAAAATATATGCAGTGAAATCAGAAAATTCTCCAAATCTTGGGGAAGTGATGAAAAATCTAGATTTTGGAAGCATTTAGAATGCCAAAGAGACAAGACCAAAAACACTTCCCTATGTTATGTTTTAGTTAAAATATTGAGTTAATAGAAGAAAGGAAGAGTATTAAAAGCTGCAGGCGAGAAATGCTGTGCCACATATAAAGGAAAACACATCAGAATAAGAGCAGATTTTTATGTAGAAACTGTAAGAGCAGTCAGGTTGTGGAACAGAGCATTTCAAGTCCTGAGAAATAACAACTATCCATCCAAACTATTATTGCCTTCATAAATGAAAGAGTGCAAAAACTTTCAGTTTTGATTAATACTAGTTAGTATTACAGAAGATACACAAAGGAACACTATACTGAAGAAAAGAGAGATACACATCCAGGAAATCACAGGAAAATATAAACTAGTTTAGAACAATAGCTAAGCAAATGAGGATTAGTAAAGTACCAGATAAATGATAGGAATTAAAAACTACCATTCAACAATAACTGAATGCTGTCTCAATTCTCAGTGAGAAATGAAGACCAAAATACTAGATGAAAAATTAGAAGAAACATAGCATTTACTGTCTGAAAATATTGAACCTCACTGTCAAAGAAAGACGAACACATCCTAAGAGTTAACAAGGAGGGAAAAAAGCATTCCAACAAAGCAAACAGAGCTAGAAAGCAAGCAAGGACAGCTTCGCAGCCCTTTGACAAAATAGTACTTCAAATCAAAATTAGCCAGAGGAGACAAATGTCATTAAATACTAAGAGAAGAAGGAACTATGAGGACATTGCAATATTGTATGTGTACTGAAAAATAAATGCCACTGCAGATAAAGGCACAGATTAACTGCAACCCAAAAATAGTGATGACTTCAGTACTTCAGAAACAGAAGGACACATGACACACATGCGCACACACACACACACACACACACACACACACACAGAGAGAGAGAGAGAGAGAGAGAGAGAGAGAGAGAGACAGACAGACAGACAGACAGACAGAGACAGAGAGAGATTAGGACACAAAGTAAATCTTATCAAATAGAAGAAAATTGAAAACTATCTTGTGTTCTCTCTGATTAGAATGGAATAAAAGTAGAAATGAAAACCTTTTCAACAAATGACTGTGGGAAAGCTGGATTTCCATGGAGGGTGAAACTAGATCGCTGCCTTTTACTTGGCATAAAAATGCATTTAAAATATATTCAACACCTTACAGGGAGACTTGAAATTCTGAAACCCTCAGAGGATCCCACTGGAGAAACACTTATAAGCAAGGACTTTCAGCAAAGGATTCCAGCTGCCGAGTGTAAAGGAACATTGACAAATGTGATTACATTGTAAGTCCTGCCCAACAAATTAAAGCAAAACTCAATTCAACACACAGATGAATACAAAACAGCTTTTACAAGGTTTATCAACTTTCTAACCCCTTTCCTTCTTAATAAAGCAATCAAGCAACTAGGCAATGACCTGTTAGTGCATTTAAAGCGAGAAATAGAATAGTTTGATTCTCAAATCTCTTTGCCAAGAAATCTGTGTGGCCGGCTCCCTTTCCAACTTGTATAAGGCTTACTCCTATTTCAAGGGAAAAACACATCCAAAGTTGCTTGTACATGGAGATTGCACAGTTCTGGCAACCCTCCTGGTAACTTGAGCAGTTGGTTCTGCAAGTCAGCACACCACGGGGAAGGGACCACACTGACAGCCGTGACCTCAGCAAAGCAGTAAATCTTGAAAGAAAATTCCATGTCGACAAGAGAGGCAGCAGTGTCAGAGAATCGCTGGAATTCTTTCGTAGAACACAAACATCTCTGTGATGTATTTTCTGGTAATGATTAAGAATGCTGCAATTTGTGTTTTCAACGTGCCTTGGAAATTTAGAGAGGAAAAAAAAAGAAAGTTGGGCATGAAAACACATTGGATTTACATTAATGTTTTAAAATATTTCCTGTGTTTAAAAACTGATCTTATAAGAAGTTTGGACTTACTCTGACCTTTGAAAGGTGGCTGGCTGTGTTTTCTGAGTGATCCGAATCTTTATTGGTCTTTGGGTTGGTGAAGCCTATTCATTATGGTGTGCCCAGGAAGGCATAAATAGAAAAGTGTCAACTAATGTCTACTTATAAGTGAGTAAATACCCTGTTTGTCTTTCTGAGTCTGGGTTACCTCACTCAGGATGATTTTTTTTTCTAGTTTCATCCATTTGCCTGTAAATTTCACGATGTCATTGTTTTTAATAACTGAGTAAGCCTACAATCCACATATACAGAGAGGATAAGTGGCAAGGAGGGCTCAAGAAGAAAGCAAAGATTTCCCTGGGAAGGAGAAATAGAATCTATTTTGTAGGTGGACTGTGAGAGGGTAGGGATAGGAAGAGGAGGGATCAGGTGGCAGAGAGTGAGATAGAGGGAGAGATAACTGGAATTGGGGAAGGTGGGCAACACAGAATAGTGCATTGGAAAACCCTGAAATCTTCGAGAGTAACCCCAGCAAGACTCCTAGTTATGGAAGTATGGAGCCTGCACTGGTCATCTTCTATAACTAGACAAGGTTTCAGGCAGAGGCACTGGGATACCAACCCAACCACAAAACCTTCAACCTACAATCTGTCCTGCCTGCAAGATGTGCTGGAGTAGCAGTGGCACAGAACTTGTGGGAGTGCCAGCCAATGACTTGTACAATTTGAGGCTTACACTACTAGAGGGAGGCTAATACTGCCTGGATGTCCAAAAGCCAGAGACTGGACAGTCCAGAGACCCATGATAGAATCAAACATGACTGGAACGTATTTAAATGAAATGGTTACTAATGATGTTGTGATGTACTCATAGATCCATGCCTAGCCCAGTTGTCATCAGAGAGGCATCATCTAGGAACTGTTGGGTGCAGTTGCAGAGACCCACAGCCAAACATTAAGTAAAGCCAGGGGAACCCCACAGAAGAGGGGGGAGTAGAATGCCGGAGAGGGGGTGGTCAAGGACTCCATAAGAACCCAGCCTACAGAATTGACTAAGAATGGCTCATTGGGGATCACAGAGACTGAGGTGAGAATCATGGAGCCTGTTTAGATCTGAGCAAGGTCCTCTGCATAGACTAATGTGATTGTGTAACTGGGGGTTCTTGTAGAACTCCTAACAGTGGGAATGTGTGGCGTGTCTCTGACTCTTTCGCCTATTCTTGGAATCCTTTTCCTCCTCCTAGGTTGTCTCATCGATCCTTCTTGGGAGGGTTTGTGTCTAGTCTTACTGTAACTTTTTATGCTGTGTTTTGCTGATATCCCTGGGAAGCCTGCACTTTTGTTTGAAGGAGAATGAAGGAGGGGTGGATCTGTGGGAGATGAGAGGTGGTGGGGGAGGACTGGTAAGAGTGGAGAGAGGAGAAACTGTGGTCTGGATGTAATGTATGAAAGAAGAATAAAAGGAAAATATATGTACCAGAACTCCTGGATCTTAGACACTGTTGATTCTCATAGGTGATGCTGAGCACATACTGTCTTTACTTCCCTTCCTAGTGGATTTTGTTGCTAGGGCAACGTTCTCTGGGAGTCAGCTTCCTTGTGTTTTGAGACAAGCTCTCTTGTTGTGTCCTGAGGCTCACCCACTAGGCTAGTTTAGCTGGCCAGTGAGCCCCAGGGAGCTGCCTCTGGCTGGCTGCTCAGTATTAATTACAGTGCCTTCTACCATATGTGGGTTTTTTTTCATATGGGTTCTGGAGATCAAACTCACAGTCTCATTTTTCAAACTGCACTTTACCAGTCTGGCCAGCTCCACCCCCTTGAATTTTAATTAATTGGAGTCAGTTTTTGTGTAGATCTTAAGGTGAGCAGTTTGAGTAAAGCTCTAACATTCATAACCATAACAGTAGCTCAATGGTTCTTACAGGTTATCTTATGCTGAATAAGTATTCCGATTCAAAATAATTATATTCATTAATTATTGAATTAATAAATATTGTTGATAGACACACATTTTAAAGGCAAAAGACATTTTAAGGGAAACAAATCTCTGTATTTCTTGAAGGGTGAAAGTTGAGAACCCACACCCCAGCTCATTTCTACAGTGATTCTACTTTCAGGATACAAGGTCTGTAAGTGATGGCCTTTCTTTGGAAGAGTCAGACAGTCCTTTAGATTTTGTGAGCCAGACTGCTTCTATCACAGGTCTTTGTCTTTGTAGCCTGAGAATAGTTATAGACAATATATAAACAAGTAGGTTTCTCTGTGTTTCTTTTGGGAGAAAGGTGCTGCGGATTGGACCCAGGACCTTTTAGGTGCTGAACAAATGCTCTTTCACTCACATCTCTAGTCCTTCCATTTTGGGTATCTATTAAAGTTTTGTTTAGGAAGGCAAACTGGGTTGACATGACAGTATCCAAGCATTCTGGGGGTGTAGGCGGAAGAGCTGGGAGTTCAAGGTCAGTCCCGGCTACACAAAAAGACCTTGGTTACATGAAGTCCTAACTTAAAACAAGAAAAGAAACAACAACAACAAAAAGCAAATAAGAAAGAAAAGAAAGAGATCAAAAAGAAACAAACCAATGAAGCAGAATAAAATAAAGAAACACAACCAAATAGAACTATCTAACCAAACAAGTGAAAACCAATGAAAAGCAATAAAAGAACAACATTTGGGCTAAATTCCATCTGTTATTGATGATCCCTGATACCACTGGGCTGCTTAACTCACCAAAAAGAGAATGCAGAGACAGTGAGAACAAAATGACTCCAAATAAGTCACATTATAATGTTCTAGAGAAGACATAATTGGGATTCCTCAGGATACGAAGTCAAGACTCCGTTTGCAGGAGCTGGTGTTTACAATAGTCACATGCAAAATGAGCATTAGCAGCTTGGTGCCTGTGGCAGAGCGAGCTCAGGTCCCTTTTGGAAAGTTCTAGAAAAGTAGAAGCCTTAACATCATCTGCAGAATGCCACAGTTACGGCATTGGATGTGACAAAATATCCATATTCTCTGTTTTCAGGTTCACCAGGACTCACCATTCCTAACTGCACATCTAGTGGCCTAGATTGCATATTGACTTTCTGATATTGGCAGTTAGTTACATCTTAGTGCTTGAAGTTTGGCTAATTGGGTACAAACAGGAGGATTTAGAAAAGCATTTTGGAAGAGAGTCAGTGTACTCTTCTTCCCCCGTTGCATATGTTGGTTGAAGTGTTCACACTGTGCAGAAGGAAGGGAAGCACTTGAGTTCACTCCAGCATGTGCTCAACTGTCTTAGCTTAATGTATAATACACAGGGTTAGATCAGCTCTGGATTAAATGCACGTAATAAATCCTCCGAAACGCATACTGTTATCCCCATTATAGGGTTCAGAAAGAGAAGGTCATCTTTGTGTTTCCATTGGCTTTGTGAAATTTCCTGCCCAATTGTAATAAGCATCTTATTTGCTACGTAAATGCAGCCTCTCTTTTCCTGAAGATGCCCCTTACGCTTTCCTGCTTTAGTTCAGTAATTACATAGAGTGGGGAGATGGTTAGCGTCATGAGGGGAAGCATCCTGTTTTGCAGCCCCATGGATGTCATCGTCAGAAGGCTTTTTGTTCACTCCACAATGAATGAACACTTAGTACGTGTCAGTACTTGGGCTACATCAAGACAATTGCAGACAACAAGGCAACTTTCACTGATTTTTTCCCATGTTTTCCTTCCTCTCGTGGTGAGGGAATGGCTTGCTTTTCCTGTACTTGATTTTCTTTCTCAGTTTCTAAGAAGACTGTAGTCATTTATTTTTCATGTGAAAGGACTCCTTGGCAACAATTGAGAAGATTTTTTTCCATTGTCATTCATCTGTGTATCTTATGTTTCCATCTTTCCTTTAAGAAGCTTTCTTTATAATTTGTCTACTGATGTGTTCTTTAAAAATTTCCATGTGGGTGGGCTTCTGTTTTAGTTACTTGCTTTTGTTACTGAACCTATTGTATATTTTCTTCAACCATAGTAATCTCTTGAAGCCCCGCTATGGACTCTTTGCTGTAACCATCACTTGGTAACTGAGGGCTCTTCTCGGTCCTCTCATCAACAAGCCTTGTGCGGCTGCTGTGTTCTCACAGCTGTCTAGCACCAGGACTCTAGGACACGATCCCTCCTTGTTTTCTCGGCTGCTTTGGTGCACTCTGTGTTTTCTCCAATTAGTTTGCTAATTCATTCTCAGGTCATGTGTTCTGGGAGTTCTCCACACATGGAAATATATATATATTTTTTTATCTTGAGACACTCTTCCTGCTCAGCTTTTACTGGCACTGAATTTATATTCCCACTTCAACTTCTAAAGTTCAGGGATGACCAATATATGTCACCAGGGCTCGAGTGCCAGCACCACGAGACCCTAATTAGTCAAACAATACATTTCGTGGCTTACTTGTCTGTGTTCCCTACCTAAGATAGTCTGCGATGGCCAGGGAAATAAGTGGAGCTTGCACCTTACATATGAATGTACAGACATCCATGAATTGAAGGACAGATGCTGGAGGCTGTAGTAGAGACATTGCAGACCACAAGTCAGTAACCTGGAGCCGTGAGGGATGGGAGAGTGCTTGTCAGGACATTAGTAGAGGAGAGCGACGACAAAGTTTAAGAAAAAGGAAAGCATTTGGAGCTGTACATGACTGATTCTTTTGATTATGAAAGATAATCTCTGTAGTAAAGTGGATAGTAATTGGACTTCTAAATGATAATTCTGCTGATTATGCAAGCCATACAAAACTTAAATCCTTGAATTTACAATAGAAATTTTGCAAGCAGCATAGTAGTCTATTTATTTTAACCAAGCTAAAGGGAAATGGACTTGTTTATACAGCAGTGACTTCCCGTGCTAACTTAGTTTAAGTGTAAATTAATATAAATAAAGTAATGAAACTCATAACGAAGTATACAAGTGCTTTGCCAGGAAGTTGAAATGTCTTAGAAAGTGCAAACACATTTAGTCCAGTAACTTCTGGCTTATAAAGATTTGATTAATGCAAGAAGGGCAAGGCCTTACATGTATCATGTCTTTAGGAAATAAAGATGCTTTCTGTAATAAATCAGATGCAACTAATCATAAATTATAAAAAATATGAAAATAGTTTGGATGTCTGTTTCTTTTTAAAAATAGACTTGCTGTGTTAAAAAAACTGAGCAATTAATAGATTTTCTGAAGTAACTTACCTTGTGAAAGCTGATATGATCTAAGCTTGTGCATAAAGATGAAACTCTAAACCACTGCTGACATTCACATGGTGCATGGGAGGGATTGAAGAAAAGTGTATTTTTGAATGTCAGCATTTCCCACGTGTTTCTAAGAACTTATTGAATCTCAGATGTGGAAGGCAAATTTGAAGCAATAGTGTCATCAATAGAATTCACAGAATTTTTTTGCTCTTAATGGGGCTAAGGTGTTCTAAGAATCAAAGAATTTTAGTATATCATTTCTCTGACATGGTGATTAATTTCCTTGGAAAAAAGGCTCCACACTTACATGAGCTTAGTCTGATGACATATTAAGACTTTATATTTAAAATCTATCATTAAAAATTGTAAGGCCTGGGGCAATTGTATTTGCTTACATTTTTTAAATTTTGTCAGTAACTAGACTATATCTCCATGCTACAACATATTAATATGCATTTGGCACTGGATTTTACCAACATCTATCCCCCCCCCCTCTCTCTCACACACACACACACACACACACACACCAAAAAACAAAAAAGTCAAAATAAAGCAAAAACAAACAACAAAAACTCTAGAGTTCTGTCTGCATTGAGCACCAGGCAAAACTGGATTGTGAGTACATCACTGTCTGACCATAATATGAGTTATTATTGCCCTTCATCAATTTAGAGAAATGTAATCTTTATGGATAGCCATAACAGGGAGCAAGGAATGGGGCTTTGGAATATAATCTAAGGCCAGTTTGAATCTAAAATCTGAGCTGCTTAACTAAATTGTCTGTCTGCTTCTCAGAGTTCATGTCTAAAATGTTAATGTTATTAAACTAACTGAATAGTCACACTGACAGGAATAGTTACTAATTTCATATAACATCAACAACAATTTTAAAAAAAATCTAGAAATCGTGTTGTCTATGCCACAGCACTGCCTTGCATCTGGTCCAGATGTATATGCAGTTGTTTATTCCGCGTGGCAGAAGCATGGCACTGGAATGGGACCCAAGGTTACAGAGAAATTTTTGCTAAAGAACTTACTTTTGTTGGGGGTAGGTGGTCCACCAAGAAGGCTATGTTGTTATAAATAGTTAATTCAGTGATTAGCAATGGGCCATGCTAAATGGGCAATTAATTCACATACCTGTCAATGAAATAAATGAGAATGGATAAAATCTATGTGTTCTCAGCTATGCATGCTGGTTTATTTTCCATTTGCAGTGCACAGCGGCATCTTCTTTCCCCAGGGCTTGGCCTTCTGCTTCCAGCCAGGCCGTCTGATCAGGACTCAGCTAAGCCCTGTGCTGTTGCTCACATTTTCCTCATGCTTCCTCTTGACTGCTGTCTAGTTATGGAAGCTGAAAGTAGACTTTTTAATGGTCTATAAATCGTCAGACTCATTATTTTATTAAAGGACCTTGATAACAGCATAGTGACTAGCTGTTCTTGTGCGCTTTCTGTTGCTGTGCTGAAACACTTGGGGAGGAAAAGCAACTTGGGGAGGAAAGGGTTTGTGTTAGTTCACACTCCCAGGTTACCATATATCTGGGAGGCAAGTGAGGGCAGGAGCTTAAGGCAGGAGCATAGAAGCAGAAAGGAAGCAGACACCACGGAGAAATGCTGCTGACTGGCTGGCTCCCCATGGCTTGCTTGGTCTATTTACTTATATAACCCAGGGCCACCTGCTCAGGAGTTGACTTCCCATGTAGGGCCCTCCTACGTCAACCATAACTCAAAAGACGCCGCACAGACATGCCTGTAGGCCAGTCTGATAGAAGCAATTCTTCACTCCTCTCAAGTGACTCTAGCTGGCATTAAGTGGACCAAAGCTACAAGGACAATTAACCCCTTGTCAACGCAACACACAAATAGATCACTATTAATAGATTAGTATATTTGTTAATATAATATATTAATCAATCTATTAATATGTCACTATCACTCCCTTATCCCAAAGAGCTCATATTACTATTGTAATATAAAACATAGTATAACTTTAAAGGCCCCACAGTCTTTAAGAGTGAAGCATTTTAAAGTTTAAAATGTCTTTATAATATTGCAAAGTCTCTTAAATGTGGGTTCCTGTAAAATCAAAAATAAGTTATTCTAAGAGGGAAGAACTATTGTTCTTTATCTTTAACGGGACCCTGGCAGCTTGCTGCGGGTCCCCGAGACGACCCATGTGGCGCGGCAGGTGGCAGGCAGTGGGAGGGGGGATGCCTGAGAGCAGCCAGTCCCAGGCAGAGATGGCCAGGCAGGGAGACACGTGGCGGGTGGGCAAGAGGTGGACAGACACACCAGATAAAGTTAAACATTTATTAGGTGGGTGATGGAAGGAGAAGGTGAGAAGAGGAGAGATAGATAGATAGAGAGAGAGAGAGAGAGAGAGAGAGAGAGAGAAGAGAAGAGAGAGAAAAAGAGAAAGGGGGGGAGAAGAGAGAAGTGGGCAGCTGCCTCTTGCAGGGTGGTACAGAGAGAGAGAAAGAGAGTGAGTTGGGGTCAGAGGCTGGAAGCTGGAAGGGAGTGGGCGTGGCTTGTCTCTTAAAGAGACAGGACAGAACATTACATTCCCAGTTCTTTTTTTATAATAAAAAGCTGGGGGATTAGGCACCACAAGTTGAAGGAATTGGGGCGGCGGATTCTCAAGACTGCTTCCGGCTTATTTGTGGGCATCGTCTTTGGGGAGGACCTGAGAAGGCTGGGTGCTGGCCACATTCTAACATAGATGATCTCTTTGCTCTTGTCCGGTGTTTGTGGTATGGAAATGTCTGGTGTCTCTTATACCTGTTTGAGGTATTGGCAGAACAGAGGACAAAGTTAAATTAAGAAAAAAAATTTAGGACCATGGGAGGAGGGGGATGTATCTGACCTGTTTTAAGGTGGATCCTTCAATTCGGCTCCCTGGAACTCACAAGAATTCTTTGGGTTTGTGAAAACAGAAGTTTTAGACACATACATTGTATAAACAGTAGCATATTTATGTCAGAATGACTGTGACAGATATTTTTGCACAATGAAAAGTATTTTTAAGACTATGGAAGGCATCATGAGAGAGAAATTTGATCTGAAACTTGTTTGGTAAGGTTGTCCTCTTAAACTGACAAAACCTCTCAGCTATCAGGCTACATCAGAGACCTTTGAGAAGGATAAAATTTTACTTGAGTTACTGATTAAAAAATGACAGAGAACTTACTTGGTTGGCACCTAGAGCTACTCCTCTTTAGGATCCTCCATGGTTACTGAAGGTTGCATTTGCCTTCTGCTGTTTAGCGCAGGGCCTGCCAGGCTCCAGAAGATCCTGTGGGCTAAGAAATCTGTAGGAAGACAGGCCTACCTTGACGTGAGCAGCTAGGCTGTCGATTCCCGCCATTCTGTCCACATCAGGAGATCTTCAGTTTAGATGAAAGGCAGTTTTGCCCAATGTTTTAGCACTTGGCAGTTACAGTGAACAGAGTGGATGGACTCTGTTCTGTGTCCATCTGTCTTCTGTCTTCTTTGGAGGAAGTAGAGTTCTGCTGCTAGAAGCCAACCTGTCTCTTTTTGTTATGAAAAGTTTTTTAATAAATGCCATATTTTTCAGATCTCTGAGCAGTTGAGGGCTGTTTATTAGGTATAACTACAGTTTAGAATCTGCCTGGAGAGCTGGGTCTGAGCTTGACCGCATTGGCTCTCAACTTAACAGGTAAGATTTATGCTCGTAAAATGACAGAAAGAAGAAAAACTGCTTGCAATAGAAGGTTAATGGCAGAATTGACAATAGTAGAGAACAATTTAGTATATTTTGTAAGAAACTTAAAAGTACATACCAGCTTAAAACATGAGACTTATGGTTTTTGTAGTCTGAAATGAGATGTAATGAACAATTATAACATTAAGCATAGGTGCATTTAAGTTACATGTATGAACACACACAGAGAGAGTATACAGGAATTGGATGAAGTGGATGCTTTGGTGGGCCCTACCAAAGGCATGCCACTGCACAAAACATACATGTAACAGAGTCAGTAAGAGGAATTTGGAGGCAAAAACATAAGTAAACCGGGGGACATGGCAGGGTATGCTTTAGTAAAGATGGGAGAACCTAGTCACCTGACCTGGCTCGGTGGTAAGGTATAGAAAAGTCACAATTTTTTTGAGATGCAGGGATTTTTAGCTTAATAAGAAAGACCTAGAGGTGTGACCCGCCCTGTGGCCGAGCCGCCCTGCCACAAGCCGCAGAGGGGAGCAAAAGGTTGGAACTGAAAAAACTGCACCATGCCACAGCTGGAATTAAAAAAGCCGGCTGGAATTTTTAAAAAAGCCAGGAGACGGACATGGATGGCTGCTACCCATAGCAGAAATTGTGTAAACCCATGAAACGGTGACACCATGAGCCTATAACCGGGACTTCTCCCCCTATAGGTGGGGTGTGAATAGCGCGACCTTCCAAGACTCATGGGAGGGCATCCCCCAGGCCATGGCCATGAGTGAGAAGGTAAGACCTATAGAGGCCAGAGGCTGCTCCGAGCAGCCTTTTACGGGGAAGGGGGGAAGGAAAGAAAAGAAATGGAAAAAAAAGAGAGAAAGAAGGATCTGAGGGATCCTGGGCCCTCAGTCACGGGTGGATTGGCCCCAGGCCATTCCAAACACAATTTAAAGCTTAGGAAAGCAATCCACAGGTGAATGCCAGCGAAGGGAACAACCACTGCCTTGAAGACCATGATTGAGGGCAGTCCCCCCATCTTTAAGAACTCTAGGGGATTGCCGGAAGCTCAACCGGTCAATTCCTCAGGTTCAAAGAAACGGTTAAGCTGACCGGAATAGGAACACTCACCATTGGTTGGAGAGGTTGATATGGAACACGTGGGTCGTTCTTGAGAAAATCCCTGGTTGCAATTCTGGTCCCAGGATTCTGGGCCCGAGGTTTCGGCCCGGCCCGGGAGAGGGGCCTGGGATGGGAAATCTCCCGAATCACAGGGCATCAATGTTGTTCTTTTTCTTTAACGGGACCTCAGCAG
>PVIU01002140.1:64721-182783 GCA_004026605.1 Ondatra zibethicus | reverse complement strand
GCTGCATCGTCTGGCTTTAGTTGAGCCCTGAGCATCTGAGCTTAAGCTCTCATGCTTGTATGGCATGAGAAACCACTTACTCACTGAGCCATCCCCCTGAACAATTTGTAATGCTTTTGGTATCTTTGGTATCTGATTTTGCTGGTTATCGACCTATGTAATAGTTATGTATATGTTTATATATGTCTATAATATATTAAGTACAGGTCTGTCATAAATATATTATGTAAAACATAAATATATAATATTTAAAAATTCATAAAATACATAGTTGTCTTTAAACTGAATAGATTTTCTTTCCCTATTCAATAGTGAAATGAATGCAGGAATTATAAAAACAGATCAAAACTATGAAAAGATGATGTTTAAAGAAGCTTTGAAAACAGGTTTTTTTGAGTTTCAGGTATGCTATTATTTTGGTCTCTAAAACATGTCAGCATTAATATGATGTATTTCCTCCTTTTTCTTCTTGCTATGAGATAATTGCACGCCCAAAGCACAGACTGAAAATCTTTTCAGTGAGTTTTCTAAGTGTTCTGATAACTGGTTTTAAAGTAGCTTTCTTTGACATTGTGCCTGTGGCATCTACTTAGTATAGAAAATTCTGCTCTTATTTTACCCATGAGCATTAAGAAGTCCTCCTGCCTCCACTTCGGTATGTACCACCGTGCCCTGATACACAAAAGCATTGTAAATTGATAAATAAGAAGACAAAAGTATAATTAATTGCCATAAACATAAAAGCGAATGCTTTCTGAGTTTTCCACAAGGTGTCAGTATTTTTCCAAGTTTGACATTTCAAGGGCCACATGTAGCTCAATCAGTTTTGTAAAATGTCACATTGGGATTTATGTAACTTGGTTTTCAGATGTGGTTAAATAAGGCCAAGTGCTGAGTAGAGAAATTTTGCCTTCATAGCCTTTTATGTTAGTGTTGCTCTGGGCACTGCTCAAAGCCTAACCTTATAAAACAGCTCAGAGACCTAGCTTTATGCCTCACTGACATAAACATGCCTTAAAATGCCTTTAAAAAATGAACATAGAGGTCTCATGCCCATATTCCCAGTACTTGGGAGACTAAGGCAGGAGGATAGCTGTGAGTTTGAGATTAGCCTGGATCAAAGAGTGTAATTGTAAAAACAGAGATAGTGCAAGCTTAGGGTGTATTGGAACACTGTTGTAGACCCTAAACCAGGTAGACAAACAAAATTCTGAAACTTTTGTTCTTTATTTTTCTTGCAGTCAAGAAAATTTAAGCAATTTTTGGCTTATTTTTAACCCAGGGCCTTGCATGTGCTAGGCATGCACTCTTGCTACTCAGCTACATTCCCAGCCTTCTTTCTTAAGAATCATTAATATAAAGATGTAATATTCTCTGGATAAAAGATTGTTTTTATACTGTAGAGTTTTAAAAATAAAGTGAAACTTTTATAATAACTTATTATGGAATTTTTAAAAAGACTAAGACTTAATGTATTAAAACCAAGAAACTGAATATTTCGTCTTTGTTTTAAAGAAGATAATGAAAATGATAAACCATTTGAAATTTTGTATAGGCTGCGAAAGACAAATACCGTGAACTGGCCACAGAAGGGATGCACAGAGAACTTGTGTTTCGGTTTATTGAAGTTCAGACAATCCTTCTGGCTCCATTCTGTCCACATTTGTGTGAGCACATCTGGACACTTCTGGGAAAGGTGCGTGCGTCGCTGGGTTTTAAATGTCATGGGTAGTGTGGTTTGGCCTTAGGAAATAAGTGTTGTGATAATGTTGTTACTCATGAGAAGTTCAGGAATGATACTAGATTCACCATCATAATTCTGACAGATTTAAAGAGCCATACAAGACAGATCATATATGTGCATTTGTACATACACATATATATGTGTTAAAAATGTGATCATATGCATCTTGTCTACTATTTAATTCCCATCTGTATTTGATTATGTTCAAATGTACATTCAAATGCATGTGTAACATTGTTCTTCCAGTGATTTTAGAGAGAGCTGGAAATAACAGAATGAGGTGATTATGAACCAAGATATAAGGGTATATTTATATAAATGCTCTTGTTTTATATAAAACTCCTGGGATATATAGGGCTGTGTGTCAAGGATGCTGTGTCCCATTCATAGTGTGAAGATAAATTCAGTAATCTCCCTAGGCTTGTAGATCAGTAGATTGGTTTCATTCATGTTCCTTTCCAGCCTCCTTAGCCATGCGTTTGTGCTTCTCAGTCTACGAGCATGTGTGGAACTGTGCTGGTGATCTATATGCTAAATAGCCATGCTTTTAATGTTGGATGTATTAATAGGATAAAAACCGAGAGCATGCACAATTTATATAATAATGATTAAATTTAGGCAAATTAACATTACATAATTTCTTTGAAAGTGAGCATATGTGTGTGGGTATTAATATGCTTGTACAAATGGATGCTAATTAAGAATGTAGAGTCAGACTTCACAGCTTGAATTCCAGGGAACATTAGATCAGGGACTGTAGAAGTGTGCTATGTGTAGTCAGGTTTGAACTTAGGGCACACAATTCCAGATGGTAGCCATGGTGTGAAACTGTAAGCAAGGCCTGGAAAGCAAGTGTTGTTTAATCTCACTCAATTTTTTTTTTTTAAAGCCTGATTCAATTATGAATGCCTCATGGCCTGTGGCAGGTCCCGTGGATGAATCCTTGATCCGTTCTTCACAGTATCTCATGGAAGTAGCACATGACCTTAGGTTACGGCTCAAGAATTATATGATGCCAGCTAAAGGGAAGGTGAAGTCATCCTCTAAACAGTTTTTTTTAAGAAATAATTTATTTCTTTTATGTGCATTGGTGTTTTGGCCTGCATGTATGCCTTTATGAGGGTGTTGGATATCCTGGAACTGGAGTTACAGACAGTTGTGAGTTGCCATGTAGGTGCTGGGAATTGAACCCAAGTCTTCTGGAAGAGCAGCTAGTGCTCCCAACCGCCGAGCCATCTCTTTAGCCCAGTTTTTAAAAAAGATCATTTCTTACAGTATGTGGTTAGATAGCAAACTAGTGATTAAAATGGGTACTGCTGTGTATACTGCGGATATAGCTCTGAAGCATGTATGTTCTTTTAAAGGTCTGGTGCATGTATGTTCTAACTGCTAAGAGTCTGAAACATACATATTCTAATTGCTTAAGGGTCTGAAGAATGTATGTTTTAACTCTTAAGGGTTTGAAGGATGTATGTTCTAACTGTTTAAGGGTTTGTAGCATGTATGTTTTAACTGTTAAGGGTCTGAAGGATGCATATTCCAATTGTTACGGGTCTGAAACATGTATGTTTTAGCTGTTAAGGGTCTGAAGGATGCATATTCTAATTGTTTAAGGGTCTGAAACATGTATGTTTTAACTGTGAAGGGTTTGAAGGATGTATGTTCAAACTGTTTAAGGGTTTGTAGCATGTATGTTTTAGCTGTTAAGGGTCTGAAGGATGTATATTCTAATTGTTTAAGGGTTTGTAGCATGTATGTTTTAGCTGTTAAGGGTCTGAAGGATGCATATTCCAAATGTTACGGTGGTTGTCTAGGCACTGAGTGTTCTCATCTTTGGCTTACATAAGAAGCATTGTTTTTTTTGTTTTGTTTGTTTTTGTTTTGTTTTTTTTTTCTTCTCCTGTGCAGAAGACTGACAAACAGCCACCACAGAGGCCCTCCCACTGCACTATCTATGTGGCAAAGAACTACCCTCTCTGGCAGCACATCACCTTGTCCGTCCTGCGAAGCCACTTTGAGGTGATGTTGATTTCCCTCACTACTATTGCGGGAGGAGTGTTCTCATTGTCAATCCACTGTGCCAGGAAAGCCACCTGAATCAAGGACAGAGTCGGTGATTGGCTGACCCTGTTCTTCATGCTTTCCCCAGTCCAAAAGCCCTGGAAATCCTCCTCTGCCCCTACTTTTCTCTTCCTGTCCCTCTCTATTCGATTTCCTCAGTCCTCCAACATCTCCTTGGCTAATCCCTGTCAGCCAGTCACTTACAGAGGCCCCACCACCTGCCTCCTGAGTGCTGGGATTAAAGGTGTGCTACTACTCTTGCCCCTACTTTTCTTTTTTTTTTTTTAATATTTTTATCTGTATGATTATAATATGTATAGTTTATTATTTTAAGTTGTTGCCTGCATGTATGTATGTCTTTGCACCATATACATGCCTGTCCATTGGTTAACTATGACAACTGTTTTTTGTTGTTGTTGTTTTGAATAGAGAAAAATGATATTTTTTGACCTCAGAAACTAGGGAAATCTGTCTTCCCCCCACAGGAGAGTATTCAAGAGCAGTCATATTTCAGGGCTAGAGAGATGGTTCTTACTGAGGATCTGAGTTTGGTTCTTAGTACTTATGTCAGGCAGATCACAGCTGCCTGCCATTGTAGCTCCAGGGGGATTTGATGCTTCTCAGCTCTGTGGGCACCTGCTTTCATGTGCACACAGACACACACACATAGACTCATACACTCAATTATGGGGAAAAGTCTCCCCTGAAGGAGTCATATATAATGTTTTGTATATGAAATGTATTGCTTTCCATTTTAACTTGGCCAATGAAATGATAAGGTCTTTGAACTTGAGAGCAAGATCTTTATAAGACTACATCAGTCTTTTACCAGGAGGAGCTGCTTTCATTAAGATTCAGTGCACTTGTGTTTCCCATTTGGACTGACAAGCATGCCTCTGGTCAGAAGCGAGTGTTGTATGAGGAGCGGGCTGCGTCCCGACGCCCGACTCCTGGCCGCCCGGCTAGCTTAACCCCTGAAATAACCACACGGAAATTGTATTAATTAAATTACTGCCTGGCCCATTATATCTAGCCTCTTCTTGGCCAACTCTCACTCTTTATCTAACCCATTTCTATTAATCTGTGTTCACCACGAGGTTGTGGCTTACCGGGAAAGCTTCTAACCAGCGTCAGTCTCGGGCAAGAGAACCATGGCATCTGCCACACTGCCTTCTTCCCAGCATTCCATTTTGTCTACTCTGCCTACCTGATTTCTGCCCTATCAAAAGGCCAAGGCAGTTTTCTTTATTCACCAATGAAAGTAACATAAATATAGAAGAACCTCCTACACCATTACTTGAGAGCAAGATCATTATAAGACTGCATCAGTCTTTTACCAGGAGGGGCTGCTTTCATTAAGATTCAGTGCACTGCACTTGTGTTTCCCATTTGGACTGACGAGCATGCCTCTGTCTTTCTGCATCAGCCACTGAACTTACCCTTCATGATGCTGGGCTGAGCACCTTCTGCAGCTGGCACAGTTCCTGCAGGTAGACCTGTGGTCTCATATCATCTTTAAATGTTTCTCTTTACACTCCTTTCCTGCTCCCATTTTTAGGCCAATGGTGGAAAATTGCCTGATAACAAAGTCATTGCTTGTGAACTAGGCAATTTGCCAGAACTGAAAAAATATATGAAGAAAGTTATGCCGTTTGTTGCCATGATTAAGGTAAGTGAGTATGGACCTTGGATGGCTGTGACCATTTGAGAAATGGTTAGCTAGGACAGAAGAGGGAAAGGGAAAAAAGCCGTCACAGTCTCCGCCAGTGACATGCTAAAATAGAACTCTTCAGTCAGTGGTTGTGAGACATGAACAGTCAGATTTTGAATTTACCTGCAGGGTTGCTGAAAATATGTATTCCAGAAGAAAAGTAGGCTTAGAGTTGCTGCACTGACTTATTCCTGTGCTGTTTTTTTTTCCAGTTTTGGGAAGAAGTATGTTCTTTGACTTATGTTAAGGTGTGGTCAGTGGATCCTCTGACATGTCTCCATTTCTGTGGGTTAGTTGAGCTGCATGCATTGCAGTGACAGTGGCTACATTTGGGTTAGTGGATAGAGCAGTAGGCTAGTAAGTTCTTTGTTATAAAAGAGTTGAGTTCTTTAGGATCTCAGTATTAGATTTTTCTTTTATTTTTTTAATTAATTCTTTTGATACAGGGTCTCACTATGTAGTCCTGGCTAACCTGGAACTCTATATAGATCAGACTGGCCTCAAGCTCACAGAGATCTCCTGCCTGCTTCTGTCTCTCTCTTTCTCTCCCACTCTTCTCTCTCTCTCTCTTTTAATCGAGACAGGGTTTCTCTGTATAGTCCTTGCTGTCCTGGAACTTGCTTTGTAAACCAGGCTGACCTCAAACTAAGAGATCCTCCTGCCTCTTCCTCCTGTATGCTAGGATTAAAGGCATATGTCACCACTCCCAGAAGTAATACATTCTTAAATAATATTTTTGGTTTGCCAAGCAAAACATCAGTGGTTTTGCAAATGTTGAAATGCTTGATGAGCGTGAGAATAAGAGAATGGCTTTCTTGGGCTGGGTACGTGGCCATGTGGTAGAGAGTTTGCTTACCGTGTCCAAAGCTCTGGGTTTGATCCCTAGCACCACATTAAACCAGATGCAGTGGTGCACACCTATAATTCCAGTACTTGTGAGGTGGAGGCACGGGGATAAGAATTTCAAGGACTCAAAACCAGCCAGGGCTACACAAGAGCCTGTTTCTAAAGAAATTGCCTTTCTAGTACTTTTGTAGGAAAGGAAACAACTTAGGTGATCTCTTAGTCCATCTTCTACTGCATAACAGGTTACTACAGACTGGATCATTTTTTTCTGTTTTTGTGACATTGGCAGTTAAATGTAGTGCTTTGTACATGTTAGGCAAGCATCCTACCAATTTGTATAAACACTAGGAGTCCCTTCGTCTTGTGGTCCTGAGGGTCGGGAAGCTAGAGCAGCACTGGCACCTGCCTGGTGCTGTATCACTATGGGGAGGAAAGGTGGGCGCCCGCAGTACACCCAGGTCAGTAACTGACACTCCCTGCATAAAGGCGCCAGTCAACTGCAGTTGGTAGCCTAAAGCAGAGGACCGTAGGAGTCATGTGGGCCACTTTCCCAGGAAAGTAACACATTGTCTTACACAGCGGTAGTTGTGCTTATTAAGTAGGATCACTAAGGTTAGGTTTTGAGTAGCAAATATTTAATGTTAGCACAAGATTATCTGAATACCTAGATAGTATGATAGCGTCAGTTTTTCTTTAAGCTTTGCAGGCATATCTTTGGGATTTTTAATATTTGTTTTCTTGGAAAATTAAAAAAATACTAGCTAAAGAGATTTTTTTCGTAAATTTCTTTGATTCTTGCGGTTTGCACAGTTTTAAAACTGTGTTTATTTTCAGTGCCTGAAAATCCCATGCCTTCCAGTGTTTTCAGTACTTCCTTAAATCTTATTTTACAAGGCAATTATTTTGAGCAAGTAATTTCTTTAACAAGCAAACATAGATAAGGGAAGCCTTTACCTGATGAAATGTAAACATTTTTTATCAATTGAGAGAATGATTGATTACTTAATAACAGATTCTTTTAAGCATGTTTTTAATATGATTATGTTTTTCAAAATCATTTGGCTCTTAGGAAAATATGGAGAAGAAAGGGCCGCGAGTCTTGGATTTGCAGTTGGAATTTGATGAGCAGGCAGTACTTACGGAGAATATAGTCTACCTAACCAATTCTCTCGAGGTAAGAGGGCCAGGAATTGAATAGCTAGTTACTGTGGTTTCCTATAAAACTACAGTCCAACTCTACAGCCTGTTAGGATACATTTCATAAACGTCATGTTCAATCTTTAGAACTTTTACTAAATATATAATTAATAAGTGTTTTTCAGATGAAAGTAAATGAGTGGATATAAAAGTTTCAGAAAGAATGATCTGTTGCCTTACTCATTTATCAGCTATCTTCTATGTAAAACATGGGCTGTATGTAGCTCGGGATTTTCTCTAGATTATCTTTGAAGCAATTAGGAGAATCCATGCACGTGTTATTGTCCCAGTTTCAGATCTCAGAGTTACAGAATTGACTTAATTATAATCTGTGGTCCCAGTCCGTTTTCAGTCACAGCTTACACAGAATCTAAAAATGCTTTCCCTTAGCTGAGGCAAAAGGAAAACTAATTTGCTTAAGAATACTGTTGGAAGACTCAGAATGTGGTTCTAATGATAATGAAGACACTGAAACCGTGCGGGTTTAGAGCGACTGAGAACTGTTTCAGGACCACAGAGCTGAAGGAGAGTTCTACGTGAGGATTTGTTTTTTCTTTATCCCTGTGCATTTGCCACCGGTGATTGACCCCAGGCCTTATGCTGGCTAGGCCTGTGGATCATGAAGTCCAGGATTAGTAGGCGTCTGTATTGTGTATGTCTCTAAATGCTCATATGTATGTGTGCTCACATTTTGTTGGTCAGAAACTCCTTTCCATGTGCACAGTAGGCACACATCTCAGTGTCATCTTTTCGGAAGTCTGCAGTGTGCTCTGTCACTGAGCTAGTCTTCTGCTTATGTGGCATCTGTTGGTTAGGTGGAAGCTTTCATGCTGGCGGGTAGAGAAAGGACACAATTGTGTAAAGAACAGTGCCATGAAACAGCTAAGATGAATGTTGAGAACAGAGTGTAGGTTTCATTTAACATTTATAAGGAAAACAATAAAATTGTGCAGATCATTTCATATTAAGTGGAGAAACTGAGATGAATGAGATGAAGTGGTGATTAATTTCAGTCATACTAAGTGCTACTCATGACTTTCATTTCCCTATCCGTTTAGCTAGAACATATAGAAGTCAAGTTTGCCTCTGAAGCAGAAGATAAAGTCAGGGAAGACTGTTGTCCTGGGAAGCCGCTTAATGTTTTCAGAACAGAAGTAAGTTGAAGAAGCCGTATTGAATCATTGCCTCTTAGGCCTAGACAAGAACAACACCCATCATTCATAGGTGGAAGGAATTGAATGTGAAGGGTTAGAAATGGGGCAGAACATAGGTGTTCTGTTGCTCTGGCTTGTGCAGAACTAGTTATATTGTATGGTAGTATTATTTATTATTTGTAGTTTGAAAAAACAAAGTAAGATGTTCTGAACCTGGGTTTTTTGTTTTATTTTGTTTTTGTTTTGTTGTTTTTTTTGAGACATGGTTTCTCTGCATAGCCTTGGCTGTCCTGGAACTAACTCTGTAGTTCAGGTTAGCCTCGAACTCACAGAGCTCTGCCTGCCTCTGCCTCCCTAGTGCTGGGATTAAAGGCATGTGCACCACTGCCCAGCTCTGAACCTGATTTTTACTCAAAGAAAGGAAAAAAAAGGGTAAGACTTTTAAACAGTGACAAAGCTTTCAAATGTCCTATTCCGACTAGTTAGCTGCTGTGCAAGCTTTTTGCTTTTTGGTTTAAACCAGGCAGGTTCATCAAATTAATGCTAGAATTGCCTCCTACCTCTTATTTTTTGGTAGATTCTATTTAGCCTCCAAGTATCCATTCAGATTTGGACTACAATTATGACTCTGTAATATCCGAATAGAGCACTTAGGAGTGTTGTTCCTTTGACCATATTTAATTGAAAATAGTGGTTTATTTTGGAAGAGTAGGGTAATCACATTCATGGAGACCTTCTGAGTTTATTTTGTGATAATTCTCTCATCGTCTCACAATGTGGCTTGCAGAAGTGCAGTCATTTGGCCCACAGAAATGAGTAAATAAAATAGTGTTCTTTATAGAGCTGTAATGTTCCCTTGGGGGATGGGAGCCATGTCTATAAAGTGTTTCTTCCGGTGCCTGACCTGCAGGAGAAAGGTTGAACAAGCGATGGTAGCTGTGGGAGAGACAGTGCTGTTATTGTCACAGTCTGTCAGCAGGGCTGGCACATGCAGCTGTAGTCTGTTTCATGAGCTCACACAGTTCTTCTGCCGTGTCTTGTCATGATTTTATGCAGAATTAGAAATGTCTTTAGTGGGTATTGAAAATATAGTAGAGATTGCCCTTATTTTTGGCAGAATTCAAGTTTAATGTGTCATAACTTATATCTTTACTCTCCTAGCCTGGTGTGTCAATCTTCCTAGTAAATCCCCAGCCATCCAATGGCCACTTCTCAGCCAGAATCGATGTCAGGCAAGGAGACAGCTGTGATTCCATAATCAGACGCTTAATGAAAATGGACCGAGGAATCAAAGGTAAAATTTTTCCCTCGAAGCTCCTATGTAGCAGAAGCTCATGTATTGATGAGTTGTAAGTAGAAGGGACAGAGAGAGCTCTTCCGACAGCAGCGTAACACTGTGGGAAGAGAATTGGGCCCTAAACTGGAAATCTAGATTTTTTTTGGTCTTGTTTGGGATTAGGTAGTTTGGTAACTTTGTGTCACTTAAATGCCAAGCTGGCTCTCTTTCAATGTCACGAGTACTTCGAATTGGATATTTTTTCAGTATCCTGTCTGGTTCTAAATTACAAGTGATTTATGTCTCTTAGAGGTAATTCAAAATTAGAAACATATACCCTTACTATTCTAGACTAAGTTGTCCAGCTGGGTCTTTTCCTACGGAAAGAGGAGAATTAGAATGAGTTTTTGAGTGTCTTCCATGCATTAGCTTATTAATTCTTTCACAAATTACAACGTAAGTATCATCATCATCCCCCTTGTATAGATAGTGGAATGTGTTGCGCCTGCACGGCCTGCCAGGATTGAGACACGGAGGCTTCTTTTCAGGTGGAAGAACAGCAACCTTTATTTTGCCTCAGCTAAAGCCTTTTATACCTCTACTGCTTCTGTGGACAAACCACCGGCCAGAAAGAACACAAACCTCCTTGTCAATCACAAACCACAAGGAAGTTCCGCTCTTGGTTGGGGGAGTGAGGGCAGCGAGATCACGACAGAACGGAAGTTCACAAAGGGAATTTGCTCAGCTGGAAAATCTCAAGCCTAGAATTCAAACTGTTGGATTCCAAAGCTTCTGTTTTTTTTCTTTTAAAGTGTGTTTCTCTAGGCAAAGTACATATACAATCTCAATTTCTGATCTAGATTAGGAGTATATGTTCTGTGATTAAATTCAATATAAACACCCTCTCCCCTCCCCTGAAGGTCTTACTATGCAATCCTGGTTGGCCTGAGACCAGCTATGTAGACCAGATTTCCTGAAACTCACAGAGATCTGCCCACCTCTGCCTCTTGAGTACTGTGGCCTCCCTTTTCAGTACCCAGTGATATTCATTAGTTTTCTTGTTGCTATGAAAAGATACCCAACAAGAAGCAACCTAAGAGAGGAAAGATTGATTCCGACTCCCAGTTTGAGGGTGTAGAGGATAGTGGCAAAGACCTGGCGGTGAGGCCAGCACTTGGCCATTGCCCAGGATCTTGAAGAGCTGGTCACAGTACAGTTGCTGTCAGGAAGCAGGTGGGAGAGCCGCGATGCTCAGCTGTCTTCCCTCTGCTCTCCTTCTGAGTCAGCCTGGGATGTGAGTCCATGGGCCAGCGCCACCCACATCCAGAGTCGGACTTCTCTCCTCAGCTGAACCTCTATGGAAATGCCCGTACATATCCAGATTTGTGCTCCCCTGATTTTTAACGCCTTCAGATTAGTGAAAATTACTCATCACTCTAGCCAGGTCCTGGAGTAGACACGAGAGGCAGCTTAGTGTGTCTCTAGTACTTTTCTTCAGGATTATAAAGACTGACTAATGATGTTCATCTTTTAGGTGATGTCTGTCTCTCCCATTCCTCACATCTCTTCTCCCTCATCGTGTGTGTATTTTCTAACAGACTCTTACCATGAAGCCCTAGGTGACTTGAAACTCGCTATGTAGACCAGGCTGGCTTTGAACCTGTGGCAGTTCTGCCTCTGCCTCCTAACTGCTGGAATTACAGATGTGTGCCCTCAGGATTTAATTTTATGTATTCATTTCTTTGCAGTGCTAGGTTTGAATCTAGGTTCTTGTACATGCTAAGCAAGGGATCTCCCACTGAGTTAGATCTCATTTTTAATGACTTTTACTTGTTACGTATTATGTGCAGTGCACATACATCTAGGTCAGAGGGCAGCTTGTCAGACTTCGGTCATCAGGCTTGTGCACACCTGTACCTGCGAAGCCATCTTACTTGGCCCTCTTTTCTTTTTGATAGTAATCAAAGAATGTGTTAAGTTTTGGGTAACCTGTTGCCTCTTCCTGTTTCCTTCTAGTCCTTTTTGACCATTCTTCACCGTCCCACCTATTCTAGGTCCTTCACAGAAGTAGGATTGGTGATTTATTTTAAAAATTTGATAACGTTTATTAGTAAGCCTTTTTTTTTTTTTTTAAATAAAGACATGACTTCTCACTCTTGTCCAGCTCTGACCTGACTGAAGCAGTTTCCTGCCTGGCCTCCTGAGTAGCTGCAACTACAGGCTTGAGCCACTTTGCCCAGCAGTGGTTTTCCTTTCACTAAGCAAAATGTCTCCCATGGGCTGACATGGGAAGCCAGCTCAGTCTGTAAAGTGCTTATTGCACAGAAGTGAGGCCTGGGTTTGGATCCCAGCAACTATATTCCAAACTGAAGAAAACTAGCCAGGTGCAGTGACATGTGCTGTAACCCCAAAGCTGAGGGGATGTGTGGAGACAGATGGCGTTCAGGTAGCCAGCTAATCCAGCTGAAATAGCATGCTCCAGGTTCTTAATAAATAATAAGGTGGAGAGTGACAGAGGAAGACACTTAGTGTCGACCTTCACATACACATATGAGTTCACCCGCATACATGCATATAGTACACACACACACACACACACACACACACACACACACTGTTTTCCAAGATTCATCCATGTTCTTAAAGATTTGTTTTTTATTTTATATGTGTATGTATGTGTCTGAGTGTATGGATGTGCACCATGTGAGTGCAGGTGTCCATGGAGGCCAGAAAGAGGTGTCAGATCTCCTGTAGCTGGAGTTACAGGTGGTTGTGGTGCTGGGAACTGAACCTGGGTCTTCTGCAAGATCAACAAGTGTCTTAGTCACTGAGTCATCTCTCTAGCTCCTATAGGCATTTATTATGTTTCCTTGGTGAAATACCACAGAATGGTACATATGCCCTTGGAACAAATAAGCAGGACTTGAAAATTTGAAAGTATGAATATCTAGGAAGCCATGTTATGTCTCTTCATATTTGTATTGCTTTTGTTCAGTCTTCAGCAGATTTTCTAATAGGAACAACACATAGTCCTTAAAGCCATTAGAATGGCTTTTAAAGAAAATGGGTATTTGTGGGAACCCATGGGTTCTTATTATGAGGTTGTGGTATACTAGAGGATGTGTTTCTGCATTGAAAATTGTATTATGAAGTGTTAAATTGGGGGCGATGAGATGCCTCAGTGAGCTAAGGTACTTGTTATTAAGCTGATGATCTTGATCCCTATCTTGTCATGGAAGAAGAGAAACTTAATTGTCATCTGAATTACACATGTGTGCTATGGCATGCATACACAAACATTCACAAAATAAATAAATGTAATAAATTTTATTTATTTTTTTGGAGGGGGGCTTCCAGGCAGGGTTTCTCTGTATAGCCCTGACCACCCTGGAACTTGCTCTATAGACCAGGCTAGCCTTGAATTCAGATTAGCCTGCCTTTGCTTTCTGAGTGCTAGAATTAAAGTTGTGCACCATCACTGCCTGGCAATTTTTTTTTAAGATGTTAAATCAGTATTCCTATTAAAGGTACTCAATGCACTGACTGGGTTCCTCAGAATTGTGCTGGCATTACTGTCTATTTGTTGCCTTTTCTCATGGAGCCTCTGGTATTGTTCTTATCTCTTTATTTTACAAGCTACGACTACATCCAGTGAGTGTGAGTCACAGTTTTAAGTTTGGTGTTAGTAGCTGCTATAAATTTTGGAAAACGGATGGATGCATTAGCGAAGTTCGAAATCGGTATTTGTGTGAGAATCACCAGAAGAGATCTAACCTTGATACTTTCCATAGGCTTCGTGTGGCTTTGATACGTATGAGGGCTGAACATATTGAGTATGTAAGATAGAAAAACAGTTCAATTCAATGATACACTGCATAGTCTGTCTGCTGCACCAGCCAGCGAGCAGTCCAATTAGTGCCAATTGTATTGAGGGTGATTATGATCGAGGGCCGGGAGAAACTCGACTCAAACCATCATTTCACTCCACAAAGGCCACTGAGCAACTCTTGATGATAATAACTTTAAATCACTCACACCTATGCCACATATGAACTAATAACTTGGAGGTGAGAGACTCCATTTCATATTATCAGTCCCCAGGGACTTTCAATCGCTCTTATCTTTTCTCTAAGTGCCTTAAATCTTGTGTAGTTGCAGGCTTAAATTTCAACATTTTCAGTGATGAGAGAGATCTAGGATAAGAATAGATAGAAAGGCCACTAAGAAAACCCTACGAATTTATTGGCAGTAATGAACTACATGGCAAAACATCAAAGCAAATGTGTTTTGTCACTTAGAAGGCTGATTGAGTGTTAAGGTTTCTTTGAAATAGTTCGAATTAGAATTGGTTGAAATGATGAGAGGAGACTGAGAGAGAGAGCTGCAGTGAATGTATAAAACCTGCTGGCAGAACTTGTTACAGTTTCTATAGCAAAATATTTGGTGCTACTGATGTACCAGTGAAACTGCACTAGCTGTTACCATAGATTATATCCACCCAAACAAGAGGAAGGCTTGCGGAAGACTACTGTCTCTCTTGCTTTAGGTTTCAGGGCTTGTGCTCTGTCTTGAAGCAGACTGTGTATGGCTTCTGCAGAAACTCGGAACACTCGCAGGCAGGGTTTGCTTTTATGGCAGATGCAGGTAATTGCTCTGTAAGCCCTGAGAGCTCTTCTCTAAACTTGCTGCCTTTCAGTCTTTGTTTCCCAGAGAGAGCAGAATGCCTGGAAGACTTGTACTCTGGGTATGACTGCCAGCTGCATTAATGTCTTCTTTGATCTCTTATCCCTTATAGAGCTAAGCTTTGCCCTCTTGAGACACCATGAGGGGATGTAGCTCACAGACCACCCAGTGATCTATTTTAGAAAAGCTTGGAAGTAATGTAGGAAATGTCATTTGGGGAGGGAGGGGAAGGTGAAACATAGCTGACCATACTGTTGTCAGAATGACATAGACCTAGAACGAGCATTTGTGTGTTTTCCCCCCATATAAAAGCAAAATTGTTTGATGTTGAGAAGTCTCAGAATTGTTTAAATAAAATTTTTTGACCAGATTGTTGAATCATAAATTTATCCACAGGATAAGTGCTTGTTTGGTTTTGGGTCGCTGTTTTGTGTTTTTGTTTGCTTGTTTGTGAGAAGGTGTATTACGAGGTTGCACGATGGTAGACCAGATGCCGGTCACATTAGAGCTCATCTCAAAGTTGCACCTCTTTCTGCCCTTCCTTCTCTTCTTGGTTCTCACCAGGTTGTCCTATAAGTACTTCTTGTCTCTTGAACAACAGAAGAAATAGGTAGTCCTGCTTCTCACAGGGATCATGACTCCTCCAAACTCAGAGAAGGTCCTTCACCATCAGAGTGTGTCCAGGAGCACCAAAGGCTTGGTAAAGCATGTAAAAGTGATGTAAACCGTAGGTTAGCACTTAAAAAAGAATACTATTCTTCCTCCCTCTTGGTTTGGTGTTCAGATGTGTTACACAGACGCTCTGACTGTTTGGTTCAGGTGTAAAGCTGGGAGGGGATGAAGTTTACAAGATGCTGGCTTTGCTTCTGAGGCTGCTCCTAAGAATCTGATGAAAATGCCTGTGTTTGGCTATTACGAGATTGTGTCAATGACTCTATGCAGATGCTCATGTTGGTGATCTCTTCTGCTACAGATCTTTCCAAAGTGAAACTGATGCGGTTTGATGATCCTCTGCTGGGGCCTCGACGCGTTCCAGTCCTTGGGAGGGAACACAGTGAGAAGACGCTCATTTCTGAGAGTGCTGTTTTCCACGTGGACTTAGTGAGCAAGAAAGTTCACCTCACTGAGAACGGGCTATGCACGGATATTGGCGACACAATGGTCTATCTGGTTCACTGAAAAAACTCATGCAAATTGGAGATTTAATATGGTTTCTAAGTTACTTCTGCCCCGAGACTCTCAAGCTAGATCTAAATAGACTTCATTTCTAACTGCTGGATTCTGTATGTAATCATAATTATACCAATTCATCTTTGATTTCTAAATCTAATAAACTTGCATTTTTTTCATCTTTGGGTGTCTAAGAGAAACAGTTTGTGCTACATTATTCATTTATTTTTAACAACTAATTCTGTTTCCTAGGAGTTTTTAATCTTTACACAAAAGTGTCAGGATGGCCCCTTTTGGGCCTGTGTTTTATGTTTCAGAAAGGCTCTCACTGTAGCTCAGGTTGGCCTCAGAGCTCATGGTCCTCCTGACTCAGTCTCCTGAATTCTAGCACTGTAAGCATTCCCACTGTGCCCACTGTGCCCTGTTGTTGGTGTGCCCCTTTTATGAATTATGCTTTTTACTGTTTATGCAGGTTAAGGAGCATCACAGCTCTTGATAACATAATTGTTTAGATGACGGGCAGTAGTGGCGCACGCCTTTAATCCCAGAACTCAGGAGGCAGGGGCAGGAGGATCTCTGATTCCAGGACAGCCTGGTCTACAGAGTGAGTGCCAGTGCAGATAAGGCTGCACAGAGAAACCCTGTCTTGCAAGAAACATACAAAAAGAAAAGCAAAAGACAATAGTGAGTGAGCTAGTTCCATTACTTACTTTTATGAGTGTGATGTGAGCATGTGTGTAGTGGATGTGCGTGTATGTGTGCAGAACTCTGCACATGCTCATGTGCCAGCCAGAAGAGGACATTGGGTGTTCTGCTGTCATTCTCTGCTTTATTCCCATGAGACACGATCTACCGCTGAACCTGAGCTAGACTAGCAGTTATGGATCCCAAGGAAATATTTTTGTTTTTCAATTTACTATTATTATTGTGTGTCTATGTATGGTGTGTGGAGGGGGTATTTGTACCATGATGTGTACATGGAGATTAGGGGACAGATGTCTGTATCTGCTTTTTCATCAGTTGCTATTTGTTTTGTTTTGTTTTTCGAGAGAGTTTTTCTGTGTAGCCTTGACTGTCCCGGAAATCACTCTGTAGATCAGGCTGGCCGCAAACTCACAGAGATCCTCCTGCCTCTGCCTCTGCCTCTGCCTCTGCCTCTGCCTCTGCCTCCTGTGTGCTGGGATTAAGGCAGGCACTACTATGTCCGGCTCTATACATGGTTTTATCTATATCATTTGTTATTCTTTTATGTCCAGCTTCATGGTTTTCTTTTAAAAAAAATTGTTTTATTTTCAACTAAGTGCATTTGTGTGCCCTGAGTGTGGGTTTATGCACGTGTGTGTGCATTGCATATGCGTGTGTGTCAGTGTCCATGGAGGCCAGAAGAAAGCTTTATTTCCTGGAACAGGAGGTAAAGGCCACTGGGAGCCAGCTCTAGAAACTGAACTGTGATCCTCTGCAGGGAAACAAGAGTATTTAGCTGCTGAGCTATCTGTCTAGCCTGCTGTTTTTTTCTTTTTTAAATAAGTAAAATACATGGCTTGAAAGTCAAAGCTGTATCCATTCACAAAACTCTCACACTGTGTTTCCACTTAATAGCTAATCATTATTATTTAATCTCTTTGTTATGTTTTCTATATTTCTTTCCAAAATAAGCAATTAATTTATTTATGCTTTAATTTCTTTTTTCTAATATAGTAGAAAATATTTTTCTATAAAATTAGATATAAATATCTTTCCATAGAATTATATATAAAATTATTTTGGTTTTTGAAATTACAACATAACCTGAATATATTATGAGAATTCTTTTCCATGCCTTGCTTCCTCTGCCTTCACCTGCTTCTCTTCCTTCCACCCCACTGCATAAGGCTGTTGTGAAGGTTTACTTGCCTACTTAGCATCTATAAATGGACACTTACATTCTTTCCAAGTAATATTCTGTAGACTTTGTTAAGAATGTATAGGTGTGGCAGGAGAGGTGCATTGTTCAACAACTATCCACGCTTGCTGCTCTTGCAGAGGACTCAAGTCTGGATCTTGGCACCCACATGATGGCTAATAACCCCTTACAACTCCAGTTCCAGGGGATCTGACACCCTCTTCTGGCCTAGGCTCCTCTGTGCCCATAAACTGGTACAGGCACGCACACATCCATGTGAAAATAATAAGTCTGAAAAGGAAGGAAACATGGTGAGTAAATGAAAATGTGGCTAGTAGTTCTGGAAGTGTAAATCAGATTCAATTTGTAGAAGTGAACTAGCTTATAGGTTCTGGGATAGTTGTCCTTGTACCTTTGTTAGCAGATACCTGGGAACAGCAAATACAAAGGCTCTGAGAGGGGCATGGAGCTGCATGTGTGAGCAGTGAAGAGCAAGGAGGCCCCCCAAGACAGGTCTGGAGATGAAAGGGGAGTGCTCAGAATTCCACATACTCCTGTGAGGGTTGAACTGGAGCACTCGCCCCCATGTTCTGTCTTCACCTCAGCATTCTCCTCAGGTAGACAGAAGTGGTTTCTGGAGAACAGAATGTGGTCTGCCTCCTGTGTCGTCAGGGTGTTAGGTCAGAGCGGGAAGACTTCACACATGAGGTGTGTTGTAGAGGACGGGATTGAAGGGGCAGCTGAAGGAGGGCAGGGCCTCACTCCCAACTCTTGAACTTGTAGATAAGAACTGTGGTAAGATGGACCCATGCTTGCTTGGGAGATGATGTTCAGAATAGGCTGTTTATGGGTAGGAATGAGAAGGAAGTTGGAACCAGGTAATTAAATGGGGTCTTCTTATAGCAGCTCTTGGGTTCCAGGCTAAATTATTTGTTTTTATTATTTTTGGTTTTTCAAGACAGGGTTTGTCTGTATAGTCCTGGCTGGCCTTGAGCTCAGAGATCCACCTGCCTTTGCCTCCCAAGCGCTAGGATTAAAGGCTTACGTAGATGGAGGCTGCTCATTTGTTTCCCATCCACTCAGACCCGAATAATCACACAGAAATTATGTTAATTATAACACTGCTTGGCCTATTAGTTTAGGCTTTTTATTATCTAATTCTTAATCTTAAATTAACCCATTTCTATTAATCTGTGTATAGCCACAAGGGTAAGGTTCCAGCTCTGGCATCTGTCTCCTTCAGCAGCTACATGGCATCTCTTTGATGCTGCCTACTCTCTCTGTCTTTTCCAACCTAGCTATATTCTGCCCTGCTATAGGCTAAAGTAGCTTCTTTATTATCCAATGGTAATAAGACATATTCATAGCATATAGAAAGGAATCCCACATCAGATGTATACCACTGTGTCTGCCTTAATTTGTTGATATTTTGATATATGTCTTGAAAATATATTTCTTTGACACTCTTAAGAATGTATGTATGGGTATAGCACTACTCGTTTGATCACTGTTTTTCTTCACTTAGTGTCTTGAATATAACTTCACATTTATGTTAGAACAGTGGTTCTCAATCTTCCTAATGCTGCAACCCTTTACTACAGTTCCTTATGTTGTGGTGACTCCCAACCATAAAATTATTTTTGTTGCTATTTCATAACTGTAATTTTGCTACTGTTATGAATTGTAATGTCTGATATGAAGGATAATTATATGCAACTCCAGTGAAAAGATCATTCAACCCCCCAAAGTGGTCATGACCCACAGATTGAGAACCATTGCATTAGAAGAATACCCCCCAAACCTGGAGTATTATAATTGTTTCTAATTGTTCACTGATATACTATACACAGTATAACTAGTTGCAGGTGAAACACACACACACACAAAGACACATACATTAGCTAGGGTAGAAGGTGACACTTCTAAGGGTCTTAAAGAATGTAATAAACAAATACTTCATTTTCAGTTTTCAAGAGGAGGTGGTAATTTGTTCCTCTCACATTTCTTGTGATGGTAAATTCAGAGTTGTGTGGTTCAGGGCTTCGCCACTGGCCACATGAGTCTTCAGAGCACTTGAAATACAGCTGGACCAGATCTCAAGGTGCTGTAACTGTAGTTTATGATCCAGATCTTAGAGTCTTTGTATTCAAAACGAATGCAGGGTATTCCAATAATAACTTTAAAATATTGATAGAAGGGGCTGGAGGGATGACTCAGTGGTTAAGAGCACTGGCTGCTCTTTCAGAGAACCTGGTTCTAGTCTCAGCGCTCACTGAGTGGGCCACAACTGTCTGTGACTCTGATCTCAGGGGATTTGACACCCTCTTCTGGCCTTGTGGGCACCAGGCATGCTCATGACGTGCAGACATTCATGCAGACACAGCACCCACACATAAAATTAGAGAAAAAGTGATTGAATGCCAAAATATATGTTAAGTTTAAGTTTGCTTGTTTCTTTTACTTTTGTTGCACTTGACTAACAGAATTTAAAATGGCTCTGAATGTATTTCTGTTTGCAATATGTCTAGAGGTTTGTTGGAATTCAGACTAAGCATTACTTTCATTGCACTATTTGAAGATAAATTATCCCAGATTGTTCAATTCTAAACTTGATAAATTGCAGAATTCCCCTTATTAATGGTACTTTCTGACAACTTCCAGGATGTTCTGTTTCAGAGATATCTTCCTGGACAGTCACTTCTGGAACTTTCATTGCAGGTGAAAGTCCCTTTTGTCTGAAAAAGCTCTCAGAACTTTCAGTTGTAAAGACACATTTTGGATACATTTGGCTTTTCCCAGGCATGCATGATGTGTGTGTTTTTTCCCCTTTGTAATTAGAAATATATGGTTCAATACTTCTATGTGTTGGGGATAGTCTGGCCTCAATTGTTTTTCTTAATGGTTTTCTGGTCCTTTGAAGACCTTTTTTTCTTCATAAGTAATCCCCAGGCTGGAAGACCTTTCTATTCCTGCTTTTGGGTATATTTTGGAATTGTTTCATCTTTCAGGATTGGACCACTGGTTCTGGTGATGAAGCCACCTTGCTGCCTAGTAAGGTAGAAAGCTGCAATTTCTGTGACGACATGGTGTGGAGTGGCACTTAACTAGGTAAATCCTTAGTAATGGCAGCTTTTAAAGCAAAGGATTTTCCCATCAAAGATAAATTCCTTGTTTTAAATTTTGTGTTTACATTTTGTTGTTGTTGTTGTTTTTCAAGACAGAGTTTCTCTGTGTAACAGCCCTAGTTGTCCTGAAACTAGCTCTTGTAGACCAGGCTGGCCTTGAACTCACAGAGATCCTCCTGCCTCTGCCTCCCAAATTCTGGGTTTAAAGGTGTAAGCCACCACAGCCTGGCTAAACTTTGTGTTTACATTGTCTCTATCAGTCTCCTCCCTTCAGATTAGAAAAAGGTACAGACCCTAGGTTAGACATGTGCTCATCTTTAAAACGATACAATGTCTGTCTATCACACTGCTATGACCTCAGGTTCCAGAATATCAAGGCAACATTCTTTTAAAGGCATGCTTCCCTTTGGTTTGAGCCCAGGATTAGAACCAGTCTCCGTGTTGTCCGAGGGAAAGGATAACTAGACAAGACAACAAGCTATCATCATGAGCTGGCTCGGGCATCACGTCTCCAGGTGCCACGAGGACGTTTCCTTGCTCAGTACACATGCGCCACTTTTCTCCCTCATATCTGAAGATGAGCGTGTAATTTCCAACTTGAGGTAGGAAGTCAGGTGACTTTTCTCGTAGGTTTTGCTGTTGGAATATCCAGCCAATCTCTTTGTAAAAGGAGCCAGGGAAAGAAGAGCAGCTTTTGTGGGGTGAGTGGGAGTTACCTAGCCCCAAGTGTACTTGAGAAGGGGGCAACTGTGCTTGGCCTGTGAAAGAAGGACCGCTTGAGTTAAAGGAAATCTCTTCATTCTTAGTTTAAATTACCCTGTCCTGACCAAGCGAAACTTTGTTTCTGGTGACTGCCTGTGAAATCCACACCTTTGATGTAAATATCTCGGAGAGATTTGACTTCAGTTAAGAATTTGAAGTAAAAAGGAGGCCTGAGTGGAAAGTACAATAAATTCTTAGTACTGTATATTTGATTAAAGAAGTAACAGAAACTGCCCAGACTGGTGTATTCAACATGGGGACAGTCAGCTTTAAATGGGGAGGGCGCCTGGCTTTTTAGGCGAGTGAGTTAGAAAAGAGTGAAGCCAGAAGAGAGAGTGTATTTTACCAATCTGAAGCATCACTAAGTAGGAGGACCCGTGGGACTATGGCTGCTGTCATCCCATTTCCCACTAAAGCTTCCCTCTGCTTTTGATGAGTAGAGTTACCACCTCTCTTAGTTTTCTCAGGACCATCTTGATTTTAGCACCAAAAGTTCTCCATCCTAGTCAAATTGGGATGGTTGATCATCTTGACTGTATTTCAAGGTATTTGGGTAGGACGTGTATCGGCTTACAAAAACTGACCCAGATTTCTCTGCCTTCTTTGTTCCTCAGAAAAACAAAGAAAGCCCACTGGATGCTGAAGTCATGCTAACACTAGCTGCCGTCAGTTGCATGCCTCCCATGCACCAAGTACATGATATCGTTGAATGCTCATGGCAGTCAAGAGCTAGAGTACTTAAAACACAGTTAGAGGAGGAAGATGAGGCCAGAGATGAGGGCAGTGATGGGGTCTTTCCTAAGCTTGAAGAGCTAGAATGTAGCTGAGCTGGATTTGAAATTCAGTGTGCACCAATTTGTTCTTTTTGTTTATGAATGGGCAGCATCTCTGATTTGGCCCAGTTCTGTGGGCATCAGTTTTATCCATCATGCCCAAGCTTGTTCCTGTTCTTCATGGTGGCATAAGCATTTCTTGAAGGTCATCTACAGACAAGCTGCCCAAGAAGTTACAGTAACTACTTTCATCTCATGTGTAGCAGCCCCAGACTAAGATAAGCCACCCTGCCCTTGGTCTTGCTTTGACTCTCTCTCTTTAATTCTCCCTCTCCTTTGATAGGATTTTGCTATGCAGGCTTGGTTGCTCTCAACCTCTCCTGCCTTGTTTGCCCAAGTACTGGGATTACCGGTGTACATTGTCACACCTCATCACCTTCCTATTTTTAGTGGGACTACCAAATGCCTGGCACATAGGAAGTGCCTAGGGAAGGGCTGGCGTTACTTTTTTAATCATGACAGACTAGCAGCGTTAAGCTTGAACTGAAAACGTCTTTTCATTTATAAATCTAAACATTTTAATAAAATCACCAAAGATTCAGAGTATTAGAATAGAGTTCATATTGAGTTCAAAATTAGGCAAACACACACACACAAGTAATTTTTTCCAACAAGTAAAAGTTACCTTCTCAGTTACTTGATTTGGAGTAGATAGAAGACTTGCCTCCTTGCTGTGATAAAAAGGTGTTATGCACATAATTTTAAGACAGAAAGCAAAAATCTCTTGTCTAGGACTGCAGACTGTAAATGGTTCATTTCAGGGAAAAAAAATCTTTCCAGGTGCTCAGCCCTCAGAAATCCCTCCACTAAAATCAGAGATGATTGAGGCTCTTAGCATAATGATGGAAGCCCTCACTGGTAGGCATCATGCCGAGAAGGAAATGCCTTGGATTGTGTAGAGAGTTGCAGAAAGCTTTTAGGCTATCCTCTGCTTTTATTTCATCAGTTCACACCTGAGAGTTATGCTACAGAATTGAAATGCAGTTCAAGTTGCATAATTTAGCCCAGAGGAGCTAGATTGGAGAAAGACTTGAGTACAATAGGAGAGACAGTGAATCTATTTGATTCAATCAGCAAATATTTATCGAGTACTCACTCAGTTTCAGGGCAGTGTGCTGGGTGCTGGGCACACAAAGAGAAACAACAGCCTGTGCCCCTTGGCAACAAGGAGCACACATAGAGGGAGATGAAACAGGACCAGTTTCAGCTGTTCATAGGTGGCCGGGCGGAGTCAGTAATGACGACTTCCCTCAGTTCTGGAGGTTGGAAGTCTGGGACTGAGTGCGGTTGGGTTCGGTGAGGCCTCTCCTGGCTCACAGGGTACTTTTCTTGGTCTCAAGGGGCTGGGGACTCAATATGCATTTCTGGGAACATAAGTCAGTCCACAGAAATAACAACACACTTCAAGCTGAACATCAACGCATACACAGGCCATAATCCTCTTGTTCTTCACACACATCTGAGTGGCAAACGAAAGGGTGTTTTACAATTTTGTTTTGAAATTGTCTGGTTATAAGTAGTGATTAGCCACTGGTTGCGGCTTTTCAGCAGTCATGCCTCTGGGCACTTTTTGAGAAACAAGAAAACCTTAAACATATTTTCAAATACAATCAGAATATTTGCGAGTTGGACTGAGTGTGGTGACATAAGCCTTTAACTCAGCACTCAGTAGGCAGAGGCAGCTTCATCTCTGTGAGTTCCAGGCCAGTCAGGACTACACAGACCTTGTCTCAAGATCAAACAACAAAAATACTCGAAGCAACAACAGAATTCGTGAGTTCTGTTTGGCAATGAAATGGACATAATGCTAACTTACAGTGTTTGACTTAGCATTAACCTTATGTTTTACACACTTTTCCAAGTCTTAAGAACATATAGGGTCTTAAATTAGATTAAATTGCTAATTAGACCCTAAGTATTATCTGTAATGCCTACCAGATAAAAGGACTAGGCCTGCTCTGGGGACCTAGTAGCTCCAGGCCAGCCTCTAGGTCCCTTCTGAGCTCTAGTGGAGCATCCCCAGCTCTTTGTTTAAAATCTTGATGACTCAGTAGGTCTTTGGAGTAGTTGTGTTTCAAGTATCCTCTCTTCTTGCCTACTACCTGTTCTGTTTCCCTTGCCATTCCTGTTCCACGGACACTGCCTAGCAGGTGAAGACTTGGGAGCTGTTGCAGTCACCAGTGGCTTTCAGATCCACTGCATGAGGTGTCAGGTGGCAACAGACTTCTTGCTTAAGAGTTACCTGGAAACCTGTTATGGTCGTGACTTCTGTTTTTTTGGAGACCTGTGCAGTTGGTCTGGGGCAGGGCTTTGGAACTTGTTTCAGCAAGTTGTCCTGTTTGGTAATGCTTGGGCAAATGATTAATTTTCTTGTCCCTGTGACAAAATGCATGACATAAACACCTGAACAAAAAGAATTATGTGTTTTGGCTTAAAATTTCAGAGATTTCAATCCATATTCCTTAGCCCAATTGATTATGGGTCCGTGTTGAGATGACTGTGGTGGTAGGAATATATGTAGGAAGATAGTGTATATTAGGGTAGACAGGAAGCAGGCAGGGAGGAAGGGGCTGTTCTCTGGCCCCTTCAAAGGCATGACTTGTCCCTTCACAAGGCAAAACCTTCAAAGATCCCAATGAAGTATTTTTTCCAAAAAGGCCTTGTCACCTAAAGGCTCCAGAACCCCCCTAAATCATGCCACCAGCTGGGGACCTTCAATAGCAGGGAGTATTGGTGTGGTGGAGAAGATATATCATCATACCATAACATCTCACTGGTTTGATTGCTCCAAGTCAGATCTGAAAGGAGCTCTCCAGCTATTTGCCCCAGAGCAATGCACTCTTAAGATTGCTCAGCCATGTTTCACTTTGACTCCTAGGGCATCTAGAACTTGGTGACCTACTGCAACAATGGTTCCTGGGCAAATGGTGTTGCATCTTGTTTATTTTATTGCGAATGTGAGACAGGTTCCTTCCTTAATTTTCCACAGTACCTCAGAGATCAGGTGCAAACAGCTCATGAGGCTTGCTGCAGGAGAGGCATACCACAAGGTAATGACAACATGGTGCAGGCTCAGACTCATTATAGGCCCCACTGACTCCGAGTTGACCCAGCTTTCCCATGAACCTTGAAACAGCTTACCTTTATCTATGGAAATGACTCTTGCCATTTCCATGACTGAAATTCAGACAGAACTTTTTACCTCAGAAAGAGGAGGGAGCTTTTCCCTCTCACTTCACCATTGCATCCCAGTCCCTTAAGCAATTGTTTCCTAATTTAGAATTACAGAAAGTAGAAATATCCATTCCTTTCAGGGAAAATTAACTCCAAGCGAAATGGCATTAGGGCCGTCCACATGTTGACCCCAGTAGCTGAGCCCAAGCCGCTAGCTGCTCTCTCAGTCCCCCCATCATTCTTTCTTTAGCAGATGCTCACCACTCTTGGGTTATAGCTTACTTCACCTGTGGTACACCCTCGGGTGACAATAAACTAGTTATATGTCTTTCAGTTGATACAATAAGCCCCGTGAGATCGTTTTCCCATCTGAACTGACTAGGAGGTAGGGAGCACAAACCACTTAGCTGAGGTCATGTCGCCATGGAGGGATATGCTGGGATCTGATTCGATGTCTCTTTGTTTAAAGTTTGTGAAGTTAGCTATTATGAAACCCTGGCAAACAGTAGGTGATAGATTGGACATTGAACTTGAGTAATAGATTGGTCCTTAATGGGACAAAACATTATAAAGTCAGGAGGCATGCTGAAAGAGGGAGATGATCCAGTCAGCCTGGATTATGTATGACTCAGCCTCTTGGCACCACGGGTCTCTGATCTCTTCTTTATTGTTCTGTTTTGATCAATGATTATCATTCTCCAGCATCTTCGTTAACAAGTTAACCATCATCCTTGACTCTCTAGGAGCCAAGTACCAGCTCGTACCGTGGTGAAGCAGCCTATCCATGGAGCCAGCAGCAGAACCACAGTCACGGCCATTGTTCAGACTGGTGGGGACTGGAGCACCGGCCTCTTCAGTGTCTGCAGAGATAGGAAAATCTGTACGGGTTTCCTTTTCACTCAAGCTCCTCCTTACCATTTTCTCCCATGAGGTATCAGTAAGTGGAAAAGCTACCTCAGCACAAGGTCAAAAAGTCAATGATTGCAGAATAACTGGACTAGTCTAGTGTCTCAAGGCTGTTCGTTAGTTGGGGAAAAAAAAGGCATGCTTTTCAACAATGTAGACCTGTTCATAGGATAAATGGTATTTTCAAAAATTTTTTTTAAATGAAAGAATCCATGGTTGGCAAAGACACAAAATAGCCTCCCTTGTCACTAGAAGTGACAGTATGAATTGGTAGAGATCAGCAAAGGTTACACTAGCGTTTTCCCTGATAACTACATTTCTTAGTAGGAGCTTAGTCTGAGAAAATAAATTATGTGCGAAATTTAACAGGCACATCAACACTGCAGCACTGGTTACTGTGGCAAAGCTTGGAACAGCAATACATATTGCATCCATCCCTTGAGTTATTATACAGCTATGAAGAGTCATATAGTGAGTATTTGTGTACAGTTTGATTTTTATTAATTTATGTTTTTGAGACAGGGTCTCACTATGTTTCCCTGGCTGGTCTGGAACTCATTGAGTTCCACGTGCTTCTGCCTCCTGAGCACTGGAACTCAAGGTGCATAGTACCACACCTGTCTTGCATATGGTTTTGGGCTTAAGAAGCCGAGTGAGCGCAAAACTGTGTTCATTAAATTCCATCTGGAGGAGGTGAAAACATTTAGAAAAAAGTATAGGAGGATATAATACTATTATTTACAGCAGATATCTCCAGATGGCAGGCTGACAAATACATTTCATTTTTTAAAAATTATCTCTTCAATATCTCCATGAGGAATATGTATTGTTCTTGTAACAAGAATGATTTGAAAGGAAATGCCCTTTGTTGACTGAGATCTTTTCTGGCTCTGGTTCACTTGTCAAGAGGTTCTAGTTTCATGACTGACCTCTGGCTTAGAGCAAAGGCACATTGAGTCACTGTTTATCTCAGTGGCCATGTCTCAGGATCTCAGAACCTGTGAGAAGCAAGTATTGTGTCCTGATTTAAAAATCACCATTTAGTGGTCATAAAAAAGAAAAATATAGAAGACAGCCCAAGGACAGAACAGTATCTGTAGGTGTGGATATTTTGCCCCCCCCCCGCCAGATCCCTTACTTATGTGTGTACATAATTTACATAAGTAGAAGAATTATAAGTATACATTACTAGACACCTCTGTTTTGATTTCACCACATATTTAGGTGATCACACCACATAAGCACATCTGGAGCTAATTTCTTAAATTGCCTTATGAATTCCCTTGTATCCCAGTTTGTTTTTGCAGAAACTCCGGTTGGTGGGCCTTTATGGGGTTTACTCAAACCAGTGCTGTGCAACTCTGCTTGTTCAGATGTCAGTTTTGCATAGCGTGAGGATATCTGTCTTGGGTAATTGCTAATGAGTAAACTTGCTGACCAAACAAGAACATGCCTCTTTAAATTATGGTAGGTGTCGCCAAGTGGCTTTCTTTCTGGAAGGTGAATTAATTTACACTCCCACTGGCGGTGCGTGCGTGTGCTCCGTTCCTCTCTAAAGTATCTTATTATTGGAAGGTTCAGCTCCCTTGCAACAAGCCATCTGAAATGTGCTGTGCCCAAGTTCCTACCCGCCTACCTTACTTCAGTTCCCTGGGCCTCCACACCATCTCTTCTTGTCTTTGTTTTGACTTGCCCGTAAGTGAGAAGGATGGCATTCTACATAGGAGGGTGGAGAACAGGCTTTGGTTTAGGTGGGCTGTGGAAGTAAAGGAAAAGGCTGAATGTGTACCATGTATCCCTATTGACCGTGAGCTCTGTAAAAGAAGAAAATATATGACTGATAACTTGTCGGTACCTTCACCTTGTAAAATGAGGTGTTGCAGAAAAAGGATCCTTGTCTCTTTGCAAATACCATTTATGGTTGCAAATAAGAGCAACAACAAAAAATCATTTGGGAAAATTTCCTTCCAGGTATTTTCTCTATATTTACCTGTGTAAATCTGTTAGCAACATATGCTATTGCTTTGTAACTCATTAAGCAAAGCACAAATGGTATTAAGCTGTGTCCCTTATGCAGTTTGACTTTTTAAAATTCAAATCTGCCTTAGAGACTTAGCTCTGTTGGTACTTAATTGAACTTTTATCATATTTTTTTAGAAAAGTGTGTGTGTGTGTGTGTGTGTGTGTGTGTGTGTGTGTGTGTGTGTGTGCATGCCTGTGTGTATGTGTGCATGTGTGTGTGGTGTACATGCAGGTGTGGGTACTAGTATGCATGGGCAGAAGCTAGAAGAAGGCATCTGATATCCTCCTCTATTACGTTCCATTTTATGCTCCTTTGAGACTGGTCCTCTCATTGAACCTAGAGCTAGACTGGCAGCCATCAAGCCCCACCACTCCTCCTGTCTCTGTCTTCCACAGTCTTGCATTGCAGGTGTGTATGCTGGGTTGTGTTGTGTTTGCTGGGGTCCAAACTCAGATCCTCATGGCTGCCCAGCAATCATTCTTAATCACAGAGCCACCTCTCCAGTCTGTTTCCCACATTCTTAGTGGTTACACGCCATGTTTTATCTGTTCTTCAGCCTACTGTCATGCATTTGCATTAGTAAACTTCGTGATGCTGACACACTGCAGTGACTATCCTTGCAGGTGTCCTTCCGTGCAGTTGCATAAGCACTACTCTAGGCACTGATAAGTGAGATTATTCATTCCTAGAGTGTTTTTAAGTCTTAATAGATTGAGCAAAGTTCTCATCTAATGTGGTTAGGCCAATTTCCACATCCATGTATCGGTTATTTTATGTCCCCAAACATATATTAAAAATGGGGCATTCTTGTGAGTAGCAAGTGACTTCTGATAGTATTAATATGCCTTTCTAATAACATTATTGTTGGCCATTGGTATTTCCTTTTTTAAAAAAATATTTATTTATTTATTATGTTTACAATATTCTGTCCACATGTGTGCCTGCAGACCAGAAGAGGGCATCAGACCTCATTACAGATGGTTGTGAGCTACCATGTGGTTGCTGGGAATTGAACTCAGGACCTTTGGAAGAGCAGGCAATGCTCTTAACCACTGAGCCATCTCTCCAGCCCCAGTATTTCCTTTTTAGCAAGCTACCCACTCATGGCCTGTACCATTGTCTTCTCTTCTGTTTTCCTTTATATATGGATTTATGAGAGTGCCTCCCATATTCTACGTGTTTACCCTGGTCTCTGATATCACGGCAAAGCCTACCCCTGGGAAAAGGATCCCAGCCTTCTATTCTTGTGCATCCCTTCTTGGGGTCTAGTCTAAGTGTTCTTGTCTCCAGCCATACCCCTCACCATGCACAGTAGTGACATTTGACTCAGAGGGTCCTTCTGAAAAGATTCACAGGAGTTCAGATCATCCCATAGGGATAAATATAATGGGCATTCTGTCCTGTACTACACAAACTCTTTTGCATTAATTATGATGGGATAGAAATGTAAAAGATGAGAACATATGGACATATGTGTAGTACTAGGACTTTGGGGTCAGTCTCCTAGAGTTCGAATCTGGTCTCTGTCCTTCATTAATAATAATATAAGCTTAGGGACAATTACTTCTTCTGGAGATTAGGTGAACTAATTATAAATGGGACTAGTAAGAAGACCTATTTTATTCATCAGTTGATTTTCTGAGATAGGGTCTTAGTAAGTACAAGCTGTTCTAGAATTCCCTGTGTAGGCTGTCCTCAGACTCATGTTCCCACTGTCTTAATCCCACAAGTACTGTGGTCATGGGGCAGGCTCTCATGCAGGCCTGAATGGTGGTAGTGTACGTGGGAGGCAGAGGCAGGTGGATCTCTGAGTTTGAAGCCAGCCTGGTCTACACAGTGAGTTCCAGGACAGCCGGCAATACACAGAGAAACCCTGTCTCAAAACAAACAAACAAAAAGGTGCCTAATTTATATGATTATTTCAGAGATTAAATGAACTAACATGTGTTAAATGTTTTCAGGAAGGGCTTGGCATACAGTGAACTCATTATAAACATGAGCTATTGTGAAACAAACATTTCTATATAGCCTTCTATATAGACATTTTTTAAAAACCACAGCTAACTTCTAGTTCAAAGTGACTGAATTTAAGTATTGTGATTTGAATGAGAATGTTTCCCATAGGCGCGTATGTTTTAATACTTGGTCCCCAGATGGTGGAACTGTTTGGGAAGGACTAGGAGGTATAGCCTTGTTGGAGAAAGTGTCACTTTTTTTTTCCCCAAAAAAAGAGGTAGGCCTTGAGGTTTTAAAAGTCCACATCATTCCCACTTAGCTCTCTCTGCCTCTTGCTGTGGATCAGAAGTAATCTCTCGGCTGCTGTTCTGGCACCTTGTCTGCCTGCCTGCTGCCATTGCTCCTCACCATGATGGGCATGAACTCTAACTATCTGGAACCATGAGCCCCCAATTAAACACTTTCTTCTAGAAGTTGCTATGATCATGGTCTTTTGTCACCTCAGTAGAAAAGTAAGACAAGTGTCTAAAAAGCACACTTATATAGCATGGTTATCTGACAGACAGATTAAAAATCAACCAACCAACCCCCCCCCACCAAAAAAAAAAAAAAACCCAGCAAGTGAGTTCTAACGTGGTGCAAAAATGCTAAGGCACAATCAATGTCTGTACAGGGTGTGGTACAGTTCAGAGATGAGTAAACAGGATTGATCAGTTGCTTAATTTGCCAGCTTTATAATTAGGCAAATTTTTGTTAATTGCTTTGTTTGTGGGAATTTACAGTCTTTCATAATCTTCATGGACCGAGTCATTGATTTCAAATTGCTCTAATTCAAGGTTGCAGATGCTGGGAGCCCTCTGCCTGTTGCAAATTTCCTAGGCCTTGTACTGCTTTCCAAGTTGTTCAGACTAGTTGTCAGTGCTGGGGAGAGTCTCCTTTTCTGCTTGGGAACTATTTTTTAGTGCTGGGGACTGATCCTTGTGTATTCTAGGCAACTACACACACATGGAGCTGTAGCCCCAGTCAGGATTTTTTTCTTTGATTCAGGTTAAAATATTTCAGAATTACTTGAGGCTTACTTAAGTTTGCTTTCAGTTACATGGTACCTACCACATCTTTGTTTCTGGTGCATCAGAAGCTGTGGTGACTAACACTTTACACAAGCTACAATGGCTAAAACAAAACTTCTGACAATAGCAAATTCTGGCAATGATGTCAAGCCAGTCTTGAATGTTGTCAGAGGGGGTATGGAATGATACAAATGCTTTGGAGAACTGTTTGCCTATATTTGTAGAATTAAACATATGACCTAAAAATTCCACTCTCAGGAAACTACTCCATTAAAATAAAGTCATATATCCACACACTGAATTGGAGGTATGTCTATATAAAGACTTACATGTGAGTATGCATAGTGGTATTAATATCAAAAAAATGGAGCAATAAAATGTCAATTAGTGGGAGAACAAACAGTTTTTAGACTATTCATACAATGAAATGCTACCTATTCAACACTACTAACTATAACTTATATAACAACATGAGGAAACCTAAAAAAATCCCTCATGCTATTGCACAGAAACAATAGAAGTTATAGAAGTACATGTGATTCCGTTGAGATGAGGAATAGAAGTCATGACTGTGTTTTCCTCAGGAGTAGGGGTGATAAGGGTGTGATTTCCTGTTATATAGGTGAATGCAATTATTGTCACCCAAAGCGAACACTTAAGGTTTGTGCGTTTTTGTATATAAAATTACTCTTAATTAAAATGTGTAGCATGTATACTGCATATTTTTATGTCAACTTGACATGAGCTAAAATCATGTGAGAGGAGGGAACCTCAATTAAGAAAATACGTCCATATGATTGGGCTATAGGCAGGCCTGTAGGGCATTTGCTTAATTAGTGATTGGTGAGGGAGGGCCCAGCCTATTGTGGATGGTGTCATCCCTGGGCTGGTGGTCCTGGGTTCTATAAGAAATCAGACTGAGCAATCCATGAGGAGTAAGCCAGTAAGCAGCACCCCTCCATGGCCTCTGCATCAGCTTCTGCCTCCAGGTTCCTGCCCCATCTGACTTCCTTCAGTGATGAACACTTAAAAACATAAGCCAGATAAACCCTTTCCTTCCCTTCCCAAATTGCTTTGGTCATGGTGTTTCATCCCAGCAATGACAACCCTAACTAAGACACTGTGTTTCCAAAGACTGGCATTGTGGCATTTTTGTTGGTTCATAGTCCTACTTATTTGAAATCATCAGGATTGTCATCTTTTTGCAGTTTTAGATGATGTGACATCTTAATTGTGTGTCAGGAGCTCTTGCAGCTCATTAATAGTTTTCTGTGGCTCTATGAACTCCGTGGAAGGGAGTGAACAATTTGCCTGCCCATGGGCATGCATTTTCTCTACCCTTCTGGAGCAAGTTCATAACAGCCATTACGTTCTCAAAAGGCTCTGTGGCCTCAAACATCTTTGGAATAGAATCCGTGTTAGTCCATTCCGTCTGTGTAGCAACTCATATCATGAGTTAATGGTGAATGAAGTACTAAGTGGAAACCATTTCCAGTTGACACTCAAGGGCCCAGGCGCCTAATAGTTTACAGATTAAAATGGACAAATGTCAGTGGCTCTGTGTAGCTGACAAAATTCAGAATCACCTCTCATCTGATAAATAGAATAAAACCCTGACAAGAATAGGAAACAGGGTCAGTTTTTCTATCGTTTTTATAGAAAGGGATATCTGTTATTCAGGAATCTTCTAGTATTCTAGGTCCATGTTAAGTAATGAAATTGGATAGAAGAACGTAAGTATCAGTTATGATTAAAAAATTACTTAGCATTTTTGGCAGGAAAAAAAGTTACCATAATCGATGCTAACAGAATTGTGTCAGGTTCAGTTTTGGTAATATTTACAAAAGAACACAATTTTGTTATGGCTAGGTAATGGCAATTTTCTAGCTCTGAGTTTTGAGAATTGTTTATTCATTCTTTGTCCCTGGTTACAGGCAGACAATGCATTGTTGAAATGATGACACAGGGTTGCGAATCTGTTTGAAATGTGAAGTTGTTCCTTGACTATCTGAGAACGCTGGTTTTCTTTTATGTGCTATCGACAGGTTTCTGTGGTCTCTTTTGTCCTATGTGTCTTGAGTGTGACATTGCCAGGCACTATGGAGAGTGCCTTTGTTGGCCACTGTTACCAGGGTCTTCCTTTGCACTGAGAATCGGCACCAGAGAGAGACATAAGATACAGGTAAGGACAACTGAGGCATATATGAATCCAAATCTTTATGAGAAATTGGATGCTTTCCAAACCTATGGTTCTCCAAACTGATTTGGAGAGAGAGAGAGAGAGACACACACACACACACACAGATGCTTAAAAATCTCATATTTAATAAAAAATGGTGGGGAATGAAAGTTCTGATTTCATTATTTACTAGGAGTTATCACTTAAAAGTATATTTTATAATGAAGGCTATTTCCAAGAAGAAATCATAATGCAGGCTGTTGGTCAACAGGTTTGGTCAAATCATTGGCCAACTTACACACTCTGAGATATGCTTTGATGTGTAGAAATAGGAGGTTGTAGCCACTATCCCCTCCCATCTATAAAAATAAAACCATACTTGTTTCTTATTACTTTAAGACATGGCAGATGGAATCAAACCTAATTTGGAGGAAGTCCTTGTGAGGCCTGACTTGAAGTTTAGCCCATGTGTCGCAGGTAGAATTTACTTAGGAGGCTCCTTGTGGTCCTTAACTTCCAGTAGAGCCAAGACTGAAGTCCTGAGCGGGTGAGGCGAGATGGGTGGAAACACATACAGACACAGAGGATCTTCCAAAGGGAACCTTCTACATCGGACACACAGATACGCAGAGACACAGACAGACAGACAGACAGACTCTCTCTCTTTATTCTCTTCCTCACAGTATGTAGGTATTTTGTGGGATGATCTTTTTATGTGAACAAAACAAGACACAGGCTTGTGTGACTCCTCATGTAGAAGGATTGTATGTGTACATGTTTAGGCTGATCCAGTTTGCCTGGACATGTAACTGTTAGCCAATGATTGTCTCCAGGCAGGTGGTTGGATGACTGGGGACAGCTCTGTGGGAGGCGAGGGGAGATTTTCTTTTTTACTTCTCATCCCTTTTAGTTTATTACCTGAAGGGATGCTACCCTTCTAGAGCATATGGCTCTGACAGGCCTTGCCCTTCTCCCTGACTCCCTCTGCCTTGCTAAACCATTAGAATACATTCCTAAAGCTAGCCCCTTCCTCCTCCTGAGGCTGACTACCAAGGTCCAGCTATCAAAGTATTGAAGTCCAGCAATCAACCCCACTTTGGCTCACCTAATTAACATGCCCAATTAAAACTCATCCTAACTTGGGGCTTCCGAATTTTACCTTTAAAAGCTGCCATTTTCTTATGGGCCCCGTCTGTTTCCTCCTAATCCAATAGCAGTCTGTTGTCATCCCCCACTCTAGGACAAATATCCCTTGAGAAACAGAAACGGTCCTGTATCATTTGGTCTTGTCCTAGGGGACACTCTGTGAAGACTGGATGGTGGTGCATTGCTGCTGGCCTTTCTCCATCTGTCAGGTGGCCCGCGAACTCAAGATGAGAACCTCCCAGCTCTATGAGATCTGTGCAGTCCAAGCACCCAAGGACACCCTGGCTTGATAGCCCTCCTCCTGCGCTCACTGTCCCACACCTTCCTCTCAAACCTGTCTTAGAAGGATAGTTTTTTCCCCTATAATATTCACTGGAATAGAATAAATGATTTACTCACTATTTTCTCTGCTGTGCTATAATTCCCCCAAGGTTTTGAGTATCTTCTGACTTTGCTATTTTGGTCCAACCATACACAGTACCTTCTAGAGGTGAGTGATATATTCTCCTCTCCCCCTGGGTTTTGGGTGGTTGACTTCTCCTAGTTTCTGATGCCATCTTTTCCTGTGAGGCTGGAAAGATTCCAATGTATCTTTATTGTATAACCCACTTTCCCCAAAATATCAGTGATGGGCCAGGCCTGATTAACTAGGCACCAATGTCTTTGGAACAGTAATCCATTGTCCTCTCCCTGGCCCAACTCCTTCAGTCTTAGTTGTACAGAAAGAAAGTCTGAATTGGTGCTGATCTTGAACTCTCCTCCAACACTTGCAGTCTCCTTGCTCCAGGCTCAAAAATCGTAACTGGGTGAGCATTATGGGTTAGATTGTGTTTCTTGTTTTTCCTACACTCTACAAGAGATACATTGCAGCCCAAGCCTTGGCACCTGTGAAGAAGACCTTATCTGGAAACAGTCTTTGCAAACGTGATGAAATTAAGATTAGGTCAGTAGGGTAGGCCCGAATACAGCATGATAGGTGCCCTTTAAAGAAGAGGCAAGAGTAGAGGCACACATGTCAAGTCACGTGAGGACTGGAGGGAGGATGCTACCAGGCAAGGACTGCTTAGGGATGCTGAAGCTGGAGGAGGCAAGGGAGAATCCACCCCCAGAAGTGTGGAGGAAACACGGTCCTGCCAATATCCTGTGTTCAGATTTCCCCTCTAAAAATGTGACAGAATAAGTTTCTAATGTTCCAAGACACCAAATCTGTGGCGATTTATACACCATCCCCAGGAAGCTAGTGTGGCAACCACCTACTTTGTGAATTGAGTATGCCATCTACTTCTGTCAGGTCAACAGCACAGAGCTGAAGAACTTGAACACCTATTAACTGATTGTGCATCTATGGGCAGTTTTGTTACCTCCTGTGTCTCAGTTCCTCATGGATAAAGGGGCTAGCATTGACCTTAAAGGGCTATGAGGTTATAACAAGTCAAGCCATGTAGCACTGTGCTGAGTGAGTAGAATTAAGGACTCAGTAAATACACTTCTCCCCCCCTCCCCGCCTTGTCACTTTTTCTTCTCTTGGTTTTTAAGACAGGGTTTCTCTGTATAGCCCTAGCTGTCCTGGCTCTCACTCTGTAGACCAGGCTGTCCTTGAACTCAGAGATTTGCCTACCTCTACCTCCCATGCGCTGGAATTAAAGGCATGTGCCACAACTGTCTGGCTTTTTTGTTGGGGAGGGGGGTGGTGGTGGTGGTGTGTGGTGCTGGTGGGGAGGAATGTAAATACCCTATTGATAATTTATGACTGTGATGGTTTGGAAGAAAATGGCCCCCAAAGGGAGTGGCAGTATTAGGAGGTGTGGTTTGGTTGGAGGAAGTGTGTCACCATGGAGGCGGGCTTTGAGGTCTCATATATCTTCAAGCCATGCCCAGTGAGATGGACCACTTCCTGCTGCCTGTGAGTCAAGATGTAAGAACTTCCTCCAGCACCATGTCTGCCTGCATGCTGCCATGTCCCACCGTGATGACAATGGACCAAAACTCTGAAACTGTAAGCCACCCTGTTGAATGTTTTCCTTTATAAGCGTTGCTGTGGTTATGATGTCTCTTCATAGCAATAGAAACCCTAAGACAATGGCTACCTTTGTAGTAAATTGTACTAATTTCTATTTATAGTTGGGACATACATTTTCTTAACTATTGAGCCATTTCTCCAGCTAGATGTACACTCTCTTTTAAAATTAAAAAGAAAATTATTTTATGTATACAGGTGTTTTGCCTGCATGTGTGTCTGTGTACTGTTTGAATGCCCAATGTCCACAGAGGCATGGGTGTTTAGCCTGCGTGTATGTCTGTGTACTGTTTGTATGCTTGATGTTCACAGATGCCAGAAGAGGGCATCAGATCCCCTGGAAATGGAGTTATGGATGGTTGTGAGCTGCCATATGAGTGCTGGGACATGAACCTGGGTCTTCTGTAAGAACCAATGCTTTTTTTTTTTTTTTTTTTTTAACTGCTGGGCCAGCTCTCGAGGCCTGTAAAGTTTCTTTAAAAATTAAATGCAGCATGAAAATGGAGTCAGTTAAATAGGCATGATAGTTCACACCTGCTGTCCCAGCACTTGGAGGAATGAACCAGGAGAACTGCCGTCACTCAAAATAAGAGAGTTACCAGCCTAGTTGATATGTGGATGTAGTAAACACTCTGAAGGGGTAAAACACTGATTTCAAAAACAATTCGTGTTAATATTATCATTGTGTATTATGTTGTATGTTTACTCGTGGTACATGTGTGCCATGCATGGAGTATATTTGCAGGTCAGAGGGCAACTTTTGGGAGTCAGTTTCCCCCTCTTGTCATGGGTTACAGGGATGGAACTTAACTGACCAGGCTTGCATGGTAGTTGTTTTTACTGACTGAACCATCTCAAAGGCCCAACACTAACAAACTCAAAATGCTCTTCATATTTTGAGCTATTCAACTCTTAGTGCTCCTCCCTGATGAACACTTCAGAAGAGAGACCTGAGCCACAGAAATGCAAATGACCTTCCCAAGGCCCCATAGCCCTTTGGAGCCCACTTGGTTGCTCCAACCAGAACTTTCTTTACAGAGGTGAATTCGTCGTGGTCAGCCTTGCCAGTGTTTATTGTCCCTGCCCCTAATTGTTTCCACAGAATCACTTTTGGATTCTCAGAGCAGTTGCTAGGAGCTGGACCTCTTGGGAGGAAATTAAATGCTCCGTGTCAACATGTAATCTGCGATCACCAATGACTGAAGAAAGCAGGCCTGGTGGAGAAGATGGTTAAATGAAAGTACATCTGTTTTTATTGTTTCACACTCAAACACACTCCAGGCTTCTCAGACTCAAATTGGCAATGATACCTAGTTGTGGCAAGGAAGCCTGCACTTCCACACAACAAACTCTGTCTGAAGAAAGCAAAGATGGCGACTTGTGCACAAGACTCTGACCCCCTCTGCTTCTCAGCTGATCTGAAGGGTGTTGGTGTGTTAGTGGGCCTTCCCCCATGGAGCCCTTTCCCATTTGCTGCGTCTCATCAGTGAAGAACAAACTTAGTGTTTCATCAGAGATGGGGCCAGGCAAGTCAAACTCAGGGCTCCGAGAGCACTGTCTACCACAGGATCATAGAACAGGAAACAGAATTTATGAGAGTTCTCTGCTGTAGTTATAAGATAGTACAGAGTGACCTTGACGGGAGATGGCATTGGGCCACAACTCATGACTTTCTCTAAAAGAACATGTCAAGGCCAAGAAAAAGAACTTGAAAAAAACCTGTGCTTCCTATGAGCACCATTATCCAATACTGGATGTTTCTGTGACAAATGATAACTGATGTTAAGCATTCATATTTAATCTACTCCCCAGCTGTGTGAGTTGGACAGAACAGAGACCCTGGTATAGCCCTAGGGGACACTGTGTATACATCGGCTGGTGGTACTCTTGGCTTTTTTCCATCTGTTGGTTGGCCTGAGAATGCAAGACAAGAACTTCCCAACTCTGCAATCTGTGAAGTCTGTGAAATTTGTGGTACAAATCTGAAAATTACCCAACGGTGAAGGCATGGTCTGATTATCATAGACAAATTCCTTTTAGTTTTACCAGGATGCAAACTGTGGAACAAATCTCTGATGACTCCCTGTGCCAACACACAGGCAAGAGACGCTCCAAAGTAACCTGTTCAGAATGCCACGCATCAGAAACCAGGAGACAAGCCAACAGAAAGCTCCTTGATGCTCTTCTATTTGCAGAATAAACTAAGGCCAACAGCTGCATTCCTGGGATACTCTAATTTTTTTTGAAACAAAGCTATGCAAAGTATGGATGTCCTTGAGTGTCCATTTTCTGGTACAATTATTTTTATCTGTTTGTCTATTTTATGGAGCTAGAATTTATTTATCCCATATTCCATAATGACTTTTGCATGACAGCCCTGTTATGAACATTATATACAAACATACTAACTCAAAAATATCCCCTTTTTTGGTCTTTTAAAAGCACTGAATTAAAAAAAGAAGTAAGAAAAGGTAGAAGACTCTACAGCATTTCTGTTTAAATTTCTGTAGAGGAATTAATATTTCTCCCAGTCTATTTTCTTGGTTCATTTTCCACCTAAATGACACTGCTTCTGCTTGACCAAATGCAGAAATAAGAAGCAATGATTTTAGGTGGAACTCAGACTTTCATTGTTAGAAATCTATCGTCAGCCAAATCATGATTGCCTTTATTATACTATTCAAACATACTGCTTCCCTGTCACCCACCACCTTTTGACCAAGGATAATTTGTCCTCTGTATAATGGACCTGAGTCCAGACATGGGCACCTCAGAAAGTGAGGAGTTTTTCTAACCTTCTAGATTTGTCTGGGAATGAACGGACTTTTTCACCTTGTGTGTTACATAATTTGGTTTACTGGCTAACCCGGGTTCAAAAGATGAGCTAAATCCTCATGAAATCTTTCATACGAACCATAGAAAGTTTCCAGAAAGAAAACACAAAACAACAGCATGTGTAAAAATGTGTAGCAAATTCTTGTTGCTTGCACTGTTGAGAGTTGGGAGCCATCATTGTGCCCTGTGGACCATGAGGCCGGGAGGACAAGGCTATTTGTAGAAATTTGGTCACTGGCTCCTGGAGACTAACTAACGTTATCCCCTAATTTTGGTGTGGACAGCTTGTTTCCATTCAATGGTATATTTATAAATATGCCATTTATAAAATAAAAATGTCCCCCAAATGTGGAATTCTGTGTTGGTACCCTGGCAAGTGCACTCACTGGGACTTAAGTGTAGGTGACTCATAGCTTCTGCATGGGCTAGCTCTACACTGAAGGAAACCTTCGGTGCAAGCCCACCCCTTCCCCTAATCACACTGGCTAGTGCTCACTCTTGTTTACAGGCAGGACTGGATGGAAGACTGAACAGGGTGCTTCAGTACCAAATTAGGACCCCCAACTTTAAAACAACTACTGTACTCTGTAATTACATTGGATAATTATGGAACTGCATCATTTTAAAAACAACTTTCTTACCAATGTCTTAAAAAGAGAGGAGATGTTGGTGTAGGAGGTCCTTCTACATTTGTGTTGCATTCATTGGTTAAATAAAGACACTGCCTTGGCCTTTTGATAGGGCAGGACTTAGATAGGTGGGGAAAAGAGGACAGAATGCTGGGAAGAAGAAAGAGCAGCCGCTATGAAGCTGCCAAGTCAGACACGCTGAATCTTTCCCGGTAAGCCACGACCTCATGGTGACACACAGATTATTAAAAATGGGTCGAATCAAGAGTGAGAGTTGGCCAGGTAGAGGCTAGAGATAATGAGCCAGGCAGTGTTTAAATGAATACAGTTTCTGTGTAATTATTTTGGGGGTTAAACTAGCTGGGCACAGGGAACGCGGCCCTCTCCTCCTACTACAAGATGTACCACATTTTCTTTATCCATTCTTTGATTAAGGGGCATCTAGGTTGTTTCCAGGGTCTGGCTATGCAAATAATATTGTTATGAACATAGTTGAACAAATGTCCTTGTTTTGAGCATCCTTAGGGTATATGTCCAAGAGTGGTATTTCTGGGTCTTGAGGAAGATTGATCCCCAATTTTCTGAGAAACTGCCATACTGACTTCCAATGTGGCTGTACAAGTTTGCCCTCCCAGTAATGGAGGAGTGTTCCCCTTACTCTATATCCTCTCCAGCATAAGCTTTCATTAATGTTTTGATCTTAGTCATTCTGACAGGTGTAAGATGGTATCTTAGAGTTGTTTTGATTTGCATTTCCCTGATGGCTAAGGATGTTGAGCAGTTCCTTAAGTTCCTTTTGGCCATTTGAGATTCCTCTGTTGAGAATTCTCTGTTTAGATCTGTACCCCATTTTTAAAATTTGATTATTTGATAGTTTGATACCTAGTTTCCTGAGTTCTTTGTATATTTTGGAGATCAGCCCTCTGTCAGATGTGGGGTTTGTGAAGATTTTTTTCCCATTCTGTAGGTTGCTGTTTTGTCTTGTTGACTGTGTCCTTTGCCTTCCAGAAGCTTCTCAGTTTCAGGAGTTTCCATTTATTAATTGTCGATCTCAGTGTCTGTGCTACTGCTGATTTATATTCAGGCAGTGGTCTCCTGGGCCAATGATTTCAAGGCTACTTCCCACTTTCTCTCCTATGAGGTTCGGTGTGGTTGGATTTAAGTTGAGGTCTTTGATCTATTTGGACTTGAGTTTTGTGTATAGCAATAGATATGGATCTATTTGCATTCTTCTACATGTCGACATCCAGTTATGCCAGCACCATTTGTTGAAGATGCTTTCTTTTTTCCATTGTACAGTTTTAGCTTCTTTGTCAAAAATCAGGTGTGTAGATTAATATCAGCATCTTTGATTCAATTCCATTGGTCCACAGAAATCAGGCACTAGGGAAATTCTCAGGAATCCACAAGGATGACCCCAGCTAACAATCTAAGCAATAGTGGAGAGAGCATCTTAACTGCCCTTTCCCTGTAAACAGATTGATGACTACCTTAATTGTCATCATAGAACCTTCATCCAGTAACTGATGGAAGCAGATGCAGAGATCCACAGCTAAGCTCTGGGCCGAGCTCTTGGGAGTTCAGTCAAAGAGAGGGAGGAGCAATATTATGAGCAAAGGGGTCAAGACCATAATAGGGAAATCCACAGAAACAACTGACCCAAGCAAGTGGGAGCTCACTGACTTCGGACTGACAGCTGGGGAATCTGCATAAGACTGAACTAGGCCCTCTGAATGTGGGTGACAGTTGTGTGTCTTGGGCAGTTTGTGGGGCCACTAGCAGTGGAACCAGTATTTATGAACCAGTATGAATTGGCTGTTTGGAGTCCATTTGCTATAGAGGGATACCTTGGTCAGCCTAAAGGGGAGGATCTTGGTCCTGCCTCAAGTGATGTGACAGATTTTGTTGACTCCCCATGGGAGGACTCACCCTCTCTGAGGAATGGATGGGGAGTAGGGTGGAGAGAAGGTAGGGGGAACAGGAGGAGAGGAAGGAGAGGGAACTGGGATTGGTATGTAAAATAAGATTGCTTTAAAAATAAAAATATAAATAAAATTAAAAAAAGGAGGAGATGTGGTAATACATGGTTTAAAAAAACTCCTCAGGACTGTTTGAGAATTTCACTTATCTGAGCAATGTCTCCCTCAGGTTAATATAAATAACTTGAAAATTGTATTTTAGGTTGTAGTTACACACACACACACACACACTCACACAGAAAGAAATATACTGTCTTCCTTTGGCTGGTCTTTATGATGGCTTTATAAACATACATTTGTTTCTACTTAAATAGCCCCTCTGTAGACACAATACTCTGTGATGCCTGTCTTATGTGATCCTGAGGTTTTCTTTTTGAGGTTCTTGGGCACAACTATTTATTCCTTGATCACTATGTCGTAACACCCAGCTTCTTAAGCTGTTGGTTGTCACTCCATCTGGGACTTAAATAACTGAATGTCAGGAGTTATGAAAAATGCAGCAAACATGAATGGTTTCCAAACACAATGAACAAGAAGTAATTCAGACTCAAATGCATATTTTTATAGATTTATTTATTTATTACATATGCAATGTTTTGTCTGCATGTCTGCCTGCAGGCCAGAAGAGGGCACCAGATCTCATTACAAATGGCTGTGAGCCACCATGTGGTCGCTGGGAATTGAACTCAGGACTTCTGGAAGAACCATCAGTGCTCTTAACCTCTGAGCCATCTCTCCAGCCCCTCAAGTGCATAATTAATTGGTAGTGTTTCAGGCAGCCTTGCCCATGATGCATTATTGCGTGACTTCACTGTAACTTCACTTTTGAACATGCGATAGAGCACCAAGGGTACAGACATGCCACGCAATGCCAATGGTTGCTACAGCACACCAAATGTGCAGACGTGCCACACAATGCCAATGGATGCGGCAGCACACCAAGTGTGTAGATGTGCCACACAATGCCAATGGGTGCTGCATGAACTCCTTGGCTTAGAGAACATTGGTGAATTTCAGCATTTTTAACCCACATACAAAATTTTCTGCTCTTATTTATTATGGAAAACAAGGATCTTTAATATTTTCTTGTCTTTCTTCTATCATCCTTTCTAATCTTTCGGTTTCATTGTGTTAAAATGTTCCATTTTTAAAAATTACTCTGTGGGTTGCTAATAGTTTCATAAAAGTTGTTAAATTACTTTAGGTTTGGGATTAGAATGGCATTTCCAACACTTTATGAAGTGGCTCTAAGCATAGTTCTGCCACTATGTACTATGTGTTTTTGCAAAGCAATGTTCAGCATTGATGATCATGAAATCAAAATATTGATCAACTATAAAACATTAAAGATACCTTGACATTCAATATCAAATTATTATCCAAAACTAATTTCGTTTTTGCTTTGTGTTATTTTTAGGACAGGATCTCAAGTATACCACACTGGCCCTGAACTTGCATGGCCTTGAACTCCCAATGCTCTGGTCTTTTCACATCCTACATTCTGGAATTGCAGGCGTGTGCCACCATGCCTGATAAAATTCAATTTTTTATGTAGCATATAAGGACACATCCATCTAAATATTGTGCAAATTTGATTTAGCCTTTAATAAATGGTAAAAATTATATGTATGCTAAAGAATTGTTTTAAAATAATTTTTATGAATTATTATTGGGGTTTGATTTATATACCCTTTAAAATTTATCTATCCACCCAGAATTGCATAAAAACTTTTAAGCAAAGAGGTTTCAGGTGGAAAAGATTTCAGAAGCACTATTCTAACAGACATCTTTTAAGTCTGAGGGTATCACATGAAAAGACAGAGTGGTTAGCAGGCAGGCTTCATGGTATGGAGTCACGGGTGGGGTGAATTCCTAGAGGACACTGTGTACACGCAGCAACCTCTCTGGATCAAACCTGAGAGAAGAATACCATGCCAGCCCCTGCATTGCCCTCAGTCATGAGCTGGAGAGACAGGCAGGCACAGGACTGGAAGGCATAGGGTTTTTTAATTTGTTGGTGAGGTGCCAAGCTGTGACAACTGACAAGGTCAAGTATCCCTTTGACAATAGGGTGAGTAACACAGGAGGGGTGGGATGTGAAATACGAACGGCCTTGTGGCTCCCTCGCTTTCCTCCCTCCTGGCTCATCACCCATCAGGGGCTAAAGACAGATGTCTTCCTGTCTTGGAGGCTGGACTCGTGGTCATCCAGCGCCATCCCTGTTGCTTGAAGAATGTCACATGCCCCACAGTCTCACTGAGAATCTTCTATCTAGCAGGCTGGATGCTTCCTTCAGCATCCTGAGTGTTCCTATCTTTCCTGGAGCTGACTGGCACTCAGGCTCTGTGAAGGTGAACACAGATTTCAGAATCTATTAGGGCAAGGGTACAGCCTGGAAGAATTACATTTCTTTAAAACTCAAGCAGTCAGGGAAGGAATTGGTCCTTTCTTCTTGCAGAAGTCTGTCTTCTCAGATGATGCTTAGGACAGTCTTTCCCCAGTGCTGCTGAAACTGATGGATCTTTTGATACCTGAACTATAAAGTTGCCATTTCCTCCTTTGTGACTAATAAACATGATATCAGGTGATGTTCCCGCTTCTTCCAGCTTTCACCCAGCTAGTGTTAACATCTATTGATGGTTCTTGTCTGAACCAACTATTACTGTCTTGGCCAAGCAGTGATGTCTTAATTCTACCAGTTTCTCTATACTTAGCACATGCATTTTGTGGCAAAGTGATTTTTCTTTTGTAGAATTTTTTAAAATGTTCTTTTTTATTTTACATACCAATCCCAGTTCTATCTCCCTCCTTTCCCCCTGCTCCCCCATCTTTCCCCCACCTTATCCACTCTTCAGAGAGGGTGAGGCTTCCAATGGGGAGTCAGCAAAGTCTGTCACAACAGTTGAGGCAGGATCAAGGCCCTCCCTGCTGTATCTAGGTTGGCCAAGGTATGCTTCCATAGGGAATGGGCTCAAAAAAAAAAAAAAAAAAAAAACCAAAACCAAAAAAACCAGTTCATACACTAGGGATAAATACTGGTTCTACTGTTAGTGACCCCACAAACTGCCCAAGACACAAAACTGTCACCTACATTCAGAGGACCTACTTTGGTCCTATGCAGATTCCCCAACTGTCAGTCCAGAGTCAGTGAGCTCCCACTACCTCAGGTCACTGCTTCTGTGGGTTTCTCTGTCCCATGGTCTTGACCCCTTTGCTCACATTATTGCTTTTCCCTCTCTCTGACTGAACTCCGGGAGCTCAGCCCAGTGCTTAGCTGTAGATCTCTGTATCTGCTTCCATCAGTTACTGGATGAAGGTTCTATGATGACAATTAAGGTTGTCATCAATCTGATTAGGGATTTTTTCCTTTATATTACAATGAATACGGGGATCTCATGGACTATCCTGTTACTATCCAAAGTGAACGATTATGTCTAATGATGAAGAAATAGAAGACAAAACCCAATTTATAGGATGGGAGACATCCTATAAAATAAATGGTATTTTTCAAAATAACAAGATCATGAAAGACAATCTTAAACTGTTCCAGATTGAAAGAGACTGGAGAGCTATGACAGCTGTACTCCATATGTGGAACTGGAAGGGATCCTAGACAAGGTTTTGTAAAGATTTTCTATAGAGGAAAATGGGACAACTGGGAAAAAATACTAGTACAGCAATTGAGTAAGATCTGGACTAGTTAATAGCACCCTGCAAAGCCAATGTCCTGATTTCCCTAGCTGCACTGGCGTTTGTGTACGAGCATACCCTTGTCTTTGGGAAACAAACTCTGAAATGTGCAACTATAACTTTCCTTTGGTCTCCAACCTCCTCTCCAGTGGGTCAGGGAAAAAAATAAAATCAAAACCTGCGCGGCAAATGTTAACATTTGGGGAACCTACTGGCAGGGTGCACGGGAATATTTTGTACAGTTTTAGAAAACATTTATGTAAGCCTGAAATTATTTTGGAAATAAGCTAAAATTCATGAGCTCTCAGAATTTGCCTGAGGCCTCAGGCATTCCATTTTGAATATCAAACCTGACCTGCATGCATCCATCCTAGCCATCCTCATGCGACCAGCTGGGCTCCGTTCAACTCCTCCTTTGCTGTCTTTTGAGACTTTTCCTGGGAGAAAGTGCCACCCTGCATCTCTGGTGTCCTCTTACGCAGAGAGGGCAAGTGGCCTGAATGGACACACTAGGAATCAACTGGTACCAGGGACTGCTGCCAGAGCGTGCAACAAAGGAAAATAAGACAATTGAAAAAAAATCTGATAGGAGAACTATTTAAGATCTGCAGTCCAAATGAAGTCCAAATTGACTGTGCAGAAGGAGGAAAGGACAACACTGAAAATATAACGAGAAATAGTCTGACAAATTCTAAGACTTGCTTTCTAATACCACACAGCCTCAGTGTGTCCACAAGTTCCCATGAAAACCCAGCAAAGCAGGAAGTTAGCAGACATTGTTTTCCACATCACAGCCTACTTATTACCTAAAGTCTGACTTCTAACCAGGGGCTCATGTTGATGTAATGGACTAGTTTGGCTTTACTTTGGAAAATGTAGCAAGGACAGATTTTTTCAATTTCATTTATTTATTTTGTTTTTCGAGACAGGGTTTCTCTGTGGCTTTGGAACCTGTCCTGGAACTAGCTCTTGTAGACCAGTCTGGCCTCGAACTCACAGAGATCCGCCTGCCTCTGCATCCCAAGTGCTGGGATTAAAGGCGAGCGCCACCACTGCCCGGTGCAAGGACAGATGTTGTAAGCCAAGTTCGTGGGGTTTTACCATACTAAATTTGGGGATCTTACCCAAGTCTCTTGTCTCCAAAAGAACTATAATCTGTGGTTCTGGAGACTGAGAGTACCAAAGGAGTCCAGGCTCCTAAACAGTCCGTCTGGGCTCAAAGTCAAGCTTCTTGGAGCTCTCAGGGGCTGCAGGCTCAGTGTAGACCTTACCCATCAGCAAACATGCTCCAATCAACACAACAGCGACCAGAGCCACCAGAGGTGCCAGGTGGCTGCTTCACATTCAGCAGAAGAAGCAGGCATGAATACAAGTCTTGCGTGTTCCCATCTGAATTCTGTATCACTTTATTGCTGAATTATTACTCAGGACTTGGTGCTAGGTCGTTCTCACTACAGAACATAGGCAGATATTGCATTTTGTTATTCATGAGGTTTAGCTCTTAGAGGAGAACTCAGTCTGTCTCAGGAACATCCTGCCTCTGACGTGGTACCTGTGTGGATGCATGCCGGGCTTTTGTCAGTGAAGGGCCAGCCTGCTCTCCATCTAGAAAACGTCCACTGTGATCTGCATGTCAGTCCTGGTGTCTGCTGGGGAGAGAAGGCAAGGTTTTACTGGAGAGCAAAATAGGTGGATCCCATGAAAGACAGGTTGAACTGTTTGCCTTTTTAACGACGCTGGCTGTGACGCAGTACTTCTGAGAGGTAGTGCCAGGCCTGGGAAGTCATAAAGAGGGACTGTCAAGGGAAGGCCACTGCCACATTAGCCTGACATTCCAGGTTGTACCAAATGATGTACAAAGAATTCTGATGCCGAGAGCAATTGACATTTTAATAGGCACCTGCAAATCTCATTAATAAAGGAGATGTGCATTTTTCCTTTGCTAGAATCGTGAAGGACCTGGAATCAGCCCTTTTTAGTGCTCCTGGCCAGGGCTTTCAGGATTAGGCAGGTAGTAATTCTTTACTTACCAAATGCTCAAAAGACAAACCTATCTGAAGCAGAAAGCCGTGAAGTCTGAGACAAGCTTTTCACTGACCATTTAGATGAGGTGGTGAGCAGTTGGCAGCCACAGGCTGGGTGCAGAATGCTTTTTCTCCCCCCTAAACTCTATCATTGCTCAGTCTGTGATCCTGTGGATATTAATCTCTGTAGTCCTAACTTTCCCTGTTGGTAACACAAGGATTGTGATAATACTCTGCTGTGGAGGAGAGTTTTAAGTGTCAGTACAAGTAAAGCACACAGAAGACTGGCCCACAGCAGGGGTTCTAGAATTATTCGCTCAAAGACAGTAGTATGAATGTAAGAGGCTCCTTGAAGGTTACCCGTCATGATCTTGCTTCTTGATTAAAGAATGGAAATCTTATACATAGGAATGGATCACCATGTGGTGGCTTCTTGTTACACATACAACCAGAGTTCTTTTTGCCATTAAAAAGAAAATGCCCTGTCTCATTTTCTGGAGTTCTTAAAAATCATACATTTTAATTTACAAAACAGAGAAAACAACAGCTAGGTGTGTGTGTGTGTGTGTGTGTGTGCGTGTGTGTGCCTGCCTCTATTATTAATCCCATCACATCGTTGAGAGGATTGAGTGTCAGAGAGGTGAAGTGACTGCCCAAAGTCACACAGCAAGTCATTCTTTGTATACAAAGCAGATGTTCCAATTCTACAGCCTGGGCTCTTACGTGCAATGCCAGAGAAACTTGGGAAAGACAGGAGGAGGAAAGAAAAGAAGAAAGGCAAGGAAAGATAGGGACTCATGACTGAGTATTTTCTGAGTGCATTGGTGGGTGTGGAATGTCAGTAAGTTCATTCTGACCATGAAAGAGAGATGGCATTTCATGCCTGTCTATACAATTCTAAATCACCATTTGGACTTTTCTGAAAGCCCCTGGCAGAGTTGTGCAGTCATGTCTTAAAGAGCCTTGAGAGTTGGTTCCTTTGGGAAATGAGTGCCTAAAACCCTGAAGTCCTGGGATTCTGGTACCTGGGCCAAGCCCCTGTTCTAGAGAAGGAGATCAGAGTGGCAGGGGGTGGGGTGGAGGCAAAGGTGAAGAAAAGGGACACAACCTTCATGTTGCATCTCCAGAGTTCATCTTTCCTACAAAGGTCTCTCTTGTCAGAAAAGAGGATCCATCTCCCTTCCCAGTGTCTTCTCAAGAAATCATTACCGAAGCTGGGTGGTGGTAGCGCACACCTTTAATCCCAGAACTCAGGAGGCAGAGGCGGGTGGATCTCTGTGAGTTCGGGGCCAGCCTGGTCTACAGATCAAGTTCCAGGACAGCTAGGACTACACAGGGAAACCCTGTCTCCAAAAAAAGAGAAAGAAATCATTACTGTATGATAAAGATGCTTGTTGAGTGGAGAGTTAGAGGAAGCCAGCCTGGCAGACCCTGACACTTTGAGCTTTTTTTTCCTGCTCTCTGCGCTGCATGTCTGGTTCCTTCCTGCCCATCACATTTCAATTTAGATGTCACCTTCTTGGGGACACCTTCCCTGGCCACACTGCTCACACCTCTCAGCCATCCTCTGTTCCATCTCCCTCCTGCCTTCTTAACCTCTGTCCTGTAACAGTTGTGTGTGTGTGTTTACTGTTTGCTCCCTTCAAGGATATGGAAAGCAGGCCTGCCTTATTTACCGTGGTGTCCCAACCCTATACAACAATTCCTGGCACACAGTAGGTGCTTGATTAGTATGGCTTAATGAAAATGAGTGGATAAAATAAGGTTGGTTTTTAACCGAGGAAGCAAGTGTTCTGGGTCTAAATGGGATAGAGATTTTGGTCCAGATCCCCTAGGCCACGATGGCACACCCAGCAGGGGTTAACTAAGGAACACATTCATCTTCTGAGCTCCTGTGCCAGAGACATTTGATGTCTGTTACTTGACATCAAAGAGGAGGAGTTGCTATTGAAACCACCAGACAGCTGGAAGCTTGCCCTGCCAGACCCATTTGCAAATCAGAATGGACATTGCACAAGTTGTGCCAACCCTATGAAGCTGCAAGTCCCTAGTGGACCTACTAGCTGCATTCTGGGATAGAGACAGCCCTAAACATTAAACCAGCTCCTTCAGGCGAGCTGGTGAGCGGGCAGAGATAACTGGAAAGGACTGGTGAGGGTTACGGCACAGAATGCATTTCAAAGTAACTGTCGTATTACTGCAAGCCTCGTGTATTCACCAGCTTATCTAAGAGGTTAAAAAGAGGTCGCCTGCTGCTTCCTAAGTGTGACCTTAGATGAACGAATGGTTTAGCCCCTTCAGTTGTTTGATCTGTAAATAGGGAACATGGTACTTAACTCGTGGGCTTGTTCTGAGGATCAAATGAGAAAGTGTGTGAAGATGATAATGACAGCGTTACATACTTTCTATGCGTTTGGCACAGAGCTAATAACATTAGATCTGTCACCTTATTTCATCCTCATTCAAGGTCATTCAAGGACAGCACACTTTACACCTGCATTTCAAAACGGTTTCCTTAGATGTCCTGTGTGCTTATTTGTGCGGATCTCCTGAATGCCAATAGATAGCTTTGACAATCCCTTCCCATGGTTCACGGGAAGGACCTTAGGGTGACTCTGGCAAGCAGGTCCCCAGTGATCTATGGCAGTCAAACCCGGCCATCACAGTAGCTTCCACTAAGTTGGTCCAGCAAGCTGGCACTGGCGCCAAAGTTCCCACACAAACTGCTCACCATGCACGATGCAGCATCTGCAAGTGCCTCTTGCTTTGTCCCTGCATCCTGGCTGACAACGTCCGAGTCCTTACCAGGCTGCAGTACTTGTCAGCAATGACCTTGTTTGCATGATCAGTTTGCCTCTAAGGGGGCTGCCTTTGAGCTCTGTATAAACATCAGCATGGGACACTGGAAGATGTCACCTCCGTGAGCCCTCTTGTTTCCAGAGGAGATGAAAATAGGATTGCTTTGGAAATCATCTCCTTCTTGTTCTGGGAATCTGCTTTGTGTCATTTAGAGTGAAGAGAGGCAAAACCAGAAATATCTCAGGGATAGGGAGTGGTTTGGGGAATGCAAAATGGCCATTGTGCTTCTACATCCTGCCTCGTGCACTGGCTGTGGCTGCAGCCCTTACAGAAGGGTTAGCTTTGCTTTCAGCATTTCTCCAGGAAGAACCCTCTCAGTTACCTTCCTCCAGCTGAGACTTCTTAGATGGCAGCCATGCTCACTGCTATACCACCACCACAGCACCCAACTCCTGCCTCTTGGACAAGATCTTCTTTTGCTTAACTCTGGGAAGGCTTGACCCACTGAGATGTACCTTCTTCTGCCTGTCCCTAGCCTAATCCTAGTGATCCCAACAACACTGACCCTTGGCCTATCTTTTCCAACCTCAACCATATTAAAAGTATGTTCACAGCTGCCTGGTGTGGGAGGTCCTTCTGTCTATGTGTTGCTTTTATTGGTTAATGAATAAAGAAACTGGCTTGGCCTGATAGGGTAGAACAGAGCTAGGCAGGAAGACTAAACTGAATGCTGGGAGAAAGGAGGCAGAGTCAGAGAGAAGCCATGGAGCTGCTGCTGGAGACAGATGTGCTGAAACTTTGCTGGTAGGCCACGACCTTGTGGTGATGCACAGATTAAAGGAAATGGGTTAAATTAAGATTTAAGAGTTAGCCAATAAGAAGCTAGAGCTAATGGGCCAAGCAGTGATTTAATTAATACAGTTTCTGTGTTGTTATTTTGGTTCTGGGTGGCCAGGATGAACAAGCAGCCCCCTCCAACAGCTGCCATTGATGTAAAGGGAGGTTGCAATTTAAGATGGAGGTTTGAATTTAGAGTTTGGATTATGGTTCTTGTGGCCTTGACCAAGCTGAATTCTGAGCTTTAATTCCACTCTCTACAATGGCATGATATCAAAGCAACACCTCTCATAGGGCAGATGGTTTAGATGGAATGCATGAAACATGTAAAATCCTTTGCATGTTGCAGGTGCTGAGTAAATGATGATAATTCTCTCATTAGATGCAGTTTTGTTTGTGTTTTTTTTTTTTTTTTTTTTTTTTTTTTTTTTTTTTTTTTTTTTTTTTTTTTTTTTTTTTTTTTTTTTACTTTCCACTCCACATCTAACTGATTTTGTGACCTTACACAAGAAACCACAACATTCTGCATGTCAGTTTTCTGATCTGCAGTTTGGGAATCAAAACAGATTCTCCCTGCAGGCCTCATGGGGTTCTTATGGGCATTTGTTGATGTCATCGTCATCAGCGAGCTCCACATCAGCAGCGGTATCATCATCGTCATCAGCATCATCTCAGTAGCAGCAACAGCACCACTACCACCACCACCACCAAGACACCTTCAGATTCAGATTCCAAGGAGCCCTTTTGGTTTCCATAGCTGCCTACTCAGAGGTGCTAGGCAAAGGATCAGCAAAGAGGTGCTACAAAATCCCATCCTCAAACAGTTTAGGCGTTGCTTCAACTTAGAAGCAACAAACAGGGCTTCTTGAGAGAGCTCTTGAAAAATTCCCATAGCTAGCATCGTCTCAAAAGCAGACACGTCAGTTCATCCATCCCCAGCGACAAATCAAAGTCTTGGAATCCCAGTGGCAGGAGCCAGATGAGGCTGCAAACATTCAGAGTGTTTGCAGCTTTGTGTTGCAGTATCCACACAACTGTTTACCGGGTGTCTCTGTGGGGAATGCTGAGAATTCCATCTGTCCCATGTGTGGGAACATTACAAGACAGAGATAAGCATGGAATTTAGGACTGTGGTTGGGAGGGATAGAGAGCGAGGCACACAGTGGGACCTCAATAGTATTAGCAATTACTATTTTTTAAAAAGCTGTGTACCAGATATGGCTGTTTTATGATCTTATAAAACGATGTACATCTATTCATATATATGTAACATTTAATAATAAAAAAGGGGAAATAACAAAATACCCCAATCTAGAAACAAGAAATCCCACACCATGTGAACTATACCTATTTTTGTCTCCTATAAACTAGCTTGTCCCTGTCACTTCTCCCAAATTGTGGTCCAAAGTGACTGATGGATAACTTCACTGTTTGCCATACCATTTTCTGCTCCCCACTTCCCTGGTGTTTTATTTGAAGGTATACCCTGGATCCCACCTCTGAAGTTTTCTATTTGTCAAAGTGTCGATCAGTGGACTGTGGGCCTCCTGGGAACATTTTGTTTCTGCTCTGGTCTAGGACATAACTCTGGCAGACAGCTTGATCATTTACGATTGCTCTATTTTAAGCAAAATGTCCTTGTGTGTGATTTATTCCCAATGACACCAAGCTGCTGCAAGAATCTTCATTGTTAACCTGTTTAGTCCTTCCTACCAGACACATACCCTAAGCAACTGTCCTTCATAGTCACATCAGAAGTTGCTGAGACTGTGTATATTTGCTCAACAAGAGAAGACTGGAGTGTTTTCCTTTCGAGGTAGAAGCAAGGGAAACCACAGTGGCTCCAGGGTTGGTTAGGCTACTTTGTTAGATGTGTGGTCTTGTCAGAGGAGCTGGGAGGGCGTATCAGCCATCTTTCTTGTTGCAGCTCCTCATTTCCCAGGGCATCCAGAGGCGTGTGGTGGCCGGCGGGGTGAAAGGATAAAAGTGGAGGCTTGGTCATCTTTGAGATAAATGATTTCCACACCTGCCAATACCATGTGTGAGGAGGAGCGAGGAGCTGGTAACCACACAAGCACTGCGTGTGCCTACACAGTGTTAGCTGGAAGAGGCAGGCTCAGGGGCACAGGTTACCTTCGCCTGGTCAGCTTCTTCCCTGGGCCAGGATGGGGTTGGGAAGAATCCAGGGCTTTCTGGTGCTGTTCACTTCCTTTGAGTGACCTCTTTGGCCCTGTTTTGTATCATAGGGCAAGGGTCAGACTTTCAGTAACCAGACATAGGCACTAGCCAATCAGAATGGAGAAGGGATTTATGGTGGCGATCTCAGTGTCTCTGGCTAGATGCTGGGTGGTGGAGGGGAGGACAGGGTCTGGGGGAAAAATCTGGGTGTGGGATGGGAAGAAGCTGCAAGGAGCATTGAGTACCTGCAATTCAGTAATTTTGGTACAGATCTATTTCAGTTTTCTAAGTATCGGTGTAGCCATGCTCCTGCCCATGACAGAGGTGGATGAGATCCTCTTCTTTGGATCTTCTGAGCTACTTGGGGGCCTTGTTTTCACCTAAAGACTGCTGAATATGACTCTCAAGGTCCTAGATTAAGACCACTGTACTAGGGAGATCCTAGAATCCCAGGGCAACTAATCTTTAGTAATTCAGAACTTTGGAAGGGTTTACGACTTGAGAGACGGAGCCCAAAGGGGGAGTATGCCTAAATCAAGCATGGATCGTGTGCATGAATGAAGCAGGCCTGGGGGATTGGCATGCTGACAGAGCTGTGGCTATTTTGTTGAAGCCTCCTTATCCTTCCCAGCTCTTTTAGGCTGTGGCAACACAGTAGACCTGGTGTGGATAGACAGTCTGACTTTTCAAGAGATGTTGAGTTTTTGGACTCACCAAGTCAGTATTGCTTCAAATTCTTCTGCTCCAAGAGCCCTGCCTTGGAGACGGGTGAAGGGTGGGAATAAGGGTGAACCCATGGGAGAAAGGAAGATGAGCTCTGATGAGGGGGTCTTGATGTGCTTTTTCTCAGTATGGCCCTCAGGTGTTTGTGGCCCACTGCCATCTCTCGGCTGTCCTCCCATTTCCTCCAAACACATCCTACCCTGAACCCCTTTGGTGTCAGGGTCTGAGCCTGAAGCAACAAGGTACTTCCAGGGCCTCTGATTCTTAGCTGGGAGGTGTATCATGTTCAGAAAGGAATTTCACTTCAGACTTGGAGTGTTGGCTCTCTGGAATGTTCTACTAAGGAGCAGATTTGTCAGTGGAACTTGGTTTGACTGCTACCTTTAAGCCCAGTTGCCGAAGCTTTCCATCTATTCAGAAGGCCCTTTCTCCATTGCTCACTTTCTCTTGCCTTTCTTTCAGGACTCAGACTGTGTTGAGTTATGAGGCCAGGCTGTGTGGATTTCCTTTTAACGTCACAGTGCTGGACAGACCCTTTGCTTTAGAGATTCCCATCTGGAATTTTAAAGTCTTTTTTGTTGTTTCGTTGTTGTTTTTGTTTTGTTTGAGACAGGGTCTCACTATGTAGCCTTAGCTGGCCTAGAACTTGCTATGTAGACCAGGCTAGTCTTGAACTCATATAGAGATCCTCCTGCCTCTGCCTCCCCAAGTGCTGGGACTAAAGGTGTATGCTACCAGGTTCAGGAGTTTAGGTATTCATTAAGCATCATTTGTTTTCTTCCTTTCTTTTAAAAAATAACTTATTTTTATTTTATATGTTTTGCCTGTGAGGGTGTCAGATACCATGGAACTGGAGTTACAGACAGTTGTGAGCTGCCGTGTGGGTGCTGGGGATTGAACCTGGGTCTTCTGGAAGAGCAGCCAGTGCTCTTAACTGCTGAGCCATCTCTCTAGCCACCTTAAGTTATTTTCTTATCTTGGGTAATCTCCACAGTGGTCCAGTGAGGTTGGTACTATTACCCCTACTGATGAAAAAGAATGTGTGATTAAGTGGGATAGTCTGCCCAGAAAATGATAAACAGAAACCTGAACTCTGTGTCCAGCAGAGCCTGCTGGCCTTTCCTGAATTTGTAGCCAAAATTACACCACGTTACCTTCTAGCAGTTGGGACTCATTCACTGTCCTGGAGTGAATAATGGTCTTTTGGTTCATACATTACAGTCCCCAGCTGGACGTTGCCACCAGATAGTTTGGGTTCTCATCCTTGCCTCAGCCAATCTGTGGCCAATTTTCAAGTTTCCATTTCCTTGACTCTATAAGGGAACAGTTATAGTTGCCTTACAAAGTTTTACGGCAAGTATACAAGAAGATGAATGTATGATTCTCATTGCTGTATGTAAATTGCTGTAGGTAAATGTCAGACAGGTGTTGGTGGAATAAAAGAGTGAAAGACGCTTGTGAAAAACAGGGCCCACAGAATCAACTCACCAGGGCTCATAGGGCTTGCAGAGATGGAAGCAACAATCAGGGAGCCCGCATGGGTCTGAACTAGGTCCTCCTGCATATGTGTTAGTTGCGTAGCTTGCTGTTCTTGTGGGGCCCCTATAGGAGTGGGGGGTATCTCTCACTCTTTTGCCTGCTCTTGGGACCCTTTTCCTCTACTGGACCCATTGGCTCATCCAGCTTTGACATGAGGGTTTGTGCCTGGTCTTATTGCAACTTGTTATACTGTGTTCAGTTGATGTCCCTGGGAGGCCTGCTCTTTTTGGAGGGAAAACAGAGGAGTAGTAGATCTGGGGAGAGGGTAATTGTGTGTAGAGGGAACTGGGAGGTGTGGAGGGAGGGGAGACTATTGTTAAGATGTAATATATGAGAGAATAATAAAAACATAACTGGAGGAAACACAATAGACTTTTGCTTACAGCCAAATGTCAGAATATACTTATTAATGTTATGGTAGGGCTGATACATGAGTAAAGTTCCATTTTCATCAAAAAAGATGTTCATGAAATCAGCTTTTACTTGGAAATATCAGCCCATCCCACCCAAGCACTGACAAAGCTCTTGCGGTATGCTTTGGGAGGCCTTCGACTCTGGGAGTGGATGGAAAGCTTGTGCTACGGAGGTGGCAATCATTGTAGCTATGCTCATTTCTCAGGGAGGTTATCCTGGAGAGATGGTAGGAAGTGAAAAACTTCTCTTTCATGTTCCATATTCATTTCTATTTCATAGAAATCCTTTTCTGTTGCCCTGTAAACAATCTACTTGATAGCCACAAACTGGACCAGTTGCCACTGGAGAATGGCCTAAACAATTAGTTGGCTTATTATACTGTATATTTGCCACTCTGGGTCTAGAGTGACTTGGTATACTTAATGAGAGTGATCTTCTGGAGTAAAGGTGAGGCACAGGTACCCACATTTAGAAAAATCATAGTGTGTTTCTGTTCCTGTGAATGTACTATTTCTCCATCCGGATGGCTGTCCTGAGTTGAACATGCTGATTCCATGGTGTGTACATGAATCACCATCTCACAGAAATGCAAGGACAACATGCTACTGTGGGCCCCACCGGCTCCAAAACTCTGGCACATATGTCGTATTCCTTGGCAGGATTATGGTTTCGTTTGATTCTATTAATGTCTAGAAATGCCTACAGATAATTCAGTTTGCCAAGTGTGTGGGTGGGTTAAAGATGTATATTTGTAATCCCGAGACCTGCAAGAACTGTCTGTGGTAAATGGCTAATTAGACCTGCCTTTTGTTTTTTTTAAAGTGGCATCCAGCCTTAGTAGCAAATGGCATTTATGCATCAAAGTGTTCACATTGATGGGCATGTGATGAGCACTAAGTCACAACAATTACATTTAATGAGAACTAACGGGCTGTCTTAGAGCATGACCCTGACTCCCAGGGCTGCCTTTCCTGCTCTCCTGCCCTGTTGACAAAGCTCCTGGCTGGACCTGCTCACTCCAGTGCATGCATGTGGAGTCACTTCATTTTGACCCTTTCTCCATGGCAGACTCTGTCCTTTCCCCCCTTCTGCCAGTGGTGTAAACATTGCGTCCACCAAACCTGCTTCATAGTCTTCCCTGAGAAGTTTGTTCTTCCCCACTTCCTGCCCCGTCTCATCTGTGTCTGTTGCCTGCATGATTCTTCCTTTATTTCTTCTATCTCTCCTTTCTTCTCAAGCCTTCTCTGTCCTCTTCCTTTGGTAGCAGCTCTCCCCAAAGAGCACCCCTTCATGCCTTCCGCCTTTGTCCTATTAGGGAAATAAGTCATCTGCCTCAATGCGTCAAATGGTTAGGAGCCTCAGAGAGCAAAAATGTTGGAATGCAAGCAGAATATGGATCTAAACTCACTGCGTAGTCAAGGTTGCCTTGAAGCATATTTTGCTGTGAGGGGAAGGAAGAAAAGTCTATAATGCCATCCATGTCCCTTATCTGCCTCTCCATGCTCCTGTTTATCTACTGTGTACAAATATATGGGAAGAAACGGGCCAAGAAGCTTAACGCATAATAATCTTTTGGCATTTGGTAGTCAGCATTCTCTCTGGCCTTGTTTGTAGTAACCTCAGGAAGTAACTCCCTTCAGTTTTTGTGGTTTCTCAGAAGACGGCAGAGGCTGTTCTGTGTGATGAAGAGAGAGTGGGATGGCGATGAGGTCAAAGAGGCCCTGAGAACAATTTCACCTCTGCCATACTGCAGCTGTCCTAGGAAACGGAGACATTTTACATTGAGAGCACAGGACGAGAGGCCAAATCCTGCACGCGGAAGGCCCAGGCGCCGACGCTTTCCCCATTTTTTGGCTCAAGCCATGGGCTCGGCTGAATCAATCACTAAGTTTAGAAACATGCTGGGTGGTGGCGGCACATGCCTTTAATCCCAGCACTTGGGAGGCAGAGGCAGGTGGATCTCTTTGAGTTCGAGGCCAGCCTGGTCTATAGAATGAGTTCCAGGACAGCCAGGGCTACACAGAGAAACTGTCTCAGGGTGGTGGGGCGGTGTTGGTAGGGTGGATGGGGAGAGAAAGCCAACCAACTCAGGGCAGCAGTTCCCAGTCCTTCAGCCTTCCCAGTCCTTCAGGTTAAAACCGATGCTCAAGGAGACTAATCCTCAGGAGACCAGTAGGATGCCTGTTTTGGAGGCAGACTGTATTTACACGCAATTCACCTCTTTTTGTGTCTAAGAAAAAGGCACCCAAGGAATCATTTGCTGGTAAATATGGTCTGTGTAGCTGAAGCAGTGGATACTGGGGGCATCGTCTTGCCAAATGCCGACTTCCTCCGGAGGTCTGTCTGTTGTCCCGAGTGGCAGCCACTACGGTGGGCGAATAGGACGGTCATCTCTGCTCCTGAGGGGACTGCTTCAGGCTGGGACCCCTTCAAGGTGGCTGGCTGTTCATGTTTTCCAGAGGTGGGATGGGAGGCGTAGTGTTTGGTGGGAGGAGGGCTGTAATTCTGAAATCTCACGGTTTTGACTTGCTGTAAAATAGAAAGAAGAGCAAAGGACTATGTGTGAGATGTGTGTTCGGCCCCCAACCCCTGGATAAGATGTGTCCCTTTCTCTACAGTTGTCCGCTCTCAAGATGCATCACTTATGTGGTGTTTGTTCAGCAAGCATTGTTCATTCTGCTACACATCGTGTAGTAGACCCTGTGAGGCGCTGGGGGATCTGAGAGGGGACAAACCCACTGCTGTGACGGGGGAAGCTTAAGCCGCTGAGGTGGTGGAGTAGCATCTCACAGGCAGCCAGGGGAGCTGTTCTTGAGGTAGAAGGATTTAAGAATAAGGGAGAATAGTTTGGGAGAAACAGGGTCAGCAGCGGTCTTCACAAGGACCCTTCTGGAAAATACAAGTTCACCTTCCCCCTCTCTCCCCTCTGTTTTTCCTTAAGGTTTATCTGCAGGACTGGCTCTTCCTCATGAGTTCTCCTGAAGAGCCCTCTTAGAGGTCTCCATAATCTCCTTAGGAATGCTCATCCCAGAGCTGGTTCCCTGGACACTCGCTGTCGCCATCTAGCCTTCCAAGCACTGACTAACGTCTCTGTACATTACCACCACCAGACACATATACAGGGCAGCATTTCATGTGTGTTTTTAAAAGATGGAAGAAGCAGAGTCAAGTGTGGTAGCGCAGGTATTTGGAGGCTGAGATGGGGGGGGGCTGTGAGTTTGAGGCCAGTTCTAACTATAGAGTGAAAATATGTCTGGAAACCAAAACAAACCCTAAATGCAAGCATCCGAAATAGCCTAAGATCTGGAGCTCTGGGCCTGTCAATACTGGCAACACCTGGCTGAGCTGAAGAGTTGATCCCTTTTTATGAGACTGTGTCTCCACTTCGCTTGAAGCCCCATCTCACTTTGCTTTCTCTCATGTCTCCTAGGTGGTTATGCATCTTGTTTGGCAATTGTAGGTGTTTGTTTTAGCTAGTAACTGTCCCACAGCTTAGTAAAGCATTCTTTCTGTGGTACTTCCTGGGAGTTACTTCTTTGTTCCATGAGATTATCTCGTTTTTGTCTCCAAACGTTTCCCCTGCTTTCCCATTCTCACTGTTTCCAGTGGGATCTTGGGATGTCGAAGTTCGGGGGTTGTGTCAGATGACTTGGGATATTGGACACCTGGGGCATGGGATCCTTTAGATTGCATGAACATTGGAAGTTGGAATAAGCATTCCCAACCGTTCTGTCAGTCACTATGAACTTTTCCAAATGCATTTCTGTACAGGCTGAGTGGAAAGAACCTGGGCTTTTGTATCGGATGCAGATGTCAGCTGTGTGGCTTTGGGCAATGTTTAACTCCCCAAGCTTTTGCTTCCTCATTCTATATGAAGACGAAAATAATACCTACCTCAGAGGGATGTTATTGGGGTTTAATGAGATGGAACACTTGGAGCTCTGTGCATGGTGTCTGCTAGCATATTTAGTACTGCACATATCTTACATAATGTCATCTCCAAGCCCATGTACAGCCATTATTATTATTTACCTAACATCTTTTAGATTTATTTTTATTTTATGTAGATAGGTCTGTCTTGTTTGCATGTCTCAATGTACACCACACATGTCCCTGCCGAGGTCAGGGGAAGGCATCACATCTGGAACTGGAGTTATGGGTGGTTATGAAGTCACCATGGGGGTACTGGAAACTGAATCCCGGTCCTCTATAAGAGCTGCAAGTCCTTTTAACTGCTGAGCCATCTCTCTAGGCCCTATATTATTATTTCTATGGATGAGGCAAATAAGTAAATCATGAATGAATAAACAAAGCTCCAGAAGGGTGAAGTGTGTTAGCCAGAGCCACCTAACCAGAACATTGATTCAAATCAAGCCATGTTTTCTCCAGGCAGTTTCTGGATCATAGAAGAAGCATGTACAAAGGGAATGAGGAGTATGTTTGTGAAGGAGAAGGCTTGCTTGGTGTGAGGGGGTGGGACTGTGTTGTGTGTGAAGATTCTATTGGAGGCTGCCAGTGTGGTTGGCAATCTCCATGGTGTGCAAAACTGGGAGGCTAAAGAGTCAGGCTCCCAAGTACATGCCACCCCTACCTTTTCAGTGCCATTTTTTGAATTTTCTGGTTTCACTAGGATCGAGGGTGGGGCAGATGCAGGTGGCTTAGGCGGTGGCTCACTCTTGATGGGTATCTCTTTGCCTTCCATGATGAAAGAATTGGCCGCTGAGTGGATCCTGGTCTTGCCACCTCTGCTGATGCAAGTCAGGGCAGGCTCCCCAGTGGAAGTGGGTTTAGACCCCATCTCTACCATCATGGGTGTTGGGGAAGAGGTCATTCCCTGTGGCTGATAGAACTGGAACTTCTGAGGCCGGATCACCATGGTGGGACTGCGCCTGAGGGATCCCACCATGAAAGTGGGGATCCCTGACTGCACTGGTCTCTGCAAGGATCCATCTGGAGGATGACAGAGCAGTATCAGTAACAGGATGGCTGACAGAGGATTGCGTGCGGGCTGGGTATGCACTGTGTCCGATATCCCAGAATAGATAGGTAAGGCTTTTCTAATATGACTGTTCACACTCTCCTGGGGTCTTTCAAAGGTGACCTATTCTTTTTTTTTTTTTTTTTTTTTTTTTTTTTTTTTTTTTTTTTTTTTTTTTTTTTTTTTTTTTAGTGCTATTTGCTGTTGCTGACAGCAGGTAAATGTCTAGTTGAATGCTGTGTGAGGTAGCTGAAGGAATGCTGCTTCAATTTATGTCCCTTCTACCCCCTTTTCTCTTCCTCTAGCCCTTCAGGATGGCTAGGGAAACAGACCCACAAAGTTTCACAGTGAAAAGCAAACACAGAGGCAGACAGGCCAAAGAGGGAGAAGAAAATGAGGTACACAAAGTGAGCAGACAACAGAGCTGAAGAGGGAGAGGAGGCTGCTGCCATCCCTGTGTGCTGAAGAAATTGTTAATAGAAACTTTAAGTGTGGGGGTGGGGCAGCCGCTGAGAATGCCTCCTGTGCTCAACGTCCTTCTTTACTTCCTGAAGCTCAGCAAAGGTTCCCAACCACAACACGGAGTGTGGATTGCTTCTTACAGGATATCCAAACTGCCAAGCGCCTGAAGTCACAGATGCTTGTTGACTGTCACTATTATGCGAAGGACAGCGCAGCGTGCCCTAGCAACGCAAAAGTCTGACAGTGTGTGTGTGTGCGCATGTGCATGTGTGCTTCAGTTAATGGAAACCAAGTTCTCCCCAAGAGGCTCTGAGAAGAAGGTCCTGTTCCTTGGGCATAAGTTCTATAGGTGACCAAGGAAATGGGAGGCTCCTTGCCTTTGGAGAAAAGACTGGGCATTACCCTTGCAAAGCATTGTGGGTCACTCTCAAAGGGTCTCCAAGCATTTGAAGCACCACATATTATCGATGATGGTCTTTCCTGACAGTTCTTGGACACTTTTTTTGTTCTGACACAGGGTTTCTCTGTGTAGCCCTGGCTGTCCTGGAACTCACTCTGTAGAAGAGGCTGGCCTTGAACTCACAGAAATCTGCTTTCCTGTGCCTCCCAAGTGCTGGGATTAAAGGTGTGTGCCACTACTGCCCAGCTTGGACACATGTTTGAAGCAAAGTCATCTGTGTCTAGCATGGAGGGCCTGAGCCAAGTCACACTTTGTGTTGTAGTTGTGAACCTTCACCAAGCAGGAAGTTGTTACCGTGGACAATGAGCTCAGGTGTGTTCTCGGGTGCCATAAGCATGTTGCGATTCGCCGAGTCTCACCTTCCATTTCCACGTTCGCTTTTCCACTGACAGCTTGACCTACCTCACCTTGGAAAAAGGGAGAAAGGAAAGCTTCTGGAACTAGGGAAATCAAAACAATACCAGACAGACACGTCCTTGACTCCCATAGATGTGGAGAGGAAATTTGGCTTTTTTGCCTATCTGGTTATCTGGTCAGCTTCCAGTTTTCAAGAGACCTAATACTCCCTTATTACGTGTGCATACAACACAAACAGTCAAAGTTCCAGGTCAATCAAGAGTTACAAAGCAATAAAGAGGTAGTGTATTAAAAATATGTGAGCTATCATAAGTGGAATGAATGTAATTTTTTGCATGGCTAAGTGGTCTGGACTGAGGGAATATCTCAACCCTAAACAAGCTCATGATGTAGATGGACCGAAGATAATCAGTTTAGTTGTAGTAGTAACGAAGTGATCTCTATACTAATAATTAAAGTTACTTTATCAAGAAAATAACTTTTTTAAAAGCCATGTTCTCAAGAGATTGTTATATGGTAGACACTGTATGGTTAGCCTGGTAGTCAAATCTGATAGGGATACTATGCCAACATGGTATAACACATGGAGGGTGATGAGCTGAGAATTATTTCCATTTTACAAATGAGGAAAATAAAGAGGGCAGAAACTTGTACAAGGCTGTTAAGGTGAATAATCGGTGTGGGGCAGGAAAGAGGGGGCTGAAGGCTGAAACAGGAGATACGGGAGGGCACAGTTAGAGCTATGCAGGTTATGAGATGGACAAGACTGGGACACAGAGAAGTGAAGACGCCTGCTTTCTTTTGTTCTTGGGACTTCCCCTTGCAGCATACTGTCCCTTGGGCTACTCTTCTGTCCTGCATCTCATGCTTTAATCATTTGGTGAGATGGCCCAAGAGACGGCAGGGATGTGAGCAAAGTGTATGTCCCACACTTGGATTGTGACTGGAAGGGATCCTTCTTGCTTTGTACAATGAGGTTTCAAGATCTTTCCTGAGTCCCTGCAAATGGAATCTCATGCAGAAGTTTAATATGTTGAGAATTAATAACAGCATGGTATTGATGATAGATGTGCGTGTACTGCCGTGTGCTCAGTGTGGATGTTAGAGAGGGAAAAAAGAAAGTCATGGAACAGTGCACACACAGTGTTGAAAAATTTGGACCTGGTGGGCTCAGGATGAGAATCTTTCTTTTGCATAACCTTTAAAAAAAGAACTTCTCTGCATGGGTTACATAAACAATATAGTAGAAAACGGGTTCTGAGTACTGTCTCTAGAGTCTTGTCTTCTCCTCTCAGGCCCTGCCCTCTCAAGGGATGTCTCCAGAACACAGTCTGAGAAGCACTGAACCAGCAATGTCAGCCTTTGAGTGGTCTTAATAAGAATTAGCACCCCCTTGGCTACAATCCAATTACATGCTACCACCCCGTTATTCACCATGTAGGTATGAATGGACCAGACGGAAGTGGTCTTCAGTCGGTCTAGGCTGCACTCAATAAAGGCACTCATCCCTTGGGAACTATCCTTTGCAGAGGCTCAGCTCAAAACCAGTTGTTTTTGTGAAAACCCTCCAATGTGCCCCAATCGGAATCCCCATTGTTTGGCTCTTGGCACGTACCTCTCTGCCACCACTTACTCTTTCTCATGCTGCTCCGCCCCTTCCGAAGAGACCCTTGTCCCGGAGTCCCTGGGCCAGCTGTGCTTCCCGCAGGGTTAACCACGGCAGTGGGCACAAAGACAGATTTGAAGGGTCGGTTTTGCCGGGGATCACCTTCTGAAAAGCTACCCTGGGAGGACACAGAGGAGGTGGGTAATGCCCATGTGGTGTAGACAGTGGGACTCCGGGGATCTGGAAAACTAGATGACTTTCTAGCTGTTGAACTATTTTGTAAAAGAGAAGAAATGGAGAAAAAAATGTTCAGTTAAGAGACCTATTTCTTTTTTAAACTCCCAACCATATGAATGTAGCCACTCTTGACCATCCACACCCACTCTTTTGTCACCCACAGATCTGCCTACACTGATCCAACCTCCCTGCACCTTAATAACTATGTGGGTCTTGACATCAGGGAGATGGGCTTATGAGGTCCTGGAAGAATCTGCACCCTCAAACTTAATTTTTCCATATAGTTCTGATCACCCTTCACCCCACACTCCTTCAGCCCAAGGTCAGGGCGCAGGCCTTACATGAGCTCGCTGCTCTTTGCTTGTTTTGCTTGGTAAGTCTTTGTTTACTCAGTGGCTTTCCCACTCAATGCTAAACCATCTGAAGGTGAGGGGTTCTGAGGTTTGTTTTATAGCCTCTGTGATCTGCCCGTACTGCTGATTAATGTGTGTGTCGAACGGCAGCCTTGATGCCTTGAGAGCTCCTTCTAGTCATTTTGGTTAGCACACGTTGAGTGTTTACTGTAAGCCAGACACTGTCCAGATACTTCATGCATATTAACATGAGTTCTTCGTGACAGTTTTCCAAGACAGTGCCGCTATTCCTATGGCTTTATAGACTTTAATTTGTGAATTACACAGAGCATTTATGGGACTGGAGAGTGCTCAATTGGTAAAGTGTTCTCTGTGAAACCGCGAGGACCCAAGATCCATCTCCAACATCCAGATACAAAAAGCCAGCCGCAGCAGTGATAGTAGTAACTTGTGATCCCCGTTCAGGGGAGTTGGAGACAGGCAGATTCCTGGAGCTTGCCGGCCTAGCTGAATTGTTGAGTTCTAGGTCCCAGTGAGAGACCCCAGCTCATAAGACGAGGTAGATGATTCCAAAGGAATGACACTTGAAGTTGACCTCTGGCCTCCACACCCACTTGCACATACATGTGCATTCTCTTACACACACACACACACACGCGCACACACACACACACACACACACACACACACACACGGTGTGTGTGGGAAGATAGACACACAGAGACTCATGGTTACTTGGCCAAGCAATTATCAGACTTGAGGTCTGGTAAACCAGGTCTGAGCCAGCTCTCTGCCCCACTTCTAACTCTGGGGCTAGTTAGAGAAACAGAGAAAATTGGTCTGTTTTACACCTGGAATCAACTAAGGCAGCTTGCAGCCCTGAAGTGACTTTGTAAGATGCTAATGCTTCAGTCTTGGGCTGTGATGCCATGAGCTGTAGTGAAGTTTTATAAACAACAAGATTGTGAACACTGTTTCCAGTCCTGTGAAGTATATGGTCGTAGCTGTTACCTGACATGCCTTTCTCTCTCTCAAATGACCCAAACCTGGCATCCTGTCTCCTATGGGCAGTCCATCAGTCACTCTGTCACTCTGTTGATTAAATAGCCTCTGATAATTCCACAGAAATGGCAAACTCCATCAGGGCCCTGGTATAGAAAGCCTTCCGGGTGTCCTATCCCCCAGTGCCCTCCATAGTTTTCTATTTCTCCTCATTCTTCCTTGTTCTCTTGTCATCTATTCTGCCTATCAAGAAACCACAATGTGCACTATAATGAGCCAGTGTTGATGAAAGCAGGCAAGCTGTTGTTTAACTGTGGCCAATGCTACTCAAGAAACAGACTGTCAAGTGTTCTAACAACTGATGCCTGCAACAAGGAACCTTGCATCCAGAGCTGTCAACCTGGTCTAGTCCCCATGGTGTGGTCAATAGAGAGTGGAGTAATCCGTTAGTGAGAAAACAAGTCTGTATTCTAGAGATGAGGCCTGGGAAGTCCAGATGATCTCCAGCAGATGACTTCTATAGCAGAGTGCAGCTGATCTGGGTTTTGAACAAGAGGCCTCTGGGAGTTAGCTGCTGCAAAGTGCATCAGCAACAGGCAAGACTAGTTCCCAAATCGTTTCCAGCAGGAGAAACAGAAGCAAGGACAGAAGAGAGCTAATTAGGCTCAAGTCAGTCTCATTCCACCAGTCCCTTCTTTGAACGACTGTTTATGGCACCAGGTACAAACTCAGCACTGGGCTTGATTCCAGGAGCTCCTAAACTGTGATTTTTCCCATCCAATGCTGACTCCCTCTATGTCTTTTGGCAAAATGCTTAGCACTTACCCAGCATTTTCTTCCAACATCAAAGCACTTTGCTAACTTGTATTAATTAATCCCTAGGAAACCCCAAACCTGAAGACATTATGATCCTTGTTCTCAGAGGACACTGAAAGACATTTTGGGCTTAAGTGGGAGGAGTGGATATTCTGGTTTGCTCTGCTAACCCAGGTCCCTGTGTCTCTTTCTGTCTGTGATGTTAGACCTTATCCTGTTTTTACAGAGAGCATTCCACCTAAAGTTCTGCTGGACTTGCCATGGGAAGCAGCCTCCTGCTAAGGAGAAATGTTGAACTTCGACCATCTTTCTCATATCTGTGTGGGGAGCAAAAGGCCATAATGATGGCTCCTTGTCACGTTCCCCCCCCCCATAAGACACAAGGCAGGCATACTTGTTTGTGAAGACTACAATAAAGAGCCATCCTGCCTAACTGCATAGACAGGGATCTACTGGGAGGACAAGAGCCAGGTGGAAAGGACCTGGGAACAGGATGCAAGCGGGCAGCTGAAGGTTCAGTGGAGGGGGGGGATCTGAGGCAGGAGTGTGGATCAGAAGTAACTGCTGGCCTCACCATAATGACCTCCGGCTTTCCTGTATCCTTTCCTCCATGAGTCCTGTTTCAAAATCCCAAGTAGGACTGCAAGATTGGTCAAGCTAAACTGGCATGGTGGCACACACCTGTAATCCCAGCATTGGGGAGATGAAAGTAGAAGGGTAAGTATCTTCCTTAGGGTTTCTATTGCTGTGCAGAGACTCCATGACTACAGCCACTATTATAAAGGAAAACATTTAATTGGGGCTGGCTGACAGGTTCAGAGGATTAGCTTATTGCCATCACGGTGACATGCAGGCAGACATGGCACTGGAGAACCAACATCTGGATCCTCAGGCAGCAGGAAGAGAAAGACATTGGGCCTGGCTTGAGTATGTGAAACCTCAAAGCCCATCCCTGATGACACATTTCCTTCAACAAGGTCACACCTACTCCAACAAAGTCACATTTCTTAAAAGTCTCACTCCCTGTGAGTCTACAGGGGGTCATTTTCATTCAAACCCCTACAATAAGGAACACAAGATCAGCTTCATTTACACAGTAAGTTCAAAGCCAGTCTGGGCTACACAAGACCCTGTCTCATGCACCACCAACCTACAAGAAAAGAAAATTAGTTATGGATGGGATGAGGAGGAAGTTGAGGACCACCACTTACTGAGAGCACACAGAACAAAGACTCAAGGGGATATTGGTGCTTTTAAGAAGGGGTTTGGATGCTGTAAACCCTTCATATATCTTCAGGGGTATAAGAGAAGAGACTTGATGGAAGCAGAGGTTTAGCTGTGGTTGATAAGAGCTGGACACATTGGTAGCTGGAGTTTTTTTTTTTTTTTTTTTTTTTTTTTTTTTTTTTTTTTTTAATATGGGCCCACTTACTGAAATTTAAATTGAAACCTTGCCAATTTGGTCAAAATTTTTTATTTTCTTTTGGAGACATTCTCACTGTGTAGCCCTGTCTGCACTGATATCCACTATATAGCTCATCCTTGTCTCAAACTCCTGCCAATCCTCTTATTTAGCCTCCCGGAGTGCTGGGATTATAGACCTGTGTCACAGTGCCCAGTTCAGTTTTTAGAGATAGCTAATCCCTAAACTCTGTCTCAGTTTGTCAGGGCATGATGCTATAAAAGCAAAGGTTTCAGTGCCCAGGGGACACCTTACATCTCTGAACTGTCGGCATTATATATCAAGGGAGCTAATGACATGACAGAGTCATCGTTGTAAATAGGAAACAGGCAAGGGAGGTGTCAAAGAACAGGAAGGAGCCTTGCATATGTTGTCTAACCTACTAGGTTCTCACGTAGAACTTTGTAGTAGCAGAAACAAAGATGACAAAAGACAATATTTTTCAGTTCTGAGAAGTGGGAAGGTGAAACCTAACATAAGGATGGGAAGGACCAGGAGCTAGGTGTGCCCAGCTGGAAAATCTGGCAAACGTTGTTCACATCTAAGGGTAGTGAGGACGGGAGCTTTCTTTGTATGAGAAATACCGTCAAGGAAATAACACTCAGATTCTTTCTAACACAATAGCACTTAGGAACTTGTTCTTCTTGGGAATGCCACTTCCCCATGAGAAAACCATGCCCCAACCTTAACACCTCATGATCTGCTAATGTTCAGATTTCTGTGGACTTGGAAACAGGCTCAGCTCACTGTTAATCTGTGGTGCCAGAACCCCACCACTGTCTGGCATGCAGCCTCTTCAGGGAGGTGAGCACAGATATGCATGGCCCACATGTCTGGGTGTACTAGGTGTCTGCTTAAGAGAAAACCAAGGAAGAGAACGAAAGCAGAAATACTGGGAAGCTGGAATCCCACAAGCACACGGTGACCACACATTCTGATTATCTCAGGGCACTGAAGGCTTCTCTCGGTCTACACTTCCTCACAAATACTCATGTAGAGACGGTAAATGTATGACTACTCTCATTCATACTAATACTTTGATGATGCATCCAGGACTCTGGGCTAAGGCTGATATATAAGCAAAGACGTTGGCAGTCAGCATGGGTCCTAGACTACTTAGGTCAGATCTCACAGAAGATAGTCATCCCCCTTTCTCCTTACTGCCCCTTCGTAGTCATCCGAAGTTCTTTTCAATACCTTCCCGCTTTGGTTTATCTCATTAGACTCTACCACCATGGCAGCTGTCGCAATCACCTGCTGTCTAGATCCGTCTCTCCTCTTATTCCTTGAGGATTTTAGCTTCTGGCTCCCCTATTAGTCTCTTGACACCTCACCACACCACAATGATCTCATCTAATCTTGTCTAATTAATGGCTTTAAATAGCATCTCAAGACCAGGGCTCTCTCCTTAATGCTACCATGCATACTAGTGGCTCACCAGCATCTTTGTGTTACTATCAGACACCTCACACTTAATCTTCTGTGAAGTAAGTGTTTGCTTCACAGCTCAAACCCATCAGCTAATATTTTCATCATTGTCATCCTAATAAAAGAGACACTCTCTTTTGGTTAACCTGGGTGAGGGTATCTCACATTCACCTTGAATCCTCTCCCGCTTCACACCTGATATTTAGTGTTAGAAAACCTCTGATGCCTCTATTTTTAAGGTATTTGTGGACTCTACATCTTCAAATTACCACCACATATGCTGACAACATGGTGACTTACCCTCTCTGAAGGAGCCTTATGGTAGTCTCTTAGCTAGATTTTTTTGTCTCTACTCTTTCTTCTCTACAGTTTATTCTCAACCCAGCAAACAGAGAACTTATGGCTAAACATAGGTTAGATTGTATTACTCTTCTGCTCAAAACTGCTATGAAGCTGAAACCAAACCCTTCATTATGACCTAAGAATTCTAGATGACTTGGCCCCATTTACCATTCTGACCTCATCTTCTACTGGTCTCCCCCTCATTTGCTCTTGTCCAGTCTAGTTGGTTTTCATGTCAGGTCCATTCCTACCCCAGGGCTGTTGAACTTGCTGTTTCTGTGGCCTAGAATGTACTTCAAGATTGGCTTGTCTTGTCTCCTCATTTCCCTCATTCCCCTTTCTTCTCAGTAAGGTCAAGTCCTTACACACAGATGTAGGTGCGTGCATGTATGCTTTATTTACAAATATTTCCCCAGGTCCAGGAAATCTGATGTATAGTTAACATCAAGGAACTGGAGAGATGGCCCAGCAGTTAAAAGCACTCGTTGCTCTCTCAGAGGCCCTGAGTTTGGTTCCCAGCACCCATATGGTAGATCACAACCATCTGTAACTCCAGTACCAGGAGATCCAGTGCCCTCTTCTGGTCTCTGAGGGCACCAGACCTGCACACAGTGCACATGCGTACATGCAGGCAGAACACTCATGCACATAGGATCTATAAAAACATTAAATATGTTTGAAGAGATGAAAGCGTTAGTTATACACACTTTTGGTTTGCCATTCTTTCAACAAATTCTAAGTACCTTACATTGAAAAGAATAGCTATGACGTCCCAACTGCTGTCACGTAAAAACCCAAAACAAGAAAAATAAAAAAAAAAAACCTTTTATGTAACTTTGGTCCTTGAGGACCTCATCTTTGCCTATACTCATCTAGACAGGGGTCCTTCTGCCTCGCCAGCTAGCCACGCAGAAGAAACTCTATTAAGAATGTAGCCTTTTATTGAACTCAGACCCTCTAAATCGTATCTCCTGCTTTTCTCTGTTGTCACCCACGACCTCAGTTTGGCTTCTGGCACACACAGTCACTCATGATCCCTTTGTCCTTTGCTTCCCACAGGTTAAACCTCCCCACTGTATCAGTTTCTTCCACGCTGTAGTTTGTTCTTACCATGTCTGCCAAAGTGGCAATGGGACTTTGATGCCCACAGCGTCTGTCACAAGCCTGGAGTTTGTGACCCACTGATATGTCACAAAGACAGGGTTTGATGGGTGATAAAGGCCTTGCTGCCTCAGAGCTGGGCAGGTGGGGCTGGAGGAATCACAATAAACTTGAGGAAAGACAGGACAAACTGAGGGTCAGTGGCATTGATTAGGTATGTCACCGGGAATGCTGGGAGGAAGGGCTCCCTCAGGGTAACTGGTCTTTGATCCAGGGCATGGCTGGACAAGTATGGATCTGAATCCATGGAAATTCTGCCTCATACTTGAGTGTCCTGAGAATCTTCCAAGATGCTCCAGGGAGGCATTTGGTCACATTTTCCAATGAGTTGGTCAATGGTATTGTTTTGATGTCAGATGTGATGTGGGAAGTCTGAGACTCGGCAGCAGAAGGCCTCAGAGGCAGTCCTAAGCCGGCCATTTCACTGCGCGTCAGTGCCTTCATCTGGAGAATAACACACGCCAGGCTCTTTGCATGGCTGAAGAGTTAAATGAGGCAAAGCTGGGCACTGTGCTTCACATCTGTAATCCTAGCACCTGGGAGTCTGAGGCAGGAGGATTGTGGGTTTGAGGCCAACTTGGCTAAGTTCCAGGCCAGCCTGTAAATACACAGTGAGACCTCTAGGTGGGGGGCAGTTATAAATATTTTGTGTGTAAGTTAATGAGATATGAAGGCAAAAGCTATTTCTAGGTTTTTACTCTGAAAAGGCCCTGAGTTCATCATCCGTTCAACCCACGGAAGGGCCCTGGAGATGTACCTGAAAACGGGGATGACGTAGTCACTTGGAAAGATGCCAGCTCGCCCCGTGACTAAGGAGAGACCCCTCAGCCAGCCGTCTTGGTACTTCCCCAACACCTTGATGCCTTCTCCCTTCTGCAGGTCCAGCTCCTCAGGTCCGTTGGCTGAATAAGCATGCAGGGCTACAAACCTGGAAACACAAGGAGCTCATAAGGGAGGCAGGGCATGCCTGAGGAGGGAGCAAAGCTGACAAAGGGCTGGGGGAGGCCAGTCTCTAGAGCTCACCTTCCAGCACCTAGCAACAAACGCCGTTAAAAATGGAAACTTAACCATGGAAGGCAGACAGCAGTGGAACAACCTGGCTGAAATGCCAGTGGATCTCCTGCCTTTGTCTCTCCACTCCATAGGGCACAGCACAGCTGGCAATCAGATAGGCCAACATGGGCACTGTGACAATGGGGAACTGACTTCCAGTAGAGAAGAGACTTGAAGGACAGGATCAGTGGCAGAGGTGTGTGACATTCCACATTAATGCTTTCTTTCTCACTATTGTCTGCTGTTGTTCTGAAGACAGCAAGGCTCAGGGTGACAAGAGTCATCACAGAAGCCTCTCTGAAACCCTCTTTGGACTGAGAGTAGGGGTTGGTTTGACATCTAGGAGTGGCCTGGGAGACAGCTGCATGCCAACTGCAGAGTGTGCGTTGGGAAGGAGGAGGCAGGAGTGATTATCATTATTATTTCTGCACGTAATGATTCCACTGGCTCAACAGTAGGTGGAGGGGAATGGGTTTGTATCATGCAAAAAATGTGAGTGAGGAGAAAGGAGACACTGTATTCTAAAGTTCACACAGAAGTCAGGTAGGTGGCGGCCGAGTATGAGTCACGGTGGTGAGGACACCGGGGAACAGAGAGGCTGAGGCGAGGACATGAGAGCTTCTGCCTCATGGAAGGCATTACAGAAAGAACTTAATTGCCTTGGGTTCGGGGTCACTTTAGCCAGGCGTGTTCAAGCTTTTGACATTGTGACATGATGTTGACATCTGCAAAATTTATGCCCCATAACTGTATAATTGAGTTTACAAAAAGTAAAAAAGCAAAATAGATCTGATAATGTTTTAAGTTAGCTTGTGATTGTGTGTTGGGCTGTATCCATAGCTATGTTTGGTCTCATGTGGCATGTAGGCTGGTAGTCCTTTGAGATCCTAAGGACTGTGAGACACATATAAACTCGTTTTCAAAGTGGATCTTATTTGTGAGTGGGTTTCTTACCTACAATGCTGAATCTTTTTTTTTTGTAAGTCGATATTCATTTCTGACCCAATATTTTAAACCTGCAGGGAGACTATAGACACTGCTCAGTACCCAATCTCCTAGCAGTGCTGCAGTTTCTAATCTGCAGTTTTCTCATCTGTGCTCATCACCATAGGTGGTGGAAAAGGAGGCGGGGTTAGCCGTTTGGATGCTATGGTTTGGGCATGGAGACTAGGTGGCAGAAAGTTGCAAGGATGGGAGCTCTGCTCCAGAAGCTAGAGGAGGAGGTCCCGGGCTTTTTACTCACATGTTAGCTGAGAGCTGTTGCTGGGAGCTGGGCACACAGACCATGGCTGTGGAATGTCCCGGGGAGGCAGGTGCGGGCTGAGAAGTGCTGACCTGTACAGACAGGAGAGACAGCCAAGCAGAACTGGTGAGCACCCCAAGCCAGGTATATGAACAAATCACAGAGTGGCCTGACATGGTTGAAAACAACAGGCATGCCCTGCACCGCCCACCCGGCCATTTCTCTGGTTTGTTGCTTGGGGTAGAGTGAGGTGGAGCAGGTGTCTTATGGCCGGTCCAGGTAGTGTTCTGGGCTGAGTTCTCAAAGGAGTGCAGCAGAGTAGGCTGCCAACTGAGAGCCAGCAGGACCGTGAGCTTTTCCTGTCCCATCCCACCTAGTCCCTGTGTGAAATCCTGCCTGTGGAGAACAACGGGACAGCTGAGACTCAGGACTTAGCTCCTCCCCCACCCTTTTTCCCCCCAGATTTATTTATTAATTATATATATGGCATTCTGCTTGCATGTGTCCCTGCAGGCCAGAAGAGGGCACCAGATCTCATCACAGATGGTTGGAAGCCACCATGTGGTTGCTGGGAATTGAACTCAGAACCTCTGGAAGAACAGTCAGTGCTCTTAACCTCTGAGCCATCTCTCCAGCCCCCTTCCCCCACCCTTTTAAGAGCCTTCTAAGTATCAACAAATTTAGTCTTCACTGGATAAACGGGGTAGCGTATTAATCCCCATTTTTTCCCTCAGAAGCTGAGACACTGGGGGGGGGGGCAACAGTTACTTAACTAGGACAAACACAATTTAAAATTAAGTCTAGGATATGAGCCAATCTGCTCACTAACTACTGATAGCATTAAAATACACACATAAGAGACACACAGACACACACACATGTCTTAGCAGGGTATTCAATAACTTACAGAACATGATTCTTCCATTTCTTCCAGATAAAACCAGATCAGCAATGATAGAAACCTCTGAACTCTGCCTACTCTCCTAGGGATTTTTCCTTTTGTCTAACAGGCTGTTGTGCTTAAAGAAAAAGTGTTTGTGTGTGTGTGTGTGCCTGTGCCCGTGCATGCACAAAGGTGGAAGTCAGAGAAAATTTTATAGAAATCAGTTGTCTCCACTGTATAGGTCCTGGGGATAGAATTCAGAGCTTCGATCAGCAGGCTTGGCAGCTGAGCCATCTCATTAGCCCTTCTCTTGTGTCCCTCTACTCCTTTCTTTCCTTTTTGAGACAGGAACTCTCACTGGGACCCAGGGCTTGCTGATCATGCTAGGCTGGCCAGCCAGTGAGCCATCTCTGGGACTACAAGTACACACCACGACATCTGGGTCTTTTTTATGGCTTCTTGGGATTGAACTTGTCTTCTCACTTGTGTGGCAAACATTTGAAAGGCTGAGCCATTTTAGAATATTCTCCTGCTTCCCTTTCCAGCCTTGCCTGTCTTAGGTAGGGTTTCTATTTATGTGACAAAAAAAAACCATGACCAAAACGCTAATTGGGGGCCTGGCGAGATGGCTCAGCGGTTAAGAGCACTGACTACTCTTCCAGAGGTCCTGAGTTCAATTCCCAGCAACCACATGGTGGCTCACAACCATCTGTAATGAGATCTGGTACCCCCTTCTGGTGTACAGGTGTACATGGGAGGAATGTTGTATACATAATAAATAAATAAATCTTAAAAAAAGCTAATTGGGGAGGAGAGGGTTTGTTTGGCTTACACTTCTGTATCGCTGTTCATTATTAAGTCAGGACAGGAACTCAAATAGGACAGGAACCTGGAGGCAGGAGCTGATGCAGCGAACATGGAGGGGAGTTGCTTACTGGCTTGTTCCTCATGGCTTGCTCAGTCTGCTTTCTTATAGAACACAGGACCACTAATCTACGGATGATACCACCCACTGATGGGCTGGGCCCTTCCCCATCAGTCACTAATTAAAGAAAAGCCCTACAGCTCTGATCTTATAGAGGCATCTGAGGTTGCCTCCTCTCAAATGACTTTAGCTTGTGTCAAGTTGACATCAAACTCTCCAGCACAATTGACTACTTGACAACCCAACACACAGCAAACACAGCACTGTTAAGCTTCAACCTTTCCTTTTTTTTCCTCCCGCAGATGACACATTAATATCAATATCATAATACAAGACATCTTATAAACTTAAAATGTCCCACGGTCTTTACAAATTCAAACATTTTAAAGTTCATTTTTTTTAAATTTCAAAATCTCTTTTACAACTTAAAATCTCCTAAAATTTAATCTCTCTGCTGTGGGATCCCATAAAATAAAAAAAAAAAAACAAATTCCTACTACAAGAATGAAATACTAGTGCACAGTCACAGTTTGATCAAAGCAATGTCCACTGTCTGAGATTCACTCACAATCATCTGGGTTCCTTAAAAGAGCTTGAGTGACTTCTCTAGCTCTGTCCTCTGCACCACACGTGGCTTGTCTTCCAAGCTTGGGCAGGAGTCACTCCCCCCAGCTGCCGCTGTTCTTGGTGGTTGTCCCATGGAACTGGCATCTCTAAAATGCTGGGGTTTCCTGCAGCACCTGGGCTGTGCTTTCACCAATACCTTCTCCTGGGCTCTCTTCACAGTGCCAGGCCTCAGCTTCTCTGCATGGCCCCTTCAATCTTGGGTCTTTAACTGCTACTGAGGTTGTACTTTCACCGATGGCCTCTCCTGGCCTCTCACAGAGCCAAACCTTAGCTGCTCTCCATGACCCCTTGCCTTCAAAATCAGTACCACCTGACTCTTACATTACCAAGTTAGGCTACCAGCTTGAGGTGCAACCTTGGCTACCTTTGGAACAAAGCTTCTGTGTGCTGACTCTCAGGAAACCCTTCCCAGAAGATTTCACCTCACTGATGTTTCTTAATCATCAGAATTTCTCACCCCCAGCTAACCAGCATTAATTATACCAGTGAAACAAAGGTGATTTAGTGGTTCTGGTCTCAAGTTAATTGCAGTTGATTCTTCAGCCCCACCTGACTGGAACCACATAGTCTACCACAAATGCCTGGTAGAATCTTGCTTCCCTCTGAAACTTTACAATCCAGACCCTCATTGTCTGCATAGCTCTCGACATTCTTGTCTTCAGACCTCTGACAAAACAGTTCACTGAACTCTCAGTACTTCTAGCCCAAAGTTTCAAAGTCCTTACAGTCTTCCCTAAAACATTTTCAAGTTTGTCCCAGCAATATTCCACATTCCGGGCACCAACTTCTACCTTAGTTTGGGTTTTATTGCTATGAAGAGACTCTATGACCATATCAACTCTTAGAAAGGAAAGCATTTAATTGGGGATGGCTTACAGGTTCAGAGGTTTAGTCCGTGATTGTTATTGTGGGAGGCACGGCAGCATGCAGGCAGACATGGACCTGGAGAGGTAACAGAGTTCTACGTCTGGATCCGAAGGCAGAAGGAGAGAGAAAACCACTGGGCCTGGCTTGGGCATAATGAAACCCCAAAGCCCACCCCCAGTGACACATTTCCTCCAACAAGGCCACACATACTTGAGCAAGGCTGCACTTTCTAATGCCACTCCCTAACCATTCAAATATCTGCGTCAAACATATGGGGACCATTCTTATTCAAAGCACCAACCTTCCCTACTCCTGCTCTTTCTCTCAGTGGGCCATCTCTTTGGCCATGCTTTTGTCATTTGCTTCTCACCTCTTCCTTGTTCCTTCTATTTTACATCAAAAATATAAATCATAGAAACATCATGTGCACAGCAAGTATATATACATATATAATTTTATGCATCACTTACATAATAGTGTAGATAATGAGTGGATCCATGCCGCCCAACTCAGAATACAGATGGAATTTTGGATATTGTACTTAGCAGCTCTCTGCATATTTCTCAGTAACCACATTGCTCCCCTCCCTCTGGAGCAGCAGTCCTCAAACCTGTGGGTTGTGACCCTTTGGGGTCCCATGTCAGAGAGCCTGCATGTCATACATTTACATTACAACTCATAACAGTAGCAAAATAAAAAACTTACAAAGTAGCAATGAAATAATTTTATAATTGGTGGTCACAACCTGAGGAACTGTATTCAAGGGTCGCAGTATTAGGAAGGTTGAGAACCACTGCCCTGGAGGGAACCATAGTACTAACATGTGCGCTAATCATCTAATCATTTGGGCCTTTTCAGTGTAGTTTCTTCCTGGCACACATTTTTGTGCACACATGCTTCTCTGTTTTGTCTGCTGTGAACATCACATAAAAGAACATGCAATAAGTACACCCTGTGACACGGGGGTTTGCTGTATATTTGTGGCTCCTGTCTCGTATTTCATGGCAGGAATATACCACCGTGGGACTCTTCTATCGTTTATATGTCATTTGGGCGGCTTTTAGTCTGGGGCTGTTATGAACAGTGTTGCTATGAACATTCCTGTACATGTCCCCTGTGCCCATGTACAAGTTTCTCCAGGATATTCACCTAGGAATGGAATTGATGGGCCGTAGGGCAGGAGCCTATTCAGTTTTATTAGATAATAACAAATTGTTTCCCAGAGTGGCTGTAACAATTTACACGTCTGCCAGCAACTAATGACAATTCCTGTTATTTTAGAGTCTTGCCAGCATGAGGTAACACTCAGCTCTTTAATATCTGCTCATGTGGTGGTATGAAATGCTAACTCATTGTGGTTTTACATTCATGTCTCTGAAATGCCAACGAATTTGAGTTTATTCATTTTCCCTGTTTTCAAATGGTTACCGATGGTTCTTATTACATGAAATGTCTGTTCATATCCTTTGTCTCTCCAAAGTCCTCGGGTTATTTATTATTTTCTCATTAAGTTGTGGAGTCTATTATTTTTAGATATAAATCCCTTGTAGCTTGTATTTTTTTTATTCTGTGGTATTTTTTGATGGATGAACGTAATTATATAATACTTTCCCATACAATTCTCACTTTTGAAAAATCTTGGCTACGATGCCCTTTAACCTTGGGGTCATGAGGTACATTTCTGTGTTGCCTTCTGAAAGTTTTACCTTTCATATATAAGTTCTTTATTCCACATGGAATTGATTTTTGATGAGGGAGGAATCAATCCAGTTTTATCCTTACCCCACATGGATACTCAATTAACTCAGCTTTGGAGTTCATTCTTCCCTTCTGACCGGCGGAGCTGTTTGCCATAAATCACGTCTCCACATGGTCTGTTTCCAGGTTTTCTAGTATGTTCCATTGGCTTAAAAGAAGCTGGAGCTAACTAGTAGCATGGCTCGGACTTAGTTTTAAAGAAGAAGAGATATCTGATCCTCAGACCTCAAGCCCTGCCCCAAACAAACCCCGCCCCTTCTCCTTAGAAATCCCTTTCCCCCAGCTTTTCACTGCTGGCTCTGAACCTTAAGAGTTACTGTTTGAGTTTCATGAAAATGAACTCTAGGGGAGTGAATTCGTGGGTAAATTTGGCGGGAGAATAGCAACTTTAAGATAAGGGTGTGATGGCACATTCCTACAATCCCAGCACTCAGGAAGCTGAGACAGGAGGATCATGATTAAAGGTCAGCCCAGACCTGTCCTCATATCCCCTCCTATCCCCCTCGCCATCTCCTGCTTTTCTCTCCTCCATTTGTTCTTTCCTCCCTCCCCTTCTTTCCCTCCCTCCCTTCCACCTCCTGTCCTTTCTATTTAATTGTGTGACACGAAGCACTTCTCTGTAGCCCTGGATGGCCAGGAACTTGCTATTTGATCTTGCTGATTGCCTGCTTCAGCCTCCTGAGGGCCACTGAGGACCGCCACACCTGGACAAGACATCGTTTAAAAAGAGATATTGCATGTTCCTGGCTAAAAGCATGACACAATTCACCATTTATTTTGTCTTTTTTGATCCTAATCATTGCAGAAAGCGCGACATTATAGTGCCTGCCTGTAATCCCTATGCTGGGAAAGCCGAGGTAGGAGAGTCAGAAGTTCAAGGTCACCGTTCTGCAACAAGCCAAGTTCAAGGCCAACCTGGGCTACAAGAGGCCCAGTCTCAGAAAAATAAATTTACACTTTAAAGCCTGTAACTTTACACCCAATACTTGGGAGGCTGAGTCAGGAGGATTGCCATGAGTTTGAGGGCACCTAGATTACACAGTGAGTTCCAAGTCAGCCCGAGCTAGGGAGAGACACTGAAGCAAGCAAGCAAGAAAATAAACAAACACCAAAAGAAAATTACCTTCCTTTTTTTTTGGTGTATAGAAGTGTGTTTATAAATATTAATTTAAGACTGGTAAACTAGTAACCTTGATAATGGCATATCTGTTCTCAATGCATTATTCTGCATTCTTTTGAGTTTTCCATATAGACAATAATATAATCATATAATTACAAATATTCAGCCTTTACTTCTTGATAAGTCTGCTGGCCAGGCCCCTAGATAGTCCAGCCTGTGGCAACTGAAGACCTTCAATTGCCTTGCAGCTAAACTTCGGCTGTCCTTACTGTCACTGAGTCAATTACACAAGCTTAGAGCCCAGGCTGTTTGGACAATGGCTACCTCTCACCTTCCAGAATTCTCCTGTATCCAATAGGGATAAAGAGAGCCTGAAACACTTCAGACTGTCTGTTTTCAAATGTCCTGATATATATGTATATATTTTAAAAGAGCTCACTGTTTTCTAAAAGGCATGAAAATGTGGACCTGATTAAAGAAAAGAAATCCATAGGACAGATATGTAGCTTTGTTCTTTGTAGCCCAGCTTTCAGAACACACTTGAGTACCCTACAAATGTTCACTGAGTTCTTCCAAGAAGACTGGCATCTAAGCCACTGGCACAGGTGACAAGTGGGCCAGCGAGAAGGCTCTTCTTACCCAGTTCTTTCTTCTGTAGGCATGAAGGAGTCGGTAACACAAGAAAATTGAGGTGTGTTGGAAGTTGGGTAGTGTTGCTTTTTGTCTTTATTTTCTTCCCCTTGATATTCCCTACCTCAGCCTCTTTTCCCAATGGATGATTTCCCACAGACACAGGAATTATTTGCCTCAATGGTGGACCTGGTCAAAGATTCGGATAGACAGGCATTTGATAATACAGAGCCACATATGGGTATGTCTGATCCCTTCCAGTCAGTGACTCTTCTGAGTGTCTGTGTTCTAGGTGAGGTCATCTGTGAATGAAAGGGTTTGAAAAACAAGGCATAGTTCCCTTGTTTTAAGGGCTGTGTAATCTCATTGAGATAAAATGGGAGCGACCAAAATAAACCTCTGAGAATGCAACCATCACAAGACCTCATGTTCACAGATTTTTCAGTAGAGGCCACACATTCCTAAGCACTTAATTTTCTCATTTAATATTTATAGCAAGTTAAAAAAACAACAAGTGCTATCTGTGTGTGTGCACATGCATATGCATTTGTGGGGCGCTTGTTTGTGGGTGTGCATAAATGTTCATGTGGAGGCCTGAGGTCAAACTTGGATGTTGTGCCTCAGAAACTATACCCCGCCTCTCCTTTAGACAGGTTCTCTCATTGGTCTGAAGCTGGCTGGCTCAATAGCCTAAGTTGATTGACCTGGGAGCCCTAAAGATCTACTCGTATTTGCTCTTCTAGTGTTCAAAATTAAGTGCTATTATTTCTTTCTCGTTCTCATTTTCCTGACAGGATTGCTAAGGCGAACATATTTTATAATGCTTTGTCCAGGGCCACAGGGCCAGGTAGTCAGCAGAGGTAGGACCCACTTGAGCCGTCTGATACAGAGTCTGCTGTCTTCATCCCACCTACAATGTCTAAGGCAGCACCTGTAGTTTGGAGGAAGGATCCAGCGTGCCCGTGATAGGGCTGGAGAGTTCTCAGAGGACAGGCAACATGAAGACCGGAATGACAGGCAACAGCCTCCCAAGCTCTCTGTTCCTTATTTGCTGGGCTGAGCCAGGGCAGGTTTACCCAGTTTCTGAGAGTCCTGCAAAAGCATTTGAGAAATTTCCTGGCTGTCTCTTTCCTGCAGGTTTTATGAGTGCATTTTATGGATTTCACAAGACATAGGCAACAGAGCAGAGCCGGAGGGGGAGCAGTCCCAGCCTTTGGGTTGGTTCACACAGGTGCTCAGTGGCCAAAGCAGATGCCACCAAATCTAGTGCCACTTGGCTCTTGGTCAATGGCCAGGTTAAATGGTCATTCCCTGACTAATAACCAAATATTATTTTTAAGAGTTGTGGCCAAGGGCTTTTGGCTTTTATTAATTACATGAATCTTGAGAAATTAAAAGCCTTTGGCTTTATTACTTTTTAAAAGATTTTATTATTATGTATATGTATGCTTGTGTGTGGGTGCCTGTGTGTGAGCAGGTGCTCATGGAGGCCAGAAGAGAAGGTTAGAGGCCCTGGTGCTGCAGTTACAGATGGCTGTGAGCCAAGGTGGGTACTGGAACTGAACTCAGGTCCTCTGCAGGAAATAGTCTTAACCACTGTTCTATCTCCGGCCACAGCCTTTGGCTTTAGAATTCCAGCATGTGAGAGCCGGAATAGACCTTAAAGACACTTTAATCTGGAGCCTCAGAGAGGGCAAGTGGCATGCTGAAGGTCACTGGTGGAGTTTAACATCAGTCAGTCCAGGTCTACCACAGGGTGAGGAACCATGTCCTGGGAGCTGGTTGGAGCAGATGCTGGATTAGCTTTCCAGGCAGTTTCACTTACTCCTAACAAATCCTTAGGGGTGTTCCCTGTGCAAGCCTCTGCCTTCATGGTGCCTGCATGCTAAAGAGCTCAGGCAACACAAGACAAAAAGAGACAGGGGCTAATTAAATGCTTTCTTTAAAGGAACTGGAGATGGAGACCTAATGAGGAATGTTTCTGATGGCTTTTCTGGTTTGACTCTGCTGTATTATCTGGGTACAATGAACTAGACCATGAAATTCACCCACAATTAACACATCCTCCAACCCCCGCACCTGGAATATGTGCTTTTGTGGAGTCCCTTACCTTTTGGAGTTTGTACTATTCACGTATGTACATGGAAAGAACTGGGGTTGGGACATATTCCAGTATATGGGAGATTATACTCTAGGGCGCATGGCGACCTGGCCTGAGGCCCAGGGTGGCAGGTGACTTTGCCCTTCTAGGGACAGAGCCCAAATATTAAAGCATGGACACACTGTTTTCAAGGGAGGGTATCTATTAAGCTCAAAATTGCTGGCAAGGTATGAGCCAGGAAGGCAAAATGATGAAATCGCTTGAATGTGCCACCAACACCCTTTGTTGCCTGCATGTAGCCCACAAGACCTACATTCACTTGTCACTCATCCACCCTAGAGACTCCTCTCCTCCATTTACATATTCATTATTCAATTCCTCATCCTAAAATGAATTTTCTCACTCAGACACCTATCAAATCTTTCTCTTATTGAACCCCTTCGTCACTGAAGGGTCCATTCATTCTGTCCCTTGCCAATGTTCAGTGATTCACACGCACAGGAACAGATACATTCAAGGGGTTTCATTAATTTGCCTGTTTGCGTATTCAGCTAACATTTACCAAACTTCTTGCCCTGCCAGGCTTGGCTGGACTTAACCTTGGAATGATGGAGGGCACCGGCTACCCTGGGCCTTGTGGAGTTAAACGCTAAGGCAAACTCCCAAACAAGGTAGGAAGTAAGAGAGGTCCCTGGCATGTGTAGTCAGGCTGTGTATTCAGTATTCCTTCCTCCTTACAGGGCTCAAAGTGACCAGACACACATGCTCACAAAGTCTTACAAAAGAAGAAAGGTCAAGCAAGGTTCAGGGTCATGCAACCTTTTTCCTGTAAAGTTATCAGAGTATTTTCGGCTTTACTTTGGGTTTCAGTCAAAGTCACCCAACTCTATTATTGTGGTTTGAAATCAATCATGGATAATATTCAGAGAGCAAGCTTATTTGTGGAACAATAAACTTTACTTTTGAACACTCAAACTGCCATACAGTACTACTCTTTTGATCCCTCTCCCTCCCTGTCCCAGTTCCAGACCAGGGAGCAGGCAGCTCTTGGCCCACAGGCTGCGGCTGTGGTTTGTCAGTATTGTTTTAGGTCAAAGAAACAAATGAGCAGAAGGCACTTTCCAGGTGCAACAGTGGGCGAGCCGGCCTTCCCTGGAGACTGCTTTCTTTAGGTTGCTGCCTGTAAGTGGCTAATACCAGGCTCAGAAATGCAGGCCAGGCAGTTCCCAGTTGTGTTCTGCCACTTGAGCCAAGGCAGGTGAGCAATTATATTAGAATACTCTCTGTGATCCAGTGCACAGCTGCTCACATCTGTCTAGGGATTGCTTCTTAACTGCACATCTAAGATTGGCATGTAACCAGGCCTCAGTTACTTACTTGCACCCAGATGAATAAATAATTAGCACATGGCAGGCAGGCCCACCATGTTTATCAACAAGAGCTTAATGACTGCAAGCATTCTTAGCTAGTCTGACTTAGGGACAGCCAAAGATTGCAAGGAAAGCAGCAGGAATACAGGGACGCACTCGAGCTGAGCCAGGCCAGGGGTAAAGACTTGGTCTCCTTTCTGTCCCTGGCCTTTCTGTGCTCAGTGCTCTAACTAGTGGTCAGCCTGGGAAGGATGTCTTGGAAACAGATCCAGTGGTGTTTGCAGCATCCTTTGCTATATAAGCAGGATTTATTACACACCACACTATCCAATTTCCCACCAGTGGCTTGATTGTTGGAGGTGAGACAAGAGGGAAAGGGTTGGTTATTTTGTCTCTTATACTTGGACTCTGAAATACAATGAGCAGTTTCTAAAAAAAACAAAAACAAAAACAAAAAACAAAAATGCCCCATTTTCTTGGAATTTTCTCGATTGTTTTCTTAGAATATTGTTACCTACCAAAAGTAAAATTAAGTCGTTCACAAGGGCTGTGATGGAGAACAGGCTTTGCTTTTCTATGGAAACAATAGAAAGTCATGCCCCTTCTTTGCCTCACTCCCCATAGGAACTCCACATTTGAAGAAGGCCTACACAGAGTGGCTTGTTTGTTAAACAAACTTGGATGTACCCTTAACTCCATATAGCCACCCCAAAATGACAAAAAATGATTGTAGAACTACAGAATCTTAGATTATACACATGTCCAATGGCATATGTACCTCTTTTCATATTCCTGGGCCATGACAGACATTACTAATCAACCCTATTTCTTCTCTCCATGCCTGTCTACTTCCCAAGAATCATTCTTAAACCATTTCTGTGGACAGTCGAGATTCTCACTTCTGCTGCTGGTATAGGGAAAGACTTGGAAGATGACAGCCAACCCTGGGTTCTGATCCAATGTTTGAAGGGTACCTACTGAATGATTTGAAGCTGTTATTGGATTGCAGTTCCTTTATTTAAAATGGAAGCAATACTGTCTGTTAGCAACACCTCGAGGAGCAGGTGGCGTTTAGGATCATAGCACTGACTCTGTCACAACAGGAGTCCCTTTTCCTCTGGGTTGAGTTGAAGTGGAAAGTGGATCTATACTGGTGATTCAGTCTCTAGACTCTTTCAGCTTTTTTCAGGCCTGGGCTAATCTGCTTGCACATGTCCGGGGATAGGACACTGACAAACCTACTTGTGCAACCTTTGTCAATTTCCAGGCTTCTACAAAGCCTCCATGATCTCTCAGTGTGTGTTTGGGAAGCATGGCTGGAGCATTCACACAGGGCACTTGTCTCCACACAGGCTTCTCCTTAGCTGCGAATTATTTCATATTAGTCACACATCTGGCCTATACTTTACACATCAGTAACTGATGGCTGGGGGTGACTCTTGACTTAAGGGGATGGCTGACAATGTCTGGAGACATTTTTTTTTATTGCCACAAGAAGGCGACCAGTTCCACAGAGGGAAGGTGTGTGACTCTGATGCCCCTTTGTATGTCAGTGAGTTCTGCACTCAGCCTCAGAGTTTCGTGAATCTCTGTGAAAATGCTGAGGTTCAGGCGGGGCCACTCCCTCTTCCACCCAGACAGGGCTAGGTCTCCTCAGTGGTTCAGCGGCCAGGATTAATTGGGCAAAGGGATGATGTAAAGTTTAACCACTCATTGGAGAAGTGCTGAATCAAGGAAGCAAGCAGGGTTAATTACCAAACCCGCTTTAGTCACCAGAAACCAGAGATGCTTTCTCTAGAGGACCCCGGGGAGCAGGGCAGGGCTGGCGGTGGAAGTGAATAGCAGTCGCTGTGCACCAGGGGCCATGCACTGCTCGGAGACTGGAAACTGGGCAGGGAAAGCTGCAGCAGGACCTTTGCCTTTTAATTGCGATACCCTCTAGATCTTCACCTGAATACTGTTTTGCCTAGACAGCCTTCTTGCCTTCCAGACCACTTTGACCCTTCATCTCAGATTTTATCCATGCTTCACCCTCAAACCTTACAGCATTCTTCAGACTTATAACCATGAGACCAATATTTAATACTTAATACACATCCACCTTCCTAGCTTGGAGCTTCCCTAAGGGCAGTGATCAAGTGCCTTGTTTGCTATGTCACCTGTGTGTGGCTCAAGTGTTTGGTACATACTGGGTACCTAACAACTCTCTACAGACGGCTCCACTGACAGGCTGTAAGGGAAAACAGGGCTCTTTCTTGGCTTAAGACACTCATCAGTTGAGGACAGGACTCACAGACAAAGGTGTGTGTGCGTGTGTGTGTGTGTGTGTGTGTGTGTGTGTGTGTTTGTGTGTGTGTAGAATGGTGGACAGGGAGCTGGCCCTACCACAGCCTTCATCTCCTTTTCCCAAAGTCCTTTCTCCTTTGTGTGTTTTTGGTTTTTCTTGCATGGGCTTATGTGGAATTACAGCTGAGGTCTGAGCTTAGCTAGAGGAATGGTCCCAGGGCACACATGGATAGAATACCAAGTCAGACCCCTGTGCTTTTGGGATGATCACTGCCTATAAAGGAAGCAAAGGGTCTCCTGGAAGCCCTCACATTCTAACTCCAGCAGGTCATTCCTCTGAATGAGAACAGCTCAGGACTCTCACTCTCAGCAAGGCTGGTCTGTACAGGTCAGCCCTGGGACTGGGGCTGGGAAGGGATTGGGAGGGAGGATGCTTCTAGCTTCCTGGTTTGACCTAAAAACACCACCAGAGGGGACATTCATTGGGTCTGTTCCTATTTCAAAATCCACTCCTTGTCTCCTATACATGGGAAACTGAGGAAAAAGTTCAGGAAGAAACAACGAGTCCCTTCTTAGGTCTCGGTGACCCCTGCTGTGGGACAATGGTTTTACCCTATAAAGATTTGTTTCTTGTACTTGTTTAATAAAAGGCTGATTGGCCAGTAGCCAGGCAGGAAGTAAGGCAGGGTGACCAGGCAGGAAGTAGAGGCGGGGTGACGAGAACAGGAGAATTCTGGGAAGAGGAAAGGCTCAGTCTGCAGTTGTCACTCAGACGCAGAGGAAGCAAGATGAACATGCCTTGCTGATAAACGGTACCAAACCACATGGCTAACACAACAAGAATTATGGGTTAAGATGTAAGATATAAGAGTTAATAAGAAGCCTGAGCTAATAGGCCAACAGTTTATAATTAATGTAAGCCTCTGTGTGTTTCTTTGAGACTGAAAGGCTGCGGGACTGGACAGGACAGAAACCTCAATCAACAAATGGCACCCAACATGGGGGCAGCTAACTCCACTTAAAACCTGAGAGAGTTTGAGAAATAATTCTAGACAAAAAAGAACAGAGTTAAGCATGGCTTCTTAGTAGCATTTTCTCAGATGGGCTCTGTTTGCTAGAGGCAAGTGTGTCTCAGTTAAGAGAGATTTTCTGACTCAGCTTTAGCTGCAAAAACCTTGCAGCTCTTTTAAGAGGCCCTGCCACAAAACACTTAAATGATGTTTGTGAATAGCTGACAGCATGCTTTTTGGTGGTGGTAGGGATCTTGAAACTCCATAGAGTGGGCTGGAGAGATCTTCTAGAGGTCCTGAGTTCGATTCCCAGAAACCTCATGGTGGCTCACAGTCATCTATAATAAGGTCTGGTGCCCTCTTCTGGCCTGCAGCATACATGGAGGCAGAATGTTGTATACATAATAAATAAATAAATCTTTAAAAAAAAAGAAACTCCATAGAGTTGTGGCAATAAACATGCTCCAGCCAGTACCTCTGCCATAAAGCTAGACTCTCAGAAAGCTAAGGAATGGGGTGGATCCAGTTGTCAAAGCCACAGCTTTAATCCTAGCCATATCGCTTAGCAAATTAAAGACTCATGTGGTTAGAAAAAGGGAGATTTACAGTTAAGATAGATTCAGATGAAGAAAACCTCTAAATGTTTGACAATGTGTTTAAAAATATATGTAGGCTTGAGAGAGAAAAGAATAAGGATAAACTCCTTAAAGTAAAAAAGAAAAAAGAGAGTAGTTGGGTGTGGTGGCACACACCTTTAATCCCAATACTTGGGAGGCAAAGGTAGGTGGATTTCAGTGAGTTCAAGGTGTGGTGGCACACACCTTTAATCCTAACACTTGAGAGGCAGAGACAGGGGGATCTTTGTGAGTTCAAGAACAGCCTGGTCTACAGAGTGAGTTCTAGGACAGCCAAAGATACACAGAGAAACCCTGTCTCAAAAAGCCAAAAATTAAAAATAAAAGTAAAAGAAATAGAGTTTAAAATAAAGCCACATAAAGATGAAAAACACACAGAAAGTCTGGATACTGTATGTTATTGTGTTGTCTTTAAATTGTTTGATGGCTGAGGAAGGGGCAAAAGCTGCTAAAAGATACTTGATTGTAAATGCTGCTGGATTAATCCAACATATATATTTTGAAAATGCCTTGACTTCAAAATTGAAGTCAAAAGGTATGTTACTTTGGAGAAGAGGTTTTGCTTTTGTTTCCACAGGAAATGAGAGGCTGTGGATTCATTCTGGGCTAAGAAAAATCAGGTTTGATCAAGGAAGACCCCTGAAGAATCTCCAATAGGAGCAGATGGTCCATATGATCCAACATTTCAGAGGACCTCTGTTGGAGTTTTCTCTGAGTTCTGCATCCAGAACAGTTTCAAGACTGTTGGCTGAGATAATCAAGCCTCACAGAATATTCCATTCAGGACTTGACCATAACTCAAAGTTAATTTTAGGTCCCTGTAAGATTATCAGCACCCCAAATCATCAGGAAGTAGCCTGGAAAACTATGCCCGCATTCCCAAAAAATGGATTATGGATGTTTTTCTTCGTTAAGAGTGCTGGTTACAAGTTGTATGGATAATCATCAGGAAGAAAGCTAAACAAGTGAGATTTGATTCAAAGTTCTTGTTTTGAAAAAAAAAGGGGGGAAGTGCTATGGGACAATGGTTTTACCCTATAAAGATTTGTTTCCTGTACTTGTTTAATAAAACGCTGATTGGCCAGTAGCCAGGCAGGAAGTAAGGCAGGGTGACCAGGCAGGAAGTAGAGGTGGGGTGACAAGAACAGGAGAATTCTGGGAAGAGGAAAGGCTGAGTCTGCAGTCGTCACCCAAACACAGAGGAAGCAAGATGAGAACGTCTCACTGATAAAAGGTACCAAGTCACATGGCTAACACAGATAAGAATTATGGGTTAAGATGTAAGATATAAGAGTTAATAAGAAGCCTGAGCTAATAGGCCAACCAGTTTATAATTGACGTAAGCCTCTGTGTGTTTCATTGGGACTGAAAAGCTGCGGGACCAGGCCAGACAGAAACCTCAGTCTACAGACCTCAAAGCCCCGAGGTTTGCACTGCTCTTTGTCTCAGGGTAAGAATCCTTCCTGACCCTCACCTGTGTGCACTGCAATAGCTGGAACAACTAGATGTGACTGTCTGTGTAGGTGTGTGTGAGCAGCAGAGAGGAGGGATCCCAACTACGTAACTACGTAGGAGGCCATCCTAAACTGCGTGACAGGAACAGCTCCTCCCTCCATGTCTATCCTCAGAATGTGCTGTTTAGTAGTTCAGCCACATCATTCTCTATCAGGCCAATGTCCAAGTCACCTTAGCAGATGTAGGCACAGACCTGGACGGGATGCACTCCGGGAGAGCCACATACTGAAGAAGATTCCATCCTCTTAGGCCTGATTGGTGTCATATCCATCATGGTCCTTGTGCAGACGATCACCTCTGCCACCTGAGCTGATGCAGCTCAAGGGCCAGGCACCACATAGTACACCACAGGACCCTAATTTCTGTTTTAAATAGCAATTTGGTGTCTATTTGATGAGTAGGGAGGTCTGAGTTTGTTAAGGAAGGACTACTTCATGCCAGTTTTCCTACGTGTAAAACAAGATTAAGGACCCCCTCTTTACTGGCAGGAACATGTTAGGGGATCTCTTGAGTCTCAACATCATGACATTCTAAAAGCTCTGCTTTGGGGAAGAACAATGGCTACATCTTGTTGAACTACTGCAGACCCTTGCAGAGACCCTTCATGGAAAGACAGCCCGTTCTGTGAATGAGAATGCTGGGGCTCATCACATTAATTCAATGTCCTCTAGTTGTTAGATGACAAAACCATGGCAAGAAGCTCTGACCGAGTCAAATCCTTTCCTTTTAATTCTTGTGTGTCTTTCTGAATAAGAGAAATTGAAGACCAAACCAAAACACAATAGTAACAGATGCCTAGGTTCCTCTAGGGCAGGGGTTCTCAACCTGTGGGTCACGACCCCATTTGCTAAACCTCTAGCCTCAAAAAATAGTTACGTTACAGTTCATAACCATAGCAAAATTACAGTTATGAAGTAAAGACAAAAATAATTTTATGGTTGGGGGGGGTCACCACAACATGAACTGCATGAAATGTCAGCACTGGGAAGGTTGAGAACCACTGCTCCAAGTGCTTTCAGTATGCAGAACCCAGCAGCTCACGAGATGGGAGCGCTTTCTCACTGTATGTTCCCACAGCCTATATACTTTGATTTATGTTCCTTTTTTTGCTTCTGAACATGGCAACACAATTCTGGTATGCAGGCCCACATTTGGAAAACAAAGGTCATCATTCATCCCCATATCAACCTTGAAGCCATTTCTTTCTCCAGATTGCACAAGCTCAGGCCTCCTTCTCCTGGTCTTGGCCCAAGTGTGGAAACTAGACCTTGGAGAGGGTAAAGGAGTGAACACATAGCCAAGGAACCTGGGACACTTGGGCCAGCCTGAGGGCAACGATAAGGATGTAAACAAGAAGACCGGCACAGACAGCTAGGGCAATGTTAGTCCAGCTGGCAGCAGCTAGTGGAAAAAGGGTTAGCGGCTCAGTTATGGCAAACATGCCAGGCAGGACATCAGTGAGAAATGAGTCCTGTTTTTGAACTAGAGAATGCTCGGGAACAAATGGGGGTCAAAGATGTGAGCTCTGGAGTCTCTGGTCTATTAGCTTTTGACACACAGGAGTGGGCTGCAGTGTGCAACCCAGCCCACTGGGTTTGACACACAATAGGTGCTCTTGGAAGCAGAAGTCAACATTACACAAGTGTCGTAGTTTAAAAAGAAACCCAGCAGCAAGGGTGGACTTGGAGTGTCATCATTTTGCCACCCAGAAGAAAATGATGTTCAAATCATTAGGTAGGAAGATGGATAGGAAGCTTGATAGCCAATGGAGCAGGCTGGTGACAGCTCAATATAAATACATTTTAATTGGAAAGGAAATGCAATCAAACATTTCTAGCCTTTTGATGTGTGTGATAAGTATTTAAATTTTAACAAGAGTGTCAGGTTAACAAAATGGGATGTAATGGCCTTTTCAATAAATGCCGCTGGGACAACTAGACATCTGTATGATAAGAATAAATTTGAACTCCAACCTCAAAACATATACAAAAATCAACTGCACTCAGGTCTTAGACACAAACGTAAAAGATGAAATTCTAAAACGCCATCGAAGAAAAATTAAATTTTGGTGAGTCAATAGTTTCCTAGAGTAGTTAGACACCATCACAACAGAAATATTTTCTGTGTTTTAAAGAATATTGTAGAGAAAGTGGAAAGACAACGTGCAGAATGGGGAAAATTTTGCAAGTCATATATCTGATCCAGGTCTCTTTGCAGACTACGTAAAGAGCTCTGTTACAGCTCAGTTAAAAAGAGACGACCCAATTATAACATGGACAACACAAACAAACAGGCTTCTCTCCAAAGAATACTTGTTCAGTAAACTTATAAACAAATGCCCAACATCATTAGCCACTAGAGAACTGCAAATTAAAACTATAGTAAGACACCGTGACTTGTACCCATAATCTCAGCTCTTGGGAGGTTGAGGCAGGAGGATGGAGGGTTTAAGGCCAACCTGTGAGATCCTGCCTCAAAACAAAAAGCAAAGCCCAGGAAAACCAAACACATATAAACCAAAATTTACAATGAGATACTATACTTGATATACTCTAGGATGGATATGGTCTATAAGACAGACAGTAAACACATGTTGGTAAAAACTGGAAAAATTGGAATTATTGTGCTGTGATGGTAGAAATGTAAAATGTGCATTCATTTTGGGAAATAGTAAGTTTCACAAACAGAATTTTTTGGAAGAGAACCACTATATGAACTATCGGCTCCATTCCTAGGTTTATATGTATGTAAAAATTACCTAGACAGAAGCTTTTTGCAAATGCTCCTAGGAGTATTATTATTGATAACAGACAAATAGAAACTGTCCAAATGCCTATCAGCTGATGGGCAGGTAGACTAAATCCTATGGCAGCTCCATACACTGGCATGTTATTTGGCCATAAAAAAGGATAAAGTCCTAATACAGGCCGCTTATGTGGATAAACCTTGAAGCATGGACTACATGAAACACAAAACAAAACAAAGCAAATAAGAATCAGAAACCACTGTGAAGATGCAACTGGCAGTATCCAGAATTTTTTGAATCCAGGAAGACAAACGGCTTAGGTTTTTGTTAACAACACAGCGAAACCATGTACAGTGCAAGGGACGAGGAGGCCAGTTAGTGTATAGATAAACATGGGAACTGTATAAAGGCAATGAAAGGCTTTTACTTCATCTGCATCTCATTTGCATAAATTAAACGAGGAGAATGTTTATAAGACAAAAGTAAAAATGGAAACATGGAATATTGAAAATATAAAAGATTATTTTGTTTGCTGTTTGAAAATATTATGATAGTGCTAAAATGTCTTAAAAGCTACAATTACAACGATAGATAATTTGACCTGAAGTCTGGGCTTTGATTTATTTAATGAAGGAGTCAGGTGGAGGAAGAGTAGGGGGAGAAATTGGCCTGAGAGGGCTCATTATAATATTCTTTTAATTTTTAGATAGATTTGAAAAATTTCATTAAAAATGTTCAAAGATGCATAGCAAAGATTGGATGGCAATATGGCGATATGTTACTAAGAAAATCTGACTTTGAAAACTTCAAAGAAACAACAATAAAACTGAGAGCCAAGTACTTATTTCTATATTTATCATCTTTTGATTTTTCTCAGCAACCTTGTGAATCAGAGTATACTCATTGAAAAATTAAATATTTTAATTATTTTATCTTTTCTTTTTGAGAACTTCACACATGAGTATCAAGTCTACATTATTCCCACCCCTGATCCCCTCGGTTTCCTCCCATGTCCTCCCGAACTCCCCTCCAAATTTCATGACCTCTTCTTTAATATTGTTGCATCTATACCTCTCTCTATGTATAACTAATACTTATGGAGGCTAGCTAGTTTTTCTTGAATGTACATGTGTCCAGGGCTGAACCTATTGGATTGGGTAGCTGCACCTACAAAACCTCAACAACAGGTGGTCTGTCCACACACCCAGTGTGGACAGGGGAAATTCTACAAGGTCCCATTCCTAGATGAAGGGTGGTCAATGGTTGCTGAGAGAGGGGGAATCCGTTTTCTCCAGGTATAAGCTCCCACACAGATCATCCAACCCCAAGCACACTCCCTTTTTGATGGGAGACTGGAGCTCAACATGGCTGCTGATTTATCTAAAGCCTCAGCCTGGGATGAGGAGAGGGGTCTGGGTCCAAGGCTGGCATGGCTTCTTCACTCAGCACTGACTGCTATTTGCCCTCCACCCTGCTTGTCCTTCACCCTGTGGGCTCTTGTGGAACAGAGACAAGTGGGACTTTGATTCCTTTTTTATTTTCAAATGCCTACCAGTGATCACATCTAAGGCATTAACTGATAATTCATGAAACTAGTTTAAGGATATATTATAGCGTGAATTCTACTTGGTCTTAATAATAAAAACCTGGAGTCAGATATCTTTACCAAGGGGCATGTTCTCAAAAAGTTAACAAACATATTTCAAGTACCCATGAAGAGTCATAAAAGGTATTCTGGACAGATAATGATAGTATGTAATAGAATGTTTGATGGAGGGTGTCTATTCAATGCAGACTTTCTTCTTTCTTCCTATAATTTCTCAAGAACCCACAATTCTAATGTGATATACAAACATCATTTGTGAGTGTGGATTTGTTGAGTGAGAATCGTGGAATGAATGGAATTTGTATTGGGGAGATAGTAACTTAGAAATATTAGCATCATTTATCTCTGTAAATTATCTTGGGTGGAGTTGTCTAAGAATGTTAAGCATAAGTTAACAGAGAGAGAGAGAGAGAGAGAGAGAGAGAGAGAGAGAGAGAGAGAGAGAGAGAGAGAGAGAGAGAAAGGAGACAGACAGATTGATAGAGTCAGTCCAAGGGGGAAATTACCTTAACCCTGAGTAAAAAACCACCCTTCCTGCAGCCCTGAGCACCATGTTGGACTGAGAGACCCTAATGGAAGATGAGACACCCATAGAATGGATCTGGACTTATAACAGTTCCAGAAATAGCTTCATAATATTCCAAATACAGGGTTAAAAGGAGTCACTTTTGTATATCTCAGAATTCTCCAAGATACATGCTGGCTCGTTTCTCTAGGAACTCAGAGAAGGTGCCTAGACTTGCTGCTATCCCTCTGGCATAGGTGGAGAGAGAAATTATATTTCTCACACTAACTTGCCTTTGCTCTCTCTGTCTTTCTACGGTATCTGGGTAATAGAGACAAGATGGCTTTGGCTATTCTACAGTGACATAAGTGTATAAGACAATATCCCCACCCTTGAGAAACTTTCAACCTATTGAGCAATGTAATAAGATATATGCACACAGTCTTTATTTATATGTTAAATTATACAGAGATGATGTTACATGTTCTAACATGTTGCTTATAACAATAAGGTAAATGGTGTGTAGTTAACACAGGAGAGACACAGGATGACTGACAGGAGCTTCCTTGAAGAAATAGTATATAATTAGGATTTAGGGGGACGGGTATGATTGAAGCAAGTGAATGAAGCAGAAATACATTTAGGAGGGAATTGCATTATTTAGCTAACAAAATTTGTTCATTGTCCAGAATAACTCAGGCTTTGTGAGGGGTGCAAGGATAAAAAGGAATGAGGTGGCTGTGTATGTATTTTCCTTTGGGTGTTGAGCAGATTACTGTAATGTGTATGCAAGTGGTTATGTTTTGAGACAAAGCTTCATATAGTCAGTCCCAGGCTCATTGCAAACGTATTGTATGGCCAAGGATGACAATGAATTCCTGATTTTCCTGCATCCACCTCCCAAGTGCTGGGATTTTTGAGTGCTACCCCATCTGGACTGACCCTACCTTCCACATTATATTGGGCTAGTGTACATGCATGTTTATGACTGTGTACTGAGCTGGGGCTTCTGGAAGGTATATTGTAGCCAGATTGTGGACACTCTATGGTACCATACTTATGAAATCTTTAGGGGAAGAAACTTTGATGTAGGCGTTAGTCTTGAGACAAGTTATGTGATCTTTCCTTCCCAGAAATGTGCTGGTTGTTAAAGGCACACATCAATATTTCCTCTGAACAGTTGTTTATCATGGTGTCTGTAAGTCTTCTCTTATGGTTTTTGGCTTTTAGTGACTACTTAATAAACTACAGATATTACCATTCCTCAGGGCCTCTGGGAACTAGTAGCGATTAGGGAAACAGAAATGGCTAAAAGGATTTAAAATTTAAAATACTCATTATAAAGTTATAGGTGTAAAAATGGAGAGACTCCAAGAGTGCCTGGGCAGGATGAGACATGTGATTGAGCATGGTTCTAGGAGGCCAATAAAGAGGCCGGAAAAGTAGGCAAGAGACAAGGTCCAAAACTAAGAAAGTGGCATGGGGTGGACACAACAATGACTATTTAGGTGGCAAAAAGGGATTTCCAATGAGCTGTTTGTAGGAGGTAGGGGGAAAGTTTTTTTTTTTTTATATAGAGATTTTACTACCCTGGGTTTGACATATAGGAAAAGAGAGGTTAAGAAGGAACTTACAGAGTTGGAAGTGGGATGGAGAGAAGAGAAGAGGAGGAAGAGATGCCGAAGGAGCAGGACCTCTTACTGCCGAAAAGGAGACTGCTTCACTGTTTTGTGAGTGTGGCAGACAGGCTTGAGAGGGGCTCCACAGCCTGATTTACAGGGGCAGTGAGGGCCTATGCTTGTGACTACCCTAGAGAAGTTCTGTATCGCTGAAGGACTTCTTCTGTAACTTATGTGTCATGCGCTTGACTTTCTTTCTCCTTCTGAGGCACACTTCCTAAGTAACAGTCCTAGAGAGAATGCCCAGGCTCTCTCTAAGGTCAAGTGTTTTAGTGCCAAGACACTGACTTGACCTTCTCCACCAAAGCTTCCATAGAGCCTGCTCCAAGTGCTCAGGTTTGACTGAGTCGTTTTCAAGGGCAGCTGTTTCCAGCCCATAGTTTAGTGTGTCTTTGAGACTATTACTGCAGCGAATACCTAGAACTGGCACGTGGTTTCCTACAGGTAGGAAGACATGAAGACAATGAGAAGATGCAATCCCCTTCTCTGGCTTTTGGTTGTGAAGGTAACAGTAACATAATGAAGACCTGGGCAATTGCAGTCTTGTTTCTTCACAGAGGCTGATTGTGTAAAATGGCTTCTTGTTATTTGACCCTCTTTTTGTCTTGTTGGTGGGAGCTGGATAGGTTTACAAACTCCCTAAAAGGAATTTCATGGACCTTTTACTACATAGTCAGGTTACAGACTAATACTTAGCTATGCTTGGAAGGCATAGTGACCACTTTAATCCCAGCACTTGGGAGGCAGAGGCAGGCATATCTCTGTGAGTTCAAAGCCAGTCTGGTCTATGTAGTGAATTCCAGGACAGCCATGCGTGCATGCTCTGGCTACACACGTATTCACCTGGGATCAGCATGATGTAATCTGTACTAGGTATCCCACTTTCATAGTTATTTTTCCATGTGTATGTATGCACCTTTATTAGCTTACTGCTCTATAAGCATGAAAAAGTTAAATTTAAATCAAATATCCAAACATTTTTCCATCTTTCCTTCTGTGAACATAAAATTGATATAGCTTATAAGACTTAGAGTGTCACTACCACACAATGAAGTAGAAACATGGTATTTCTTTACTTAGAAGTGAGGCAGTAACTTCCTACAGAATCTGAGGCCGTTTCCCCCCTTTCTTATTCCCGAGTAGCCAGTACTCGGGTGGGGGGGATGTTACATATAGACTGGAACAGAGCTGAGACCTTGGTATCCTCTAACACCCCATGGAGTGCTGTAAAAGGAATGAGTTATTCAGCCTATTCTTTTGTGTTATTAATTTCTAAGTCTCTATACCACTTAAGGCAGTACCATTAGGGTCCTTATCCCACTTTAGAGAGCTTGGTCTCTGCTATGGCTAGTCACTGAGTGGATTCCTTGGTAACAACTTATTCTTGATGCCCTTAGCAACATACAGCATGAATGCTTGGTCACAGCTGGTAGCCTGTAAGGAACAAAGTGGCAGTCAATGAAGGCCTTTAGGTGGAACAAAGGCAGGGGGATTATTTTCTGCTGGGAGGTATGTTGGGGGAAAAGAGTGATGGAAAGTCTTGTAGTCAAACAGGAGACAAATGAGGACAGCCAAGAAGAGAGGATGTAAACTTAAGATAAACCACACTGGCTTAATGATGATGCTCAGGCAGTCTTTGCTGGAAGCACAGTGGAACACCCATCTTAGACAGTACTAAGAATCAAGGAGGACTCTACAATGAGAAGTTGGCCAAGCCATTTTTCTTCTGGGCCCTTAATTTCTTTGATATAAAGTGGTTTTATAATTCTACCACAAAGGTTCTTACCACATTTGTAGTATGGAGAGCAGGGCTTTGGAGACTGGACCTGTATATCATGACAGTATATCACGTATCTGTCCATCTGTATCTATCACAATCTGTCTGCATGTCTATATGTCTATCTATCTATCTATCTATCTATCTATCTATCTATCTATCTATCTATCTATCTATCATTTATCTAACTATACATCTGAGTCTCATACAGACTTTAAAATATTTTATTTATGTATCTATTTATTATTTTATTGTTTTAATTTAATTTTTCTTCACTCCACTCCCTTCCTCCCCTTTCCCCTTCTACCATCCCCCATAACCCCCATGCTACAGTTTACTCGATTAGATTATTATCACTGCCCTTGTTTTGTAGCAGGATCTCTTCACTTACCATGGTTACCAGTACACTATACACACCCTGGATACTTATTAGTTGAAAGGGTTACAGTAATCTTTGGGGTCTACAAGAAAGTAGTTCTCCCTTTCAGGTTTCCCTAAGTATAGATTACCACCTGCCCAGATACTTAAGAAAATATTTTGATCATTTGATTTATTGAATACCCACTTAGGTCTAAACATTGTGTGAGGGTATGGGATGGGGAAAACAGGGAGAACTTGGTGGGCTAGATCCAACCCAGGCCCTCAACAATGTTAGAGGAAAAAGGAAGTGGGAGAGAGACTTTGTTCAATGCTCTGCTTATCTCTAGATAAACCTTGTACATGGGGCTTCTGAATATGTTTGGTCAACACCTGTGCCACCTAGGCAGAAATATTCACCATTTACAACCATCTGCGCTGACAAAAACCTATCGGCACTGCCCAGTGATTCCCCATGAGTGCTGTGGTTTGGAATCATCATTCTCCATGCATGCTTGGAAGAAATAAGATTTGTTTTGAGTACTGCTGGGACTCTCCCACTCTGGCCCATCCTCTCAGCAGATGAGCTAAACGGCTAGGAATAAAGATTTCAAAGGCACAGAGAACATGTCTCTTGGATACATCTTTTGATGAGCCAGCTCGCAGCTGAGCTCCCAGAGTGTGGGTGCATCTTATATACCCAGGCCTCTATATAAAGAATGCTTTAAAAGCTTCTGACTTTTTGGCTTCGTGTGAGTCATCAGGTTCCTGTTTTAGATTCATCAGGTTCGTGTATGCGTGTGTGTATGTTAGAACAACTGTGGGCAGAAAGCATGTAGAGACTTACAAAAATGGCTTTGGGATGCATGTCAGAATTTTTTTAAATAAGGAGAGTATACACGGAGTGTGTGTGTGTGTGTGTGTGTGTGTGTGTGTGTGTGTGCATGTGAGAGAGAGTAAGATAGTACAGGTGGGGGGTTCAGTTACATCGGTTACCTAAGAGGCTACACTGTAGCCACTCAGACAGTGGTGTCAGAGAGAGTGTTAAGAGAGGTGATTGTTTTCCTTGCAGGCCAGCTCACAGGTCTTTGAGGAGCCCTTGACTTTCTCCTTCTTCCATGTCTTGTTATAAAGGGATTAGAGTTCAATTAAGCCATTTAATCCCAAGGTAGAAATTCATGTTTAAAAACAAGATTTACAGCTTCTTAAAAAAAAAAAAGGACACCCGTGCGAGTTGAAGTTTGTCCCTTCAAGTTGCTACATGCATGGTTCCAAAGAGCGTTTCTTAGCTGCACGCCCAACACACTCCTCCTAATTACCTTGCCTCATCCCTCTCCTCCTTCATCTCTTAAAGGGCCCTTCAGCCTAAATAGCCACATGCTGTCAGAAAGACTTCAACTTCTGAACTGCTGCGATTCACCTTGGCTCATCTCTTCTTAGCATCTTGGTGAGCAGGGTTAATAATAAAAATTGTAGGGAGAGCAAGTGCTGACTGGGAGCTGAATATGTGCAGACATCCTTATCCTGGGTGCTTTGTGCCCATTACCTCATTAGGTGCCCACTGTGAGAGCATCCAAGCTGGCTCTATGGGTGTGGAACCTGTGTAGTCACTTGGGGCCATCGTTTGACTTAATGCGCTGCTATTGCCATCTTGAAATTCTTAACCATTTTAGCGCAAGGGGCTTGCATTAAGGAAATTACAAAAATCAAAAATGCAGAGATGGGCATTGGACCCACAAATTATATCATTATCCTGAGATGCACCTGCTAATCCACAGGTTCCATTGCTTTCTTTCCATGTGATGCCCAGGCTATTGCAGATGTGACAGTGAGTCTCACATTATGCCAAAACCCTATCTTGAAAGTGTCTACCTACATCTCCTTTTATGATGAACAGGCAATCATGTTTATCATGAAACAGAAAAATGAAAAGTATCTGGGGATTTGGACAAGTTGTTTAACTCTTTGAACTCTCAGTTTCCTTACCTGTAGAGTAGGGATAATAATAATAATAACATTTAACTTACAGGATACTTAAGGATAAAATGAGATCACAAATATCTGACAAGATACATGACTTTAGCGAATAGTCATGTATTCTGAGACTGGCGAGTACTTAGCACCCAGCAGTGCTCGTGACATGGGGATGCTCTCTTGCCTACCACCAAGGTCCTGGTGGATTTACTCCGTACCTGTCCTGCAGAGTTGGCAGGAAAGTCTGCCTTGTCCCCAGGCTGAGTGTACGCAGAGGGGCTGCTAGAGCTGATGAGCACAGGGGTGCTGATTTCCACCATCTGGTGACCTTCAGGAGAGTGGACCATGCGGTTGAGTGTGTTCAAGGCCGTTGTGATGGAGAACTGCCCAGACCCCTTCCTCCTGGACCCAGCGCTCTTTCGGAGGGTGGGTGTGTTGGTTGCCTTGCCTCTGGATGGTGAGGACATCAGGGACAGGTTTTTCGTGCGTGATAACTGATGCCCTTTGTTCTTCTCTAGGAGGTGTCTTGCTGTGAGGTTTGGCTGCAAAGGTAACAGGAGGGATAAGAGTTACTCTCTGACATAGTACAGTAGCTAAGCCTCACACTCATTGGCAGCCGATGCTAGCTTCCCAGCTGCTGGCTCAGATGGCCATCCTTTGGTCAGTAGCTGACTGAGATGGCCATCCTTTTGTCAATATAATAACATTCTTTTATCCATTTGAAGTACATACATTTGATAAATTTGAGACATAGTAGATAAATTCCTCTCCTCTCCTCTCCTCCTCTCCTCTCCTCTCCTCTTCTTCCTCCCCTCCCCTCCCCTCCCTTCCCTTTTCACTTCTTTGTCTCTAACGTCAGTTGTTCTGGTAAATTAGCTAGGAAAAAACAAAACAAAACAAAACAAAAAAGGGATGCGAAAGCCCTGGTGTGTAGTGTGTCGATAAACCAACTGTTTAACATCTAGCTAGCACAGTTTCTGGAAATGGTGTGTCTGATCTGGCACCAGTCAGCCCAGTGCTGTGCTACAGGGTCACTGTAGCCTTCCCATCATCCTACTCATTACTTCTAAGGGCCCCTGGGGGCTTATAGCCTTTGGAAATAGGAAATCTGTCGAAAAAACCAAGGGTCCCTATGAGTCAATGCTTCAATATCAGAATGATTAGTTAAATTTCCATTATTACAATGCTGCCAGTTGTTCTGCAAAGCTAAAGGTCTCATTCTAATTTAGACATCCAACTAGATAGGTTAAAAACAATCCATTTAAGAACTTTTTAAATGACAATGTGGAGAGGATTAAAATAGCTGAGATAGAAGACTTTGAAAAAGAGGTACTTCTCTAAAAAAAAAAAACTTGCCACATTGTGAAAAACCCATCAAATAGGCAATTAGTGTGATTGTGTCCATATTTGTGTATATACTTGTAGAGGCCAACCTCTGCTGTTATTCCTCAGGGGAAATTCCCCTTGTTTTTTTCAGGCAGGATCTTTCACTGGCCTGGGGCTCACCAAGTACTTTACTTAGTCATTTCCCCAGTGCACTTTAAGAAAAAAAAAGTCCATTTCAAAGATAAGAAAGCTGAGGTCCAGAAGGAGATAAGTGACAGGGCCCATGTGTAAACTAGTAAACAAGAAGCTAGGATGGTCACGTCTTCCAGTGTAAAAGGGACAGCAGCGTGGGGGACACGGCCACTTCACACTGGTGGGGGAGCATCGCGGAAGAGCCTCTGAGAAGGTGGCATTTAAGCTGAGACAAGTGGCAAGAAAGAGCTGGTTGTGTGGAAACAAGGATGCGGACAGGCAGAAAGAAGTAGAGACAGATGGAAGGGAGCAGCTGAGGAGACAGGGAGGGGAGACCACAGGGCTGGCAGGCACCCGATTGCACAAGGGCTCAGAAGGCTTTGACTTATTTTCAGTGTAACAGGAAGCTCCTGGCAGGACTGGGTAGAGGAGTGACAGGACCTGATTTATGTTTTTAAAAGTTCATGTTACAGTTTGTCAGTTTCTCATAAACACATACTTAGCATCTGATCCAGCAATCCCACTTCTGGGTAATTACTCGAAGAAAGAAAAATGTATGCACAACCCACAGCTTCATTCAGAGTTGCCAACAATAGGAACCAACCTCGATGTCATTTATTACCAATTGACTGACTGTTGATTTATATATGTGTGTGTATGTATGTGGCAGCCACAGGTCACCCTTACCTATTGTTTCTCAGGAGCTGCCCATCTTGGATTTTAGGGAAGATTTCTCCCTGGCCTGAAGTTTGCCAGTGAGGCTGGCATCCACCTGTCCCTACCTCTCCAGTACTGGGATGACAAGTGTGTGACATCATAACTGGCTTTTTTCTTTTCTTTCTTTCTTTTTATTTTTTTTATTATTTATTTATTTATTTATTTATTTATTTATTTATTTATTTATTTATTTTTTTACAACCTGAGGTTTGAATCTTTCTTTCTTTTTAAACCTAGGTTCTGGGATTGAACTTGGGTCCTCATGATTGCATGGTAAGATTTTAAGGACAGAACTATCTTCCCAGATGCCACCTTTGGAATATCTGTGCCTTGGGACACTGCTCACTAATAAAAAGATGAGCTATGCACACATGGCACAACACAGATGAATCCTGTGGTGGTTTGTGAGAAAATGGCCCCAAAGGGAGGGGCATGTTTAGGAGGTGTGGCCTTGTTGGAGTAGGTGTGGTCTTGGAGGAAGTATGCCATTGTGGGGGTGGACTTTGAGGTCTCTTTTCTCAAACTTCATTCAGTGTGACTATCAGTCAACTTCCTGCTACTTTCTGGACAAGATATAGCCAGCACCATGTCTACCTGCATGCCACATGCTCCCAGTCGTGATGATAATGGACTGAACCTCTGAAGCTGTAAGCCAGCCATTCCAATTAAATGTTTTCTTTATAAGAGTTGCTGTGGCCATGGTGTCTCTTCACAGCAATTAAAAAAACCCTAACTAAGACAAGACTCAAATGTGTTAAGCAAAATGAAACAAGCCAAGCTCACAAGGCTGTGTTCTAGGGGGTCTATTTATAGAACATTTCTAGAAAAAGAAAGCCATAGGGGCAGAAAATAGATCACTGGTTACTAGGTTTTGAGAGTCTATGAAGGAACAGACAAGAGGGTACAGCACGAAGGATTTGGGGGGCACGTTGGAACTTTTCTATATATTGACTTTAGTGTGTTTATATAATTACATGTATTTATCAAAAACAGAGATCCAGGTACATAAAAAAAGCAAAAGCAGGTTTTACTCCACATAAATGAAAATGGCATTCTTGCTACCCAGAAGTAATGATAAGTAGGGACACCAATTAGCAAGATCAATTGACCTTGTTCCGGCAGGCTCTAATGGCAGCCTGGACAAGGCCAAGGCCTTGCCAGCTCCCACAGCACATGCCGCTCCACGGTTTGCAGAGGAAGAGGACAACCGATACCCTGCAAACCCAATGAGTGACTTTCTTTACCGCCACCTGTGGCTGTAGTGACACAAATTAATTCTCTCTAAAACCTCCCCTCGTTGGGCCTCCAGGTGGGCACCACACCACCTGTTTAATTTTTTTTTTTTATCAGTAACACTAACAAAGGGCCCTGTGAGAAACTGCTTCTGCCCCATCCTCCACCAGCACGACTGATAGACAGCTCAGCTGCCGAAGGACTGTGGGACTCTCAGATTTGCACTCATTTGAAACAATATCCTTGGAGTTCACTGGACTGGATGATAGTCATGTAACCAAGGCTGCCATACGGAGATGTCCTGACAGGAATGGGCAGAAGCTTAGCTTTTGTTTAGCCATCCTTTCTGCAGGTGCAGCTCACTAAACTAAATGATGCATTAACAGGAAAAGTCTTGTTTATGCAGAAAACACCCATGTTCTCCTGATAAGAAAGCCTTCCTTTCAATTGCTCTGCATAGCACTGGCATTGCAAGCTTATTTAAAGAGTTCTTAGCACGTGCTACTCTTAATGAAATTACTGGAGTCAAAACTTTAAGTACTGCTTTAAAAAGCTCAATTTAGATTTGAAGTAATGTTTGAAAAGTCAGTTCCCAATTAGACAAACCACTTGATTATCTTCTTCCCTCCTAGCAATTAGGAGAACAAATGAAGCCATGGCTAGTTTAATGATAATTCTGAGGGTTCTTGTAATTACTAATTTTAGAGGTAAATTGGTAGTGAGAGCATCCAAATGAATAATCATTAAATACAGAAGTTTTGAAAACAGCAGCATTCAGAGACAGGTGATGAAATTAATGCTTACCCCTTCACCCCAGAACTGTGAAGAAGCATCTCAAAATAATGCAGGAGATGAGGCCAAAGTCCCCCACCTCCAGTGTGTTCAGTTAGGTACCAAGTGCAGGTCCTGGGAGAGTTGACATTCTCCTAATTACCCTTATTGTTTCTCCTTAAGCAAATGACCCCACCACTGACCTAGGCACACAAATCAGAAAATGGAGACACCCTAGGCCATTTCCTCTTTCCCATATCTTCCACCTGTGCAATTCCCAAATCCTCATAAGAGACAGAATTTGAAATTTTTAATTGTTTCCAGTCTAGCAGTCAAAGTTACATCATTTCCTAATGGAATCATGCAGCAGCCTGCCTCTCTCTCTCTCTCAACTTTATTCTTTCCACTGTATCCCAGAAACCAAAGTCTGGGGCTGGCAGCTCACATCTGCAATTAGAGCTCTTGGGAGGTTGAGGAAGGTTGAGGCTACCCTGTGCCGTACATTCAGTTACACCCCAGCCTGGGATATACAGTGAGACTTTGAATCAGAAAAAACAAGTCAACTCAAACCAAGCAACCAAGAAACCAAGCAAGCAAGCAAGCAACCAACCAACCAATCAAAAACAACAATCCAACAAAACGAACCACATCTGATCAAGTCACTGATTTCTGGGTCAAATACAAAATTATTATAGTAAGATGGAGAGGGTCTTCACCATGTATCACATGTAGTCCCCTTTCCTCCGCTGACTTAGAGCGTTGTGACTTGTCCAGCCAATGGGCAATGAGGGAATGTGGGTGGAGCATTGTGACTGGTTTAGCCAAAGGGCAGTAAGCGAATGTGTGTAGTGTTACTTCAGAGGCTTTCGACTGTGAAGACACAATCCATTCTCCCCTCCTGTGGAAACCAGGAAGGACACATGCTCCACATGTCACAGCTAAAGGATGGCCCAGCCCTATTAGTGCTGGCCCCTATTAGTTCCCAGGGGGCTGTGAGTGGAACCACTCAACATCCTATACTGAACATAGAGTGTGGCTAGGAAACAGCATTTTCTCTGTTGAGCCACTGAGACTTTGGAGCTGTTTAGTATGTCAGCATCACCCAGTCTTTTCTGTTTAAAACATGGTTCATAATTTACTGCAATTTACTTCTTTGGCCTAGTGGCTTAGCTCTGGATCTAGCCGTCTCTGAGTCCTCTTGCTACTTCTATGCCTCAGTTGCTCCCTCCTTCATGCATACACACCCAACCTTAATTGCTTCTCGATTGGCTCAGAGGGCATTTGCTGACCTCCCAGATGAAGTTGCACAACATAACCTCTTCACAGTTTCCTCTGCTTCACTCTGCATCATCCATCATCCTTGTAGTCAATTACCCAAGTGCCTGACGGTGTGATCTCTGGGGTTAGGGACCCATGTCTACCATGCATCTTTAGAACTTAGTGTGGCGCCTGAGAGAGCAGGTGCCAATGGATGACTAAATAAATGAGTGCACGGGACAGGGTCAGAGTGAATGTTTTATTTTTTTTCTAGCCATCTTCAAATGGGTTTTCATTTATTCAATTTAATGCCTTAAAAATTGTTGTATTGTTACTGGATCCCAAGGCCTTACACAAACTAGGCAAATAATGTTTTTAATGTAGAGCCTGTTCTGTGTTAGCTGGTCTGTAAAGTGCAACAAACACACCTGTCACATGTTTAGAGAAGACAGAAATCAATCAGTATTCACCTGGCTTCTGAAATGTTCTGGACATCTTTTTTTCCTCCCCAGCAGAGCCGCATAAAATGAGTGAAATTTGAACAGACAGGAAGGTGTACCAGGCGCAAGGCAGGTGGACCAGGAAGAGGCCCAAGGAGAGACAAAGCACAAGGAAGGAGAATACGTTTCATTTTAGAGTTCACACTCCAAAAGCACAATTGTTCTGCGTCTCCCTCTACCCTTCCCTCCGCTGGTACTTGGACTGGCTGTGTGAAGAATATAGCCAACTCCCTGGAAGCTGGACAATGCATAGGACACACCCTTTGCTGTAGAACCTGCTTCGGCTTTCATGCACGGAAGAATTGGCTTCATCTCCCCAATTATGCCTCAGTCTTATTTTCAACACCCTGCTGGAGGGTGGGGATACTGCCTGGTACTTCTTTTTATAGCTCTCCAATACTCACTTTTAATACTTTTATGCATGGTAAGCACCCCCGTGAATGCAGCTAAACAATGAAAATTCTCTTTTGAATTTGCAATGATTTGCTTCAAGCTAGGGTGAGGCTCATGGCTAGTGAGGTTAGAGAGACTAGAGGTTAGGTAATTATACTGAAGAAACAGATAGCCTAGCTTGTTTTTTAAGTTGTTAAAAAAAAAACCCACAGAAGAATTAGCTCTCTAGGTAATGTGCTTGCTGTGCAAAGGTGATGAGCTTCCCATGTAGATCAGATAAGTATAGATTTTCAAATCCGTAAGATGAGACGGTAATGGAGATCTGTCCAGAACACTATGAATGCTCAACACTGTTGAGCTATACACTTAAAAAAATGTAGGCCCTGCGTAACTGGGTGTGGTGGCACATGCCTGAAACCCTAGCGCTGGTGGTGGGGGTGTGGAGACAGGCAGACCCCGTGTGCTCGTTGGCCAGTCAGTGTCATCAAAACAGCAAACTCCAGGTTTACTGAAAGACTCTCACAACAAAGGCGGGGAGCTGTAGGGGATGAAATCTGAAGTCAACCTCTGGCTTCCCTCTGGAATTTTACATCTAGTGGTCATGACTCCCAGTATGTTGGAAGATGTTGGTGTGCATCATTGCTGTCCCTTGCCCACTTCTATGCACAAACACACAATTTTAGAGTTGCCTTCAGCTTAGTTCAACTTTGTTTTATTGTGGTAGAAAACATATGTCTTTCCTACTGCATGTGTGTCTTCTATCATTTTTTTAAGTGTATAGCTCAACAGTGTTGAGCATTCATAGTGTTCTGGACAGATCTCCATTACCGTCTCATCTTACGGATTTGAAAATCTATACTTATCTGATCTACATGGGAAGTAGAAAAAGACAAGATCTCCTGAGTAAATTGGGAGTGTGGGAATCATGGGAGAGGGCAGAAGTGGAGGGGGAAAGAAAGGAGGGAAGCAGAGAAAAATATATAGCTCAATAAAAACAATAAAAAGAGATAAAATAGAAAATCTATACTTATTCAATTTGTTTTCAGCTCAACAATAAATCATAGATTTTCCAATAATATCAAGTGCTTCACAATATTATTAACATTTAAATGGTATATATAAAATTTTTCTAGCACCATAATAAAGAGTAGGCCAGGCATAGTGGTGCACGCCCTTAATCCTAGCACTCAGGAGACAGAGGCAGGTGGATTTCTGTGAGTTTGAGTCCAGCCTGGTCTGCACAGTGAGATCCTATCTGCCTCCCCCACCAAAGTGAGTTTTTGCTGTTGATTATTTAGATTATTTCTGCATTTCACTATTACATAAAATGCTATGGTGAACATTTCACATGTTTTGTACTAGCAACTTCACATGTTTACTTAAATATTTCCTTATAGTCAGTTCTCAGATGTGGAACTGTTGACATAAAGCAGTGCATACTTTAAGTTTTTTTTTTTTTTTAAGGGTGAACTTGCATTTTGATACTCCCAAAAACAGAATGGAAAAGAACCAGAACTGGGTGTCATTGTGTAGACTTTTTCTTTCAAGGTTCCAAGTGAGTTCTAAGCCTCATGTTAAATAGGAATTGCTCTCAGGCATCCCCGGGGCACACAGACTCTCTTGAGCAGGCTTGACTCAATGCAGATGGGAGTCTCACATACCTCTACGAACAAGATGGGGAAGAGGCCCACTTTATCTCCCAGCTTCCCTTCTGCCCAGTTCTCATCCACTCGGCTGATCACTGTGATGATGTCATCCTGAAAGAGAAGGCCTCATGTCAGCTCTGTCCTCCACCTTCAGGGGATGGGATCTTCCCATGGAGACCGGTTTGTACCGGGGAGCAAAGGGTGGAGCTCTTGAGTAGGTTGTGCGGGAAATATTTCTGTCACCTTAAAAGGTAGTGTTCAGGCACCAAAATGTTCAAGATGAAAGGAAGTGATTTGCAGATCAGTGGAACCCAGTAGGAAAATTCAGAACACTCCAAGGGGAATCTGTGGTTTTCATTTAAACTATCCTGATGGAGAAGCCAAAAGGGAAGCCATAAGGGATTCAGCTCTAGCTTGGTAAAATAACTTTCATTCCCATTTTGAAGACTTTTAGGACTGACTCCATCTTAATATGTTAAAAATAAAACAGTTTTCATTCAAAATTTTCTTGCTACAAAAGATTATATGTATAAAGTTGGAGAAAATTGAAAGTATCGATAAGAAAAACAAGTCGATCCTATCTACCACAGTACAACCACCGCTAATAGCTTGCTTGACATTTTTAGATGCTTTTGTAGTAAGATAAAAGATACATACATATAAATGTTGATCTCAATTCTTTTCAAGGATACATATATGCATTCCATAAACTGCATAAATTTTGGAAATGAACTGGAACAATCAACTATAGCCATGAACCCTCATCTAAATCAAAGTATGAAACCTAACACCTCCTTTGTGGCTTTTTCCCACCCTCCAGCATTGTGACCTCTGGTACGGTCCACTCCTTTTGTCTACTCTCCTACTTTATACAAATGATGTCATACTCAATATCTTGAGAAGAACACTTTTGTTGCAAATCTCTCTCTCTCTCTGGTACATGTGTGTGACATGTACCATGGTATGTGTGTGCTAGTCAGAGGACAGCTTGTGGGGGTTGGGTCTCTCCTTGAACCCTGTGGTCTGGGACTGAACTCAGGTCATCAAGTTTGGCAGCAATTGCCTAATGTCTACTGAGCCATCTCCTTAGCCACCACAACCTCTTCTTTGTGTTTTTGAGAGAGACTTGCTATGGTGCCCAGACTGACTTCATTGATCTTCTCATTCATCTGCCTTAGTCTCTCAAATGTTGAGATTATAGACATGCCACAGTATTTGGCAAAGGGAAGATCTTTGGTTGAATTTGGACATGGGGTTTAGGATGACCCTAGATTTTTCTAGAGAGTCTCAGTGTTCCACAGTGACAGAATAGACAAAACCCTCTGCTCTGGTGTCTTCATCACACTTTCCCACTGACGTGTATGTTTTCTCCACTAGACTCCCAGTAAAGCTGAAGGAAGCACATTGCTCCATCATTTTGTTCCCAGAGACCTAACTGTCAGATGGGGAGGGGGCTTACATGTTAACCCATCATAGCAGCAACTAATAAGGTAACCCCAAGTTAGGTTTCTATGAGGGGATTTGGACATCTATGGTACAAAATGCAGTTGAAGCTCGAGATAAATATTTTATTTTACAAGTGTTATCATGGCCGTATGTGTCTTCACAGCAGTAGAACATTGACTAATACACAGTCCATGTCGTTGAAATTATACACATACTTCACTTATATATGTGTATGTGTATGCACACACACACATATGCACTTGTGTGTAATGTGTATACTCTTTAAAAAAATCAGCAGACAGAACTATATAGTACTGAAAACAGCCTGGTATTGGGCATAAAAAAAGACAGGAGGACCAATGGAACCAAATCGAAGACCCAGATATTAATCCACACACCTTCAAACGCCTGATTTTTGACAAAGAAGCAAAACATATCAAATGGAAAAAAGAAAGCATATTTAACAAATGGTGCTGGCATAACTGGATATTAACATGTAGAAGAATGAAAATAGACCCATATCTATCACCATGCACAAAACTCAAGTCAAAATGGATCAAAGACCTCAACATAAAGCCTGTCACACTGAACCTTATAGAAGAGAAAGTGGGAAGTACACATTGGCATAGAAGACCACTTCCTAAATATAACCCCAGCAGCACAGACATTGAGAGAAACAATAAACAAGACCTCCTGAAACTGAAAAGCTTCTGTGAAGCAAAGGATACAGTCAACAAGACAAAATGACAGCCTATAGAATAGGAAAAGATCTTCACTAACCCCACATCGGACAGAGGTCTGATCTCCAAAATACACAAAAAACTCAAGAAACTGGTCATCAAAAGAACAAATAATCCAATAAAAAAATGGAGTATAGACCTAAACAGAGAACTTTCAACAGAGGAATCTAAAATGGCTGAAAGACACTTAAGGAAATGTTCAACATCCTTAGTCATCAGAGAAATGCAAATCATAACAACTCTGAGATTCCATCTTATACCTGTAAGAATGGCCAAGATCAAAAACACTGATGACAACCTATGCTGGAGAGGTTGTGGGGTAAAGGGAACACTTCTGCATTGCTGGTGGGAATGCAAGCTGGTACAGCCCTTTTGGATGCCAGTGTGGTGATTTCTCAGAAAATTAGGAAACAACCTTCCTCAAGATCCAGTAATACCACTTTTGGGTATATATCCAAAGGATGCTCAATTGTGCCACAAGGACATGTGCTCAACTATGTTCATAGCAGCATTGTTTGTCATAGACAGAACCTGGAAACAACCTAAATGCCGCTTAACTGAAGAATGGATAAGGAAAATGTGGTACATTTACACAATGGAGTACTACACAGCAGAAAAAAGTAATGACATCTTGAATTTTGCAGGTAAATGGATGGAGCTAGTAAACATCATTTTGAGTGAGGTAACCCAGACACAGAATGACAATTATCACATGTACTCACTCATAGGTGGTTTTTAAACATAAAGCAAAGAAAACCAGCCCACAAATCACAATCCCGGAGAACCTAGACAACAATGAGGACCCTATGGATCAACAACAATGAAAGGTATACATGGATCTAATTTACATGGGAAGTAGAAAAAGACAAGATCTCCTGAGTAAATTGGGAGCATGGGGACCTTGGGAGAGGGTTGAAGGGGAGGGGAGAGGCAGGGAGGGGAGCAGAGAAAAATGTAAAGCTCAATAAAAATCAATAAAAAAAAACCCATCAGTATTAAACAGTGGATGGTGGCTTCTCCATCGTCTCTGTGTGGTTTGTGATTACCTTGAGGAAGGTCAGGCAGTCCTGGTTCTCACTCTTATCTTTGTCTCGAAGTTCAAAGTTGTAGAGGGCCCTGCAGAGTGGTGGTTGCTGGGGCAGCTGCTTGATGACTTCCACGGAGCTGACTGGGAAGATGCCACTGACCCCATTGATCTCCCCCTGGTACCAGTTCTCATCCAGCTGTCTCCGGAGGAGGATGACATCTCCTTTATTAAACTTCAGGTCACCCGGATTCTTCCCTCTGTAGTTACACAAGGCCTTGGCTCGAGGCACCTGCAAGTGGCAAAGACCAGAACATAGGAAGTGAGCTGGAGGGATGGAGGGTCTCATAGCAACGACTAATGATGGTTGTGTGTAGACTGTCCAGCTCATTTAGCCTAAGTAGCTGTCTTGTTTTCTTTTCCTGGCCTGTGATGAGGTACTGTGGCAGAAACAATTTAAGAGGAAAGAGTTTGTCTGGCTCACAGTTCAAGGGACCCACGGTGATGGGGAAGGCATGGCAGCAGTCTCAAATTAAGAAAATGTCCTAGAGGCTTCTAACACCCTGATCGTATGGAGGCATTTTCTCAACCGAGGTTCCCTTCTCTCAGATGACTTTAGCTTATATCAAGTTGACATAAAACCAGTCAGTACAGTGAGCCAGTGATTCTCTCTGGGTCCATCCTGGTTTTGCATTCTGGTTGTACCTCTTTCTACTTATGTGATTAGGGCTGTTTAATATTTTTTGGACTATGTTCATGTAGAAAACAGGGTGTTAGTAGAATGTCTACCTCATTAGGGCTTTTGTGAGCAATAAAGGATATCCATAATGCATTTAACATCTCGCCTGGAATATAACATGTGCTTAGTGAATGGCTTCCTTTATTAGCATCAGGTATAATGGGGAACTAATGACACCAGTTCTGCATCCTCCTCAGCACTGATGGGAAGAAAATGGAAGTGGAAACCACCTGCAAATAGGAAGTGGTTTGTGCGAGGGCTGAGGCATAATTTGTCTTCAGCCTTCTTCAGAAACTGTAGATCTCATGAACATTTGGATCATTAGGAAACTCAACAGAGACAAGGAAACAATTAGTCAGGAATCAATCATAGCTTTTGAAAAAAAATAAATCAGCAGCGAATCATCATTTGTCATATCAGCCGTCTGTCTAAATAATTAATTCAGTCAAATGTTCTTTCTTTCCCCCCCTAATTGGGACTGGTTTCTCCACATGGGAATGACCTCGATGTGGTCTTACTGAAGGTTGACTTGGCACCCAGAAAGTTCTCACAGCTCAGGTTCCAACAAAAGCCTCTCTCTCACCTGAGATATTTGTGTGTGCTTTTCTAGGCTGTGGGGTGAAACAGTTCCCATGCATTGGGATATCTTGCTCTTACAGGGGGAGTAGGATGGCTTTAATTCAGGTCTTCTGGGATTTTCTGGGTCTACAATGCTCATTTGAAAATGAAATTCCAAATAGAATGTAGAGAAGAAACCTTGCATCCCTTTGGCGATGGGGTAATGGAGCTACAGATATTGTAAGGGGATCCTGGGCTTAGAGAATTACAAGGGCACAGCTCACTGTGCGGGAAGAAAATTGGAGCGTTATTGAGCAAGACGTGGAAGTAGTTGAATAAGGCAAAAGAACACATTCACATGGTGAGAACTCTGTTGTCAATATAGTTAATAATAATGTTGATCCATAACCTTTAGCATGAAGTATCTCTCTCAATATGCTGTTCAGTGTAATAGAAGTCAAGGAGGGTCGTGCAGACTAGGTTCCCACTGCATATCAATTTATCTGCTTAGGGAAATACTAGATGTCTGTTCCTCAGAACACTAAGATTATTTCCAAGGGCCAATGTTTTTGATATTGAATTTTTCCTAAGTGTTTAGTTTAGGTTTTTAACTTTTAAAACAAAACAATTGTGTTGCTTTTAGAATTAGACAAAACTGGGAGCGAGGGAGAGTGGGGTGGAGCTTACAGGTGAGGCTTGGAGCTATGGGAGGAATCTGGGAAGAGAATGAGCCAAACTGAGTAGGACAGGTAAAAGCAATTACGACCTGCCTTGAGGAAGATGCTTTTTGGGAAGCCAGCACGCAGAGGACTGTGAGCAGAGGATCCCCAGGAAAAGCCTAAATCTGTGAGGTATTCCGGGTTGGAGACACCAGCGATCAATACCTGTCCTTCCAAATTCCTTCTCTCCAGTCATCACATAATCATCATCATAACACAAGCCACAGTTTTCTGGTCACATGACTACATGGAATACTGGCTGGCCATACTGTTCAGTCTTCCCGGCAGCTGTGTTCTGATTCATGGAGTGGAAATGACCTTTCAGAAAGGCCCTTACAGAAGACTGTCTTCCCTTCCCGCCACCCTCCTGCTGTGTGGGATACAGCAGGAGCTCTGACTGCCGTCTTGAACAGTGAGGATGAAGGCTGCTTCTAAACTACTGTCCTGGACTACTCCCTTTCAGACTTCTGTCTGAAAGCGTCGTAAACTGTTATCTTAATGCATTTTCTTCTGTATTTATTAAAAGAAAAGAATGAAATGATAAAAAACCCAAGCCCTTTACACAATCATGGTAATGTATATATAATAGTATTATTTTTCATACATACCAGAGACCATTACTCCATAATGGATCTTATTTAATTCTTACAGTAACCTTTGAAATATATATATATTCAAATTTCAAAACTTAAAAAACTTGAAATCAGAAAAGTTAAAAGTTGCCCAAATCTACAGAGCAAGGTGTAGTCCATCAGGTTTTGAACACAGGACTCTCTTAAGCCCACAGTCTTAAGCATTAAGCTCATGCTTCTCAAAATAAGATCTGTGGTTTACCTGTGCCAGAATTCTGCAGGATGCTGAAAGCACACATCCCAGACCCGAGCCATGACTTATTTGCTCAGTCTTCCTTGGAGTAGGATTTCTTTTTTGTAGTTGCGTTTTAATTTTAATGAAGCTTTTCTACCATCTAGGTTGGACGCTACTCATTTGAGCTACATCTTTTTCTAAATCAAATGGGGGCAACAGAGATTTGATATAAGCTTGTAAATTACTAACCTACTTTCTTCTTTTCCTTCCGGGAAGATATTTCTAGTGCAAGTGGCATACGTATTTTAATGAGTACCGAGAGAGTGCATTAAAGTAAAGTTGTATAAAAGTGCTTCAATAAGTCGCCTAAACTTGGAAACGCCATGCTGGTACTAATGGTCCATCTTCATCTTCGTCATTTCCTTTCTCCATTCCTCTTCAACAGGAGGCAGTGCTGTGGACATGAACTACAGACTCTATATTCAGCACAGGCTTTCCATCTTAGTTCTTCCTTCTGGATAAGATGTCCCCTGTTTATTCTTGGTACTCCCATTATAGTGACAGAAAACATTGTCTTCCATGTGCAGCTAGGGTGGAGTGAGGCAGGAGGGAGCAGTGAGGGAGAGAGAGGAGGAGAGAAAGAGAATGACCCTAAAGAGAAGGAAATGGAGATTTCTCAGGGTTCTATCAGGCCACTGAAGTTTCCATTACGTTATTGTACTATTGAATTTTTCACCTGCACATCTCAGTCATGTGGTCTCACAACCCTGCGAAGTAAGTGGCATCACCCTATTTTATCGACTGGGAAATTCTGATATGGTAAATGTCACCAGACAAGGTCCAAGAAAGACTGGCTCACATGATCCCAAAGCCCTGGTGCTTCTACCGCTACACTCCTTCCATTCCAGATGGAGGAACCAGAGTGTTTTCTCATCGGAAAAGTCACCGGGACTGTTTAGTAATCAAAATCCGAATGAAGTATGAGTGCAGTTGCCTTGATGCTGACTGCATTAGTGTGAATTATTGAACTCCAGAGCCCTCACATAAAAGCTAAGCACCTGAGGAGTCTCAGATGGTTGATTCTATCCGGTCCTCAACTGTTCCCTCCAGGGAAAATGACTCCAAGTTCTGCATCAGCTATTACCCATTGTGCACTTGGCACCAGCTTTTATCGCTCATAGTATTTTGTTTTTTGTCTCTGCAGGTGCAGGGGTGGGGATGGGGTGGGGAATGGATTCGAAGACTCAAAGGTCATTATCCAACTTTGTCGTGGTGTTTGACGCAAGAGTAGATAATCTGTCTTGTAATAGAAGCTCATATGTGCCCCCAAAACATTCCTTTCTTTGAGATTCAGAAAACTTCAGGATTGTTCCTGAGACCTGCTAGTTCATTTTTTTTGTTGTTGTTGTTGGCTTGAAGCTCCAGAGCTATGATTTAGGTGGCTGGACAATGCACAGAGCTCAGAAATAAACAGTGGTGTGCAGAGTTAGTAGAAATACAATTGGTCTGTCCCCTTGTGAAGCAGTCCCTGGTCTGAGGAACTTTTTGCTTTGTTTTCATCTTCTGGCAGACACAACGACATTCAGTCTGGTTATGGCTCACATTGGGTCATGGGGCTCTTGCCAGCCAGTCAGAGAACAGATTGAGTTACTCCCCAAAATGAATGGTAAGGGGGCAGGCACAGGCACCATTTGGGGCCAACTAGTATCTTTCTTGAGAATAGATGTTTAAATGGAGAAAGACTAATTTTCACTTTGGGATAACAAACCTTATTCTTGTAGCCCTTTGACTTCCAGACCTGATATTACATGCAAATTGTGGTGCTATTTCCTAACCAGTAGATACAGCTCCCTGAGAGAAACCACAGGCAGCACTTGAACCAGGGATTAAGTGAAACAGACAGTGGCTAGTCTATTTCCCATTGTGATAGCTGGAAGTAACTCAGTAATTTATAAGCAACTGTAGAAAATACTATAAAGAAAACAGACTATTTAGCTTGTGTTTCTTGAACTTCAAGAGCACAGTGTTGGTTTTTAGTTGGCATCTGGTGAAGGACTCACAGCTGGATAATGACATGCAGAAGGCATGACATGGTGTCATGTGTGGGAGAGAGAGAGAGAGAGCAAACAAAACAGAGAGAGCTCTCCTATCGCTCCTTCCCTCCAGTCGACTCTAGTCTACCTTATGTCACCATCCCCCTACTTATTAAGACCTCATTTTCTATTCTCATAGCCCCCTTTTTGCTTATGACCAATCTCCCATATATTCACATATAAAAATTAAAATATAGGCTCTTCATAGGAAAGAATACATGTGGCATTCATCTTTCTTTGTCTGAGTACTTTTATTTAGTACAATAATTTATAATTTGATCAATTTTTCTGCAATTGCCTTGATTTTAATTTTATTGAGGACTGAATAAGATTGCATTGTATATGTGTTATATCTTCTTTATTTATTCATCTGTTGGTGGACATATGGGCTGGTTCTATTTCTTGGATTCTTTTGTGGATTAAAAAATATCAATAAGTATGGTTTTGCAAATATCTCCGTGGTTGGGCAGAGGGTTCTTCGGGTGCATACTCAAGTATGATATAGCTGAATTATATGATAGAAGAACTTGTATGATTCAGACAAATAAGATACTGGCTTGTGTTTTGACTTTTGTAACTTTGGCTGAGTCAAGTCTTCCTTGATCCTAAGACTATAACTTTAACAAATTGGGGTCAATGCTTCTACTTTCCTATACTTACCACGCTCCAAAAAGGATATCCAAACCTTTTATAATCTAATAAAAGCTCTAAGTTAGGCAATGGTGGTGCTCACCTTTAATCCCAGCACTCAGGAGGTAGAGGCAGGCAGATCTCTGAGTTTTAGGCCAGCCTGGTCTACAGAGTGAGTTCCAGGACAGCCATGGCTACACAGAGAAATTTGTCTTGAAAAGTAAAGAAAAAAAAAGGTGACTTTTTGCCCTGGGAAGTAATGTCTAAGATGTTAGACTATGGTGCCTGCTCAGAGACATTTGGGGGCTTCAGGCCACATTAGAACCAGGTGTGCCCAACCTTTCACATAATAGCATGACATTATCATTTCCAAAGTTCATACTCAAGGACCATGCAGTTGAGTTACAAAACAGAAAATCACACACACACACACACACACACACCCTCTCACAGTCTCACAGTGTTTTAAATGAATTTAGGATTTTGTGTTGGTTTGCATGCTTGCTAGATAGTCCAAGGTAGCAAAGTGATTAACGCCAGAAAGACAAGCAGAAGACTCTTGATCTCTGGAGGGGCTGGAGACTAAGGTAGACCTCATAGGTGGTCAGTCATGCCTACATGGCAGGCACCAGGTCTCAGGCGAGCATCCCTACAAGGCAGATTTCCCCATCACTGGTGGGGAAACAGGTGTGCCTGCCTTTGTGGAGGGTGGGCATGCGGAAGCACTATACTGTGCCATTCTTGGACTGTGCACCTTTCCACTGTTTAATCTGTATCCTTTAGCTGGAATGGACCAGTTTTAGCAATTTCCAGTTATTTGTTGAATATGAAAATGTCCTGGGGCCCTTGGACACACCTCATTATGGTTATGTTGAGAGGACTAATGAGACAAATCATGCAGACTGTTTAATAGAACGAGTGGAGATAATAAATACCACAGAAATCAGGATGCTTAGAAAGCCTTGCCCAAAGGAAGAGAAAGGAGGAAACGATCTGATGTTAGCATCCCCTGGCTTGTCTTTCTCAGCTCTATTTGTCATTCATTTGTTTTTCTTTCAGCAAGTATAATTTAAGAAGCCATCATGCCAGGCATTGCACAAAACCTTTGATTCATCTTATAGTCTGCTTGGTCAAACAAAAAAAAACCCAAACGTATATGAATAAATATAAAATTGCAAATTAGAGTGCATTTAACAGAAGAAAAGATTAGGGGAACAAGAGTCTTTGAGATAGGAAGGAGCCAGCAAGGAAGAACAGTATTGCCTCACAGAGGTAGCTTAACCTTCACTCTATTTGTGGTGTGTGTGTGTGTATGTCTTCCTTCCTTCCTTCCTTCCTTCCTTCCTTCCTTCCTTCCTTCCTTCCTTCCTTCCTTCCT
>PVIU01002140.1:0-64621 GCA_004026605.1 Ondatra zibethicus | reverse complement strand
TTATGATCTCATTTTCTGCCACGAAGAGAAATGACATCTTTCCTTCCAGTTCCAGAAGATACCGGCCAAATGCCTGGCCCTCCTGAGAGCCTGTAGCCAGAAGAAGGTGACGGGAAGCAGGGGTTTGTGTCCTGTGGCTGACAGCAGGACACTCAGATCTATCTGTCCTTGCATTTTAAGGTCTGCCACTTATGTATCTTCCTGTTCTCCCGTGAAACATTTCCCCAAGTTTGCTTTGGAGTGATTTCATTTGTCCACCATTGAGGGTTATACCAGAGTTGTTCACTGCCTTATCCCTGGCTCTAAAAACAAGCTAATCCTCAGTCAGTAACTTGGGATTATTTTGGAAGTGGGCTACATGCCAAACCCTGGAGATATTCAAAGAGACAGCATTGAACTCCTTAGAAACCAAGCATGTCTGTCAGCATCTCTTCCTCCAGGAGGGCATAAGGCACCTGCGGCCTGGAAGACCAGAAAAGCATCATCTAAGCAAGTCTGCTCTCTCCCATCAATTCTCTTTCCATAGAAAGATTTCCCAATGAGTGTGGCATACTTAAGATATGTCTTTTTCCATGTGGCTGGAGAAATGAGCCAAACTTATCATGCAGAGAGAGGAAACATAAACTAAAGGGCCAGCCTACTACCTCCTTCCCACTAGCTTAAGAAAAAACAATGTCGCCAGGCCGTGGTGGAGCACACCTTTAATCCCAGCACTCGGGGGGGCAGAGGCAGGCGGATCTCTGTGAGTTCGAGACCAGCCTGGTCTACAAGAGCTAGTTCCAGGACAGGCTCCAAAGCCACAGAGAAACTCTGTCTCGAAAAACCAAAAAAAAACCCCCAAAACCCAAAACAACAAGAAAAAACAATGTCCTGTCTGCCCTCCTCTGGCGTTATCCCTTAACTTACTGCTCCCTGATCACCTCTGTGTGGAGGGGTCTGGAGAGGAAAGAGGAACAATGAATGTAACATAGCCTAGGCAACCAGCAAGGCATTTCTGAGAATGGGGCCATCCAGGCTGAGGTTCTAGAGGTGGCCCCTAGATGGGACCCCAGCTTGCACATTATGTCCTTGGATGAAGCAGTAAATTCTCTTTTCTGCTGAAACTACCCAGTTTCTTATGATTTTAAAAATAGTGATTTACTATTCCCTCCAACTCTAAAGATAACAGAGCTTTTTAAAAGTGAAAGATTCTAGAAGTATCTTTAAAATCCTCGCAAGACAAAGGTGCAAGACAAAGGTAATGGATGAGATCAAGTTGTCCAAGTGATAACTGTTGGACCGGAGTCATGGGTAGGAGGCAGTTCAGCATGTTATTCTGTTTTGATGTATTTGCTCCTTCTCGGAGCTTCCAGTGAGGGTGTCACCACTGCGACAGGCTGTTGTGGCAAGGAAAGAACCAGTTACAGCCCCTGCAACCCTGGAACAGACCACTGGGGAAAGCAACTTTGAAGAGAGCTAAAGCGCTCTTCAGTCTTTCAATACAGCTGGAAACATCTGTTGTTACAGAGTTGTGTGACTTTGAGACTTGCATGTGTGTGTACGAGTGTAGGCATGTGGGTATGAGTTGTGACCACACCTAGGGAACTCTAAATCTAGGTAGGTGGGCATTGCGGATTAGCCACCACAGGACCTATCAAGATATATTCTTCTGTACCTTCTTTTTCTTCCTGCTCGATTGTGCCTCTTGTTCTGGGAGCTGTCTTGTACTTCTTCTACCATAGCACTCGTCTCCCTGCATTGTAATTGCTGGCTTATTTGTTTGCACATCAGACTGAGTTCTGCAACAACAGACACTAACTTATTCACTCATGCTCTCTGTACCTGGCAGTAACATGTACGCTCATGCAGTCAGCAGACATTTTCTGAGTAGCCATCATAATAAGACAGACCCAACTTTTGCCTTTATGGAACTCACATTCTACCAGTGCCTAGTAAACACTCATCAATTTTTTGAACAAATATATGAACGAGTAAACGTTAAATCAAGCCATCCCACCTGAGCACCATCCGAATTCTGGCATTTTGTTTACATCATTTTTCCTATAAACCTACATCATATACAACTAGCTATTTCCTTGTAAGTGGGGACTAATCAGACAGGTAAATTCTGCATTAAAAAAAAACCCTGCCCATTGAAAAAGTGTCATCATTTTAAGCATGCTTTGAACTATAGCCATGTTCAAGGTTTTCCAGAGGCATCTGCCTTGGAGGTTCTTGTTTGGGGTAGACATTTTCTTTCCCAGCATGCCTCTCTGTATTAAGTCCCTAATCTCCAGTGCAGACAACCACGCTGGGTGACAAAAGCTGACAGATGGCAGCTTTGCTGAAGGGAGCAGGCGACAGCAAGGACCTATCTTTTTCTGCCGATTCAGAACATTGAAATCCAGTTTATTGCTAGCCACATGCGCCACAGAAAGCAGTTCTCAGCAGCTGTTGACTTGAGAGGCTTCAAAGCTCCTGTCCGTGGCCTGGGTGACACGGACACTCCTCAGGCATGACGGGAAATTGGTTGGCATGAGGAAGTGGCTCTCCCGGTCTTGTCTCTGTGGGCTGGCTTTGGGTGGGCCTGTCTCATATGACAGAGCGTTGTAGCATTCAAAAGTCACAACAGATCTGTGTCGCTCTTTGTTGTGGGAAAGCATGCCTTGGCACGTGTGACCAGGGTCTCGTCCCTTCTCATTCCTTTCCCAGGCTCTCAATACCGTATGTAAATTAACCTTTACAAAAAGGATCCGTTTGAACACACGTCCAATTTCCCGGTGTGAGCATTCCTGCCTTGCTTACCAGTGTTGCGTCACTGAGTGGTGTTGGGATGAGATGGGCAATATTACTCTTGTCTTGAGACTTGACAGAAGCTGTCCCAAGGCAGCTATGCAGGGATCCTCGAATTCACACTCAGAGGTGAAATGCTGCCACAGCCCAGCACCGTTGCCTTTCCACAGGTAGACTTCAAATACGGTTGGTGTCATATTTTTGCACCCTCTGTCACTTGATCCTAGATGCAGCACTGTATGACGTCATCACGCCTTTTTGGTTGTGGAAAAAACTGTGGCACAAGGAGACGTGACTTGCTGCACTCACACTGCTGAGTTTTTCCTCTGCCCGTGTCTACCATCTCTGGGCATCTTCCTCTCACGCTGCCCACTGCAGTCTCTTGGAGCTTCTTTAGTACTACTTATGCTCAGGATTTCTTACCTCTTTAGTGCTTTCCAGAATACTCTCCCCCTCCTCTTCCTCTACTGTCCAACTGCTACTTCTTGTCTCGGCTTAAGGATCACACTTTTAAATAACCATGCTGAATTCAGGATCTTCCTACTTGGTTTAATGACATTCTCCACCATGGCATCTGTCAACTGGCATTAAAGCTGTCGATCAGCCTTAAAGCATCTTGTGTATTTCCCTGCCTCTTTCACTAGACTAGATTTAGTAGGGTCTTAAAATTTTATTTATCTCTCTAGTCTTCCTAATGCCAACACAATGTCTGACTCAATAAAGCTGTTTAAAACAAATGAATTCATTAATGATGACATCTCAACCTCAAATTTTCCACATTCTTTCTTACTACAAACCCCGAATATTCTGTCCCTGTAAACTGATTGAGGTTTCTTTCATTTTTTTTAAAAAACATATCTTTGTGTGTGTGTGTGTGTGTGTGTGTGTGTGTGTGTGTGTGTGTATCTGTGTGAGTGTAGTTGTCAGAAGAGAAGTCTGATCCCTTGGAACTAGAGTTACAGGAGGTTGTGAGGTGCTCTGTGTGGGTGCTGGGAGCTGAACTTGGGTTCTCTGGAGAAGCAGCAAGTGCTCATAACTGCTGAGCCATCTCTCAGGTCCCATTTGTTGAGCTTTCTTTAGGAGCTGGTTATGTTCCTGTTAGAATTCTCCAAGGGGTGACTCATGTACTCTGCTTGACATGACCCCCCAGGCTTTGCAAAGCGTCCCAGGAGCAAGCTGAAACCTGCTTAGTGTGTAGGAAATGTGCTTTCTGCACCCATGCCAAGACAAAAATACAGCCAGGAAGAACCCCCAGGGACACCTGAAAGGAAAGGGTGTACTGGAAGCAGCAAGCCTTTTAATAACCAAGCCTTACGGATAGCACAAATCCTCTCAATTTCCATGGGAGGAGGCAGGAATGGGCCAGGCTGTTTGCATGCCGGGGAGCTAGCGAAAGGTCTCCTTCTAGCATCTAATCACCTTCTGTAAACACAGATGCTGCCACTCAAAACAGACAGGAGTAGAATTTGGCACATACTGCTTGCTTCCCTTACATGACCTGAGCATGCATGTAAAACTAGAGGCAGGGTGCTTGTCTCTGCTATTTAATGTACACGGGGAAAAATGAGGTGACAGGCATCAGAGGATCTATTGCAACTTCAAGAAGCACCGCTGTTCAATAAACTTCCAACTGTGAGGAAAACCTGCTGTCCAGCTGGTAGTACTTGCCTTGTAGTTAGTGTGGCGTCAGAACTGAATTCCAAGCTTCATTTACTTCAAATTCATGTACATGAAGACAGACCAAATGTGTCAGTGGCTACTATGCAGGGTGCATATGTTTGCATCTGTTGGTTACAAGAAATTCAGGGACTGAAGAACATATCCAGTGATGCCCCAGGGATGCAGTAGGTGAACAGATCCATTGATGGCCCAGGGATGCAGTAGGTGAACAGATCCATTGATGGCCCAGGGATGCAATAAGAAAGATTCAGGAGGATGGGGAATCTCAGGGAAATCTAATCTTTGCATGTGAAAAAGAAGAATAGTTTTGTTGTGGGGACAAACCTACAGATTTAAAAAATTAAGAGGAGTATTGACCAACTGCAATATTGAAACTTGGTGGCTCCTGATTCAAGCAACATCTATCAAAAAATTGTGAAGGGCCAGTGAGATGGCTCAATGGGTGAAGTTGTTTGTTGAATATTTATATGTGATTACGGTATGGGAGTTGTGATAAAGAATATGTCTTTGCCTTTGGAAGACAGCTGTCTAACTGCTTACTTAAAAGATGGAGGAGTATAATGTGTGGGCTTTGCCTCAATTCCATTCCAATTGGAGGACAGTGGATGGAGTGTAGATGGCCTACGAAAACCTCAGGTTGACAGCTGTGTGACTGTGTGCTGATCACTCATCATTTCTTATTACTGCTTTTTTATATTTAGAAGTTCTTATAACAAAAAGCTTTCAAAAATCAGAGGAATTATCAGAGCCGATAAAGCTATGCACAGACACCTTTCTTCTGGAATGCTGGGAGCTGAAAATTTCTCAGTGGTGATTTGCGTACATTAGGCAAGATTTAAACTGCCTGTTGCCATAGACTCGGTAGCCTTAGTTTTCTGAATTTTTCTTGTAGATTTATGCTAGAATTCCTGGAAGCAACTGTAGAAAGCAGGTTGTTTAATAGCGGGCCAAAAGCCTAGACTGGTGAGCTAGCCTAGAACATCCTTGACCCCAGGGTTTTGGAGTCACACCCATTCTCCCCCTTGCTACCTGTGTGAATCTAGACGTGGGTTACACGTCTTAGGCACCATGGCTGCACAGCAGCTAAGCACAAACAAATCATGTGGCTGTGTGTGAATATGTTTCATTTGAATCAGTTCTTCCTTTAATTAAATTGGGACAAAGTTAATAAAGTGAACACTGTGGTACTACAGAAGTGTTGCTCACATTTGGAGTATACCAGTTGTGTGAGTCCAGGTTTCTCACACACAAAGCGAAAGGAGCTCTCAGTAGTACCCTTCGCATGGCTGTGAGATCTCAATGGGACAGTACGTGTTAAGTACTCAGAAGAGGGAAGCACTCTATACATTTCTGCTGCCATTACTTTCTTTGCAACTTTCCTATGTTCTCATCTCAGTCCTCTGATAACCCTGTGAGTTGATACTGTTGCTATCCACCCACACCACAGATGAAGAAGCTACGTCTTGAGAGAGTGGTAAATTGGAATCAACTTTCCTGGGCTTATGAGAGCCAATTGCTGAATTTTCTCGAAAACTTCCAGTTGACTGACAGCATGTTGATTACTTGAAGGCAGTAGAGGTATTGACTGACGTCTTGGAAATGAACAGATATGGCATTCCTCTGAATTACTTGTTAAACTTTCAAACACAGAGACCAGTCGGGTTACACGTCTTAGGCGCCATGGCTGCAAAGTAGCTAAGCACAAACAAATCATGTGTCTCTGTGTGAATACGTTTCATTTGAATCAGTTCTTCCTTTAATTAAATTGGGACAAAGTTAATAAACTGAACACTGTGGTACTACAGAAGTGATGCTCACATTTTGGAGTACACCAGAGTCATCCTGAGGATTATTCCAACAGGTTGCTCTCCGCACCCACTTATGCAGTAGGTCTGAGGTGGGACTCCAGATCTAAACATCTTACTAGTTCCCAGGGATGTGGCTGCTGGCCTAGGGTCTCACACCTCCGAAGCTGTGCATTGTGCATATTGTCATAATTCTGTTGAAGGTCTCCATGGAGACCAATAGGATTAGGAAGGTATGTGTTCCCAGAACCCTGAGCACAGGAAGATAAGAAACGACTCTCAGCGCCTCTCTCTCTAACTGCTCCTCATTTAACTCTGGCGGGTGTCCCAGGAGCTGGAACCTCTCTCTACACATAACAGTAGGCAAGTGAAAAAAATAAACATTCCAAAGTCTATCTTTAAATCCTGGCAGAAAGTTGCCCTATAATTACCCCAAGTGAACTAGTTATAACTTCTCTCCTTTTGAGGTAGAATTATTATATGATTGCTCACCCAGTCCCATGGGATACAACACATGAATTTAGAACTGATTAACACACACACACTCAGACATTCAAACACACACACACACACAAACACATTCACATTTACACACACACACACACACACACACGTACTGCTTCTGGCTCCCAAATATTATGAAAACACAACCAGGAAAGAAAATGAGGCAAACTCTGACTTGGTGGTTCTAATTTGAGCATGTTTCTTGAAATGACTACTGTGTTTTTCTAAGCGAATGCATAAAGAGTCTTTGGGACAGCCATGGGATCTAGAAACACTTAAGAGATGACTTGATACCTCAAGTTCGTGCAGTTAGCTTTCCCTACAACAATGTCCTCTCAAGTAACTCTAGCTATCTTAGGAGGAGATGGACAAGACCAGTGGATTTCAGTGGTCACTTTTATAATCTCTGGTTTGGGAGACAGGAAAGGCGCCATCGGCTAAAGATGTACCATAGGCCTTTCTTCCTCTTCTGTACTTGTGTGGATTCAGGGAGCCAGAGAACATGATTCTAGAAATATGAGCTCTTATAAATAGAGCCTTTGCTTGTTGGTTGGTTGGTTTGCTTGATTTTCAGTTCTGGGGAGTCAAACCTAGGGCTTACAGATGCAGGCAAGCACCTACCACTGAGGTATATCTGTAGTTCAGGAGTAGAATTCCTGAAGATAGTTGGATTCTCAGTTTCTTGAGAATGGAAAGTAAAACTTGCTACTCATTATTATAAGCCCCACATTCCTGAGCACATAATTGGTGTTTAATAAACTCAATACACACATACGTATGAAAAATCCAAAGCCCCCCAAATCCCACAAAAAGTAAAATATACTCAACAAATAATTATAAATCATTTATAAATGACAAGATGCTGTTGTGGGAAGAACAAGGACTTTATAGTCAGAATGCTTTGCACTCAAATCTCAGTGCATCCATCTATAGTGTATGATTTAAACTAGTCATTTGTAGCCTCTTCCATACTCCTTTTCCCCATCTGTAAAGTGAGGGTTAGACAAAATTTACCAAGTGCCTGCGTATGACAATGCTGTTCTAGAAGCCGGGGCTAGTCGGTGAGTAAGCAGTCGGAATTCCTAAGCACTAGGTATGTGTAGCTCAAACTCTGCCTCTCAGGAAGGCTAGCTATAAGCTATGGGTAAGTCTACTGCCAATCATTCCCGTCAGTGCCTCCCACAGCAACACTTGCTGGTTGAACACAACTGGGTCCCAATGTAATGATGTACATAGTCTAAGCCTTGCAGGGACCCATGAGGGAGGCCCTTTCACTGTCTCCCCTTGACAGATAAGGGACATGAAACACAGAACAGGATTGGCTGGCTGCCCCACAACTGGAAAACAGCTGAGCCAGATACTACCCCAGGTACCAGAACACAGTGTTTTCTGTTTGCTTTTCCATGTGCTAAGGTCTCAGTGCTTCTGCATAAAGCTGGATATCAATACAAGTTTATCAGTAGGTTGGGTCCTAGCAGGGTTACTGAGAAACACAGAATGTAGTTTTTCTGGGCTTTCCTTCTGGGTAGGTGAACCAGATAGACAAAGAGGGAACCAGTGATTTTGTTTTTTTTTGGCTTGTTTTTGTTTTGTTTTGTTTTGCCATGTTAGAGCAAAGGCAGCTTGGACTGGATTAGCTGAGCTGCCTGTCCTGCATTGATGTAAAAGTCATCTGATGTTCAAATCTTTTCTTCCCCCTTGCATGGCTGTGAGCCACCCGTGTCTACACAGGTTTTCCATGGCATCTGCAACTACCCCTTTAAGACAGAGGCTCTGCCAACCAAGAGAGGAGTCAGAGCTATGCTCTGTCCAGCCATCCTTCTTCGAGCAGGTGCTGGAAAATGCTGGCTTCCCAGCACTGACGCTGAGCAGCGAGCACTTCTGGAGCCATCTTGTTAAAGTGGCTGTTGGGAAATTGAGCTCTAATGTCAGTTGGGAAGGACAGAGTGTCCAGGAATAGAATGGGACATCGCAAATGAGCTGTGAAAAAGAAACCCAGGCCCTGGCCCTGCTGCTGGAGCCAGATGTGCCCCTGCAGAAGCTTGGCAGAGGGTGCATGGAAGACACTGCCTGCTCGAGCTGGGCATCCAAGTTTCTGCACACAGCTTGGCTGCAGTGTTTGGCTCTAGGTTCTGAAAAGCTAAGGCGGGCCAGGAAGGTTCAGAAGCATGATACTTAACTAGGCTCCTACTGGCTCTAGTTTGGGTTTATGTGCTTAACTGAGTGGTTTGTGTAGAAACTGGGCAGTACATTGTAGACATATGAATCATTTTTCTCCTTATTTCTCTTCTCATCCTCCCCCAGTGCCATTTCTTTATTTTTGGATAATATATCATGTAGCTCACTACGTAGCTGATGTTGATCTTGAACTTCTCATCTTCCTGCTTCCTCCCTGGAGTTCTGGGATTGAGCCTAGGTTTTTTGCATGTGGGTTGAGAATTCTAGCCCCTGAACATCCCCAGGGCCTGATTGTCAGCATTTTCAGGAGTGGGTTTACAAATGAATTAGAAGCTTTGTACTCTCCTGCTCTTTCCCCGACTCCCTCTTTTATTCTTTTCTCTTATTTACCTCACTTCTCAGACTAAAGCACGCGATGAAAGCTTGGTTTATGGTTTAATAGAAACAAGCATGGGCCCTGCTTCTTCTTTTTGCAGTCCTGGAAATTTGGCTTCACTTTTCTGAGCGCTAGTTTGATCTCTTATAAAGTGGTCATAACAATAAAATGGCCACACAGGGTTTAGAGGAAGGCTAAATGAAGAAATATATATGAATAATGGACCTTACAAGCAGCATGCCATTAATAAACATTATATATATATATATATATATATATATATATATACACATTTCCATTCTCTATTCTTCTTTTCTCCTTGCTCCTCGCACCCCCCTACCATTCTGATTCCTATTTATCTAAGGCAGAAAGACTCTAAGGTGGCCACCATGATCCCTGCCACCAGAAAGGTGTTCACCTTTGTGTGAGTCATTCCCTCAGGGTATGTAGGAACTATGAATTGTTTCTAGCCATGAAAACAAAGCAAATGTCATGAGATCTCACTGCTGGGGCTAGTCCATGGTCACAGCATCATGTTGGATCCATCTTGTTGGAGCTATGTTGCTAGATATCTCCACTGCTGGCTCTGAAGAAGTGCATGGCCATGCTAGCTGGTCTGGATGGCAAGGGGATGGGAACGGTCTCCGGGAGCTCAAGATGGCCTCCAGTCAGTACCAGCAAGATGCCCACAGTGTGATGGACATGCAAAAATGGATTCTGTGAAATGAAGTTTTGATCACAAATCCTTGCTCAGTTGTGCTTTCTGATGAACACCCATCTTGACTGTTGTCCTAAATGCAGGGGACCGAGCTAGTTAGGCTTGTACATGACTCCTGGCGATAGAAACAGTGAGCTTGAACATGTTTGCTCTTTTATGCTTCTATATCTGTGATGATCTGTTATGCAATAGAAAAAGAACGAGGCACCACTATATTCTTCAAACACCTTTGCTTCGCACTTAGTCTCTGAGGTGACAAGCCAACCTGACTGAGGGGTAAAAATGAAGTAGAAATAAAGCCTCTACCACCCTGGTAGGATACTAGAATGTTCCCTGCTCTCCTTCCTTCTTTCTCTCCTTCCTTGATCTATTTTCTTTTTCGGAGGAGTTCATGTTGAGTTAAGCAGCATGCTCAAGGTTATTGGATTGTGAGCAGTATAAGAAAAGTTCCAGCAAGACCTGTCTGTCTCTGTCATTCATGCATCTTATCCTTTGAAGAGAAAAAAATATCTGACTCACATCCTACTTCAAGGTAGGTGACCTGGCCTGTGTCCTCCCTGAAGACGAGGATGAAGGTAAGAATATGAACTGTATGCTGTTCTCATGGGACTGAGAACGAAGGTACATGTATCCATAGTTAGGACTTACTACACACACAGACCATCCGTCTCTGTATTACTACTTCTCTACCTACTGAAGTCACAGCTGCATCTTGTGTCCTAACTGTGGGGACAGCACCACAGTCTGCTCATCCTAGATGTGAAAGCTTTGACAACCAATGCTCTGCTAGAGCCAGGCAAAACCGCAACATTTGCTTCTTCTGTACTTGCGGTACCTAGCACAGGGCAGGCTGTGACTGGCATTCTGTCAGTCCTTGCGGACTGACTGACAGGGTGTACAAACATCTTCATTCTGATTTTAACATGGGTACTTTATACTTCTGTTTAGCCTCTCTCATCCCAGTGATCAGCACAGTATTAAGCAGTGAACATAAACTTTGGGGCCACTGGAGAGCTGGAAGACCAAGAAAAATGACCTATCTAGAGTTCAGTTTCCATGCCTGCCATCCTGGTACAGTCATTCTGAAGGTGAAAATGATGCCTATTCATTGGCCCCTCTTCTCTTCCCTTAATGGCCCCAACAACCAGAGCAGATGTCTTCTGACATCTAAATCCAGGAGGGGGGTGGAAAGGTGGACTGTTGTCTTTTGGCTTCTTGCTTCACTTTCTTACAAATCAATAAATCCAACCAATCTGCTTTTGGTGGGAGAAAAACAATTCCCAAGCTCAAGGGCTCAATTTTTAGACAAAACAATTATGGGTCTTTGTGGGTGTTTTCAAGTGCCGGGGCAACCACGAAGGTGAGAGCCACAGGTTGCTTTGGACTGGATTTAGAGTTTCTTGGCAGAGAAAGCAGAATTCTGGTCAGAGAAGAAGCAGACCAATCCAAAGGGAGCCCCTTAGGCTACAGAGTATTGAGGCTTGACAGACCTTGGAACACGGCACCCATTAACATTCCCGATGACTTGAAAATGACCCAAAGATTGCTTTCCTCCATTTTCAACTGCTCTGGAATAATGTGAAGATCAAATTGCATTTGTAACTGTGTCAGTGAAAATTACACGCTCATAAATTATTGGAACTTCTTCTAATATACACCCAATCTAGAATGTTCACTCCCCTCTTAGAAAGCATCCTTGTAGCACTGAACTCACGTAGAAGCCTGGAAACAGAGAGATTTCCTTGTTTTTTTTTTACTGACCATCTTTTCAGTTTGCTAGGGGAACAGAGGGTCCAGTGGGTACACCTAGTGCCAGCTCTTACAGGCAATGGGAACATGGGCAAACAAGCCACATACCATTCTCTAGTCTCCATGTCCTGGTCTTTAAAATGTTCTAGATGAAGAAATCTAGATGCTAGAGCAGTGGTTCTCAACCTAGGGTCACAACCCCTCTGGTTGTGGGTGGGGTGGAGGGTGAGGAGGAGTATCGAACGACCCTTTCACAGTGGTCACCTAAGATCGTGGGAAAGCACAGATATTTATTTACATCATGATTCATAACAGTGGAAAAAAATGCAACTATGAAGTAGCAACAAAACAATAATATGGTTGGGGGTCACTGCGACTTGATGAACTGTAGCAAAGAGCTGCAACATTAGGGAGGTTGAAACCCACTGTACTAAAGAATACATCAGGAAAACAAACTACTCTAATGCTTTCTTCCTCATCCTACTCCTCCCCGTGAGACGACCTGAACCCACAGTTAGATGTATGTACTTCTAGGCTGGACTGTATGCTGGCTGCCAACTTCATGCGACTGTAGCACTGTGGGAGAAAATTTTCCACTGGATTTTGAAGATATTTGTATACCAAGATGAGAAAAAAACAATAGTAAATATCTTATTAATAGTTTTTGTACTGTTATATGTTGAAACAATACCATGATAAATCAGATGAAATAAAATATATCTCTTTAAAATTAAAGATTAGAATCAAGATGTTCACTATAGATTATATATTAATTTAGTTTGAGACGGATTTGATTTTGCATCCCAGGAGGACCTGTAACTTGCCACATAGACAAGACTTGCCTTGAACTTTCAATCTCCCTGCCTCAGCCTCCCAAATGCTTAGGTTACAGGTGAAGGGCACAATGACCTGTGTATGTGCATGTGCATGTTCATGTATTTGTATGTGTGGGCATGTTTGGTAGGGGTGAGTGTGCATTTGTGCTCGTATGCATGTAGAAGACAGAGATTTGCGTCAACTGTCCTTCTTAGTCACTCTACACTTGATTTTTTTTTTCAAGATGGGGAAAGGGTTTTTCTGTGTAGCCCTGGCTGTCCTGGAACTTGCTCTGTAGACCAGGCAGTGGTTTTTGCTACAGGGTCTCTCACTAAACTTGATGCTCTCTGACTTGCCTAGGTTGGCCGGTCAGCAAGATTCAGTAATCTCTTTGTCTTTGACTTCTCAGAGCTGGGATTTCAGATGTCTCTGTGTGTGCTGAGATACAAACTCAGGCCTTGTTTGTGCAGCAAGCATTTTATTGGCTGAGCCATATCTCCAGGCCCTCCCTTTAGTTTTAACATAAAATCATGCAAATTTTGCTGTTATTAATAGATGTATGTCCTAAATTTTTCTCATGAATGTATAACCCCACATAGGTTCACAAACAAGGTTTGTCATGGTTTTGAAGAACAGTTATAGGTGTGTCCTGCACTAGCTTTCTGTGCTTAGTTGTGCTGTGGGGACAAACTTTGTTAGCACCCTAAGGGCTGCTTCGTTTAAAACATGCCTATATAGTCCCTATAGATGTTTGAGGTGTTCTGAAGTGTTCTTTTTGTTTCCTGAACAATGTCATCATCTTGAAGGCTTTATACAATCCTGTAAAAACACTTCACTAGTGTTTTGCAGTGACATTACTAAATTAATCAGTAAAATACTTTAAAACTTGAGAGAGTAGTAGACCAATTTTGTGTGTGTGTGTGTGTGTGTGTGTGTGTTGGGAGTTCATGGTTAACATGAAAGCAGTTAAGTTCTGATTATTGGTTAGAAAAGATAGAACAAGTCTCGTATCATGGTCAAATACAGGTTCATAATCCTTACTTGTCACTCACGGTGTCTGTAATCATGTGGGCATACCTGAGACTCACTCAGCAACACTTTCCCCCTCCATGATGCAGAGGAACAAGTGCCTCCCTCAGGGGACCGGGCACACACACTGCAGAGGCTGGGTAAATTTCACTCTCTTTTTGGCCCTTTGGTTAATTTGTTTTCCTTGAGGCACCTGTGTTTCTTGATGGCGTTAACAGAGCACTGTGGTGCTAAACTGGTGGTCAGAAACCTAGAATGTTTATGGGGCTAGCGAGATGGCCCAGCCTGCTGAGCTGACTTTAACTCTTAGAGCTCACCTGACCTCCACTTGTATGTCATGGCATAAGCGTTCTGATCCCCCACATAAATAAATAAAACGTAATTTAAAAAATTAAAAAAATGCATAGACGGACTGAGACGAATCAGCTATGTACTTAGCATCTTCTTAAAGACTTGCTGTCTTTTTCCAAATTACCTATTATTTTAAAGTAGCCCCCTAAATACAAGCTTTAGATAGTGTTCAGCTCATACTAAGATTTTTGTCACATTATTATTTTCAACTAAATTTTAAAAGCCTTTGCAGGCTCATTGAGTCTCTGTTGGTGGAGGCTACTCATTTGTTTCCCGAAATAATCACACAGAAATCTGTATTAATTGCAATACTGTTTGGCCAATAGCTTAAGCATATTTCTGGCTAACTCTTACATCTTAAATTAACCCATTTCTATTAATTTGTGCATCACCACAAGGTCGTGGCCTACTGGCAAAGTTGCGGTGAGCTCCAGCGGAGGTGTGGCTTCTCCCTGACTCTGCCTGCTCTCTCTCTCTATCTCCTTCAGCCTGGCTTTACTCTCTATATATATCTCCTTCAGCCTGGCTTTACTGTTAAGCCATTGGCTGAAAGCAGCTTATTAACCTATGGCAATAAAACATATTCACAGTATCCATCACCTCCCACATGATTTCTGTTTATGAAATCATTGCTTCTAAAGAATAGTCATCATTCCTGCATCTGTACCACAGAGGTTGTTCTGGGTGCCACACCACATCTTCCCTCTTTCACGTGTTCCCCCACAGTGGGTGCCAGACCACAACTCCCCTCTCTGGCATGTTCCCCTACAGTGGGTAGACCAGTGCTGGATATGGAAAGCCTATTTTTGTTCTTGGGAACTAGAACTATTTTCTCGGGGTTCCCCAAAGAGAAAGAGGTGAAATTTTATGCGAGTAACACACACTGTCCTGAAAACAGTAATGTGAACATTTATGGAGTGCTTATAGTACGCCAAGAATTCCCATAATGCTAATATATACCCTGTTTGCTCATTCCTACAACCCTGGGGTACCACTGTCACCCCAACAGCTGTCTTCAAACCCCAAATAGCTTTACTATGTCTCCCGTGCCACTCTGACCTCTATTCATGAAGGTGGCTAGAAAGATCTTTAAAAAATGCAAGTTGGATAATATCCTTCATGTTCATAATCATTCAATGATGCTCCTATTTTTTAATTGGGTAGGTTCTTGTTCTCCCACACTTCCGCTATGGCTCCTCTTTCCTTCCACATGAGGACATATCCTCTCGCATCTCAATTCCCCTTCCTGAAGGTTCTTCTCCTCTCTCTTTGTCTTGGACACTTCTGCCCAATTCTTTGTTTCTCATTTGACCTATTCCCAGTCCCTTAGAAAGCTCACCTTTTTAACCTTGATACTAATTTACAGCTTATGGTAATAAAACATTTACGGCATACAGAATCCCACATCAAGTTTTAATTATTTCCTACTTAAGTCCTGCCCCAAATATTCCTCATGAAATAGACCAGACACACTCAGGCCTTTCCTTTCTTATCCTCTTCTTCTTCCTCTTCTTCTTCTTTCTTCTTCTCCTTCTCATTATTATTACTATTATTATTATTATTATCTTGGTTTTTCGAGACAGGGTTTCTCTGTAGCTTTGAAACCTGTTCTGGAACTAGCTCTTGTAGACCAGGCCAGCCTTGAACTCAGAGATCTGCCTGCCTCTGCCTCCCGAGTGCTGGGATTAAAGGCGTGCGCCACTACTGCCTGGTTCCCTTCTTATTTCTAACCACACTTTAAGATGATATAGTTATTTGTGTATGTTACTATTGAACATCTCTCTGATGAGAACAGAGAGCAGACAATCTCTATTTTTCTCCATGTTTACCCATGGCTTTACAGTCCATCTGGCATGTGGTGGTTGATGAGTAAATATTTGTTAAAAGGGTGAATGGCATTTAGAATAGTTAGCATAAACAATAATTATCTTAGTTCCTTTCAACTCTGAAAACCCACAATGCCATGTCTTAAGCACTTGATGTAATAGGCAATGTTTGTTTAAATGAATATAGTCAAATCCCGTTTTCATTTCTTCTTAGTTTAACAGAAAACTGCCATAACCCTAGTCCAAAACAATGATGGATCCAGCTGATGACAGGACTATGTCTCAGAACAGCTTTGAGTTGTAACACAGTCCTTCAGTTGCCCATTTTTCTGGGGCTGACCTAGGTCCACACAACGGAGGGAACCCACAGCACTTTTCGCTTGATGTCTGTCTACCGAATCAGACTTAGCCTGAGGGTAAACACCACTCACAAAACAGGGCAATGCCATTTTTAGGAGGAAAACTGGGGAAAAAAATACATCTGGTCATGGAAAGCTAATTCTTCTGCTTTGTTTTTAACAGTTTTGTCAGAAATAACAAAAGCCTAAAAATGAGTCTGCCACTCTCTTTGATTATCCTCCCAGCATACAAGAAAACCACTAAGAAGCAAACGTAAGCACCCGGGGAAAGGGCTGGGTGGGTAAGAAGGCTTGCTTTACAAGCCCGAGGACCTGAGCTCGGGTCCCTGCACCCAGGAGCTGGGCCTACAGGCTAAATGAGATGTCTCAAGGGAATTAGGCAGAGAGCGATAGAGCAGGATCCCTATAGCCACTGATCCCAACACACACACACACACACACACACACACACACACACACACACACACACACACACACACACACCATCATAAGAAGTAAATAAGAGGGGGATAAATTGTTAGGCTAGAAGAAATGCTATCCCAGGCAGGTCTTTTCCTTCCTTCTCCAGTGCCCCCTTACTTTACTTTATGCTGTAGATGGTGGTGGCGTGGGACAGGACAAAGAGCATCACCGCACCCATATAACAAGATAAGGGTGGGGCTGTGAATGGGTGAAAGGAACAGGTGATTCTTGCTTTAGGGTCTGGAGGTAGACAGTCTCAGGCGGGCCAAAGGGGTTCCTTCCTAATTGGATGGTACTTGAACAAACCCTTAAAAGCCCTCAGGGTCCATTCCTCAGCTGGGACACAGAACTGCCAATCTGAAAATCATTTCCTCCATCCCCCCCTAAATCTACTTGAGGAGAAAGTTTGCTAATTACAGTTGGAAAATTTCTCTCACACAGAGCTGCTAAACTCTGAAAAGTTTAAAGCCTCTGGTAGTAATGCTGCCACCAATGTACTAGATCAGGCCGAATTAGTAAGTCCAGGTTTAATTTGAGGAGAACAAAGCAACTCCTGGGTGACCCTTGGGAAGACAGTGGTGGTGGTGGTGGGGATCACGTGGCAAATACGGCTTCCAGGTCTTATATAGGCTATAGGCGTGGTCTTGAGCAGCCTTAGGGAGGGGCTGACTTTCAGTGGGCTTTCTCAGGGGCTGGGTTTGGAATGAGAGGAGTTGAGACCAGAGGGAGGAATGGGGCCCCTAGCTGGAGATTCCCAACATCCCACCCCTTTTGGGTCTATATGGACGGTGGTAGGGCTTCCACCTCAACACTGTGTCAACACAAAAACTGTCCCTAGATAAGTTGGTCTAATATATATTAACATCTGACTTGGACAACTTTTCTCTCTTTCTGAATTGGTAGCCTAAGTTCATTACTTTGGTTAAAGTGATAAAACCCCTCTGGTTTCTGTCTATGGCCAAGTGGCTGCTGAAATCTCTTTAAGCTACTAAGATTCTTCTATGGCTCCTTATGCTGATTGTGTCCTGTATTTTAAGTATTCAAGAACTTTCATTCCAAAGAATCCTCAAATAGTTTCTGATCTGTAGCTAGGATTCTAAGAAGAGTTACTTCACCTACCTCTGAAACGCCCTTTCTCCTCGGCTCTCTAGTCTCCCTGGGGCCAGAAAGAGGTAATGGTTCTTACGAAGAAGTTTGTGAGAAACCAAACAACCCTAAGTAGTCATTACATTCTTCTCTCTGTCTCCAAGTAAGGGAAACTGCTGAGGTAGCAGCTGAAGATGCCCCCTCACGGTTCCGGCACTGCAGTCCCTTTGAGCTTGTCTTGAGGCAGACAGATGAAGATGGATACAGGAAGACACTGGCTCCTGAAGAATCCTGCTGTCTTCAAGAATGTTATCAATTTCCCTCTTCATTTTCTCTCCATGGGCAACTTGGCAAGAGTCAAGGTTGGGCAGTGTTCACTGTAGGAGTATGTGTTAGCAAAACTCATTTCAGCATTTGTATAAAATTTCCATCAATTTCTTGCTGCTACCAAATATGACACTACCTGGAAAGCTCTCTGAGGGATTGCATTTTAAATTCCTGCCTTGTTTTTTCCAGCGAAACAGAGTATTGCTAGCTGCTTTGCCCACTGGGTTCTTTTGATCCACACTTTGACCCTGCTAATGAATCTTTAAGTGCCAATAGCAATTTCACATCCTGTTACTATTCATCAAAGGTAAGAACCTCATTTTCTATTTCAGCCGAGTTCCACTGGAAACGACACCAGTCCCCGTTCTTTTTTTTATTTTTTTTTAAACAAATAGTCTGCTTCTCCTTTTTTTTTTTCCTGCTCACAAAATAGAAACCAGAAGTTAAACACAAGTGAGGTAGGGCAGCCTGTTCGTCTTTAAGCAAAAGTCCAGGTAACAGATAATGGAGACATGAAGAAAACAGGGGGAGATGTGATTTAATTTCTTCTTAGTTTTGTCAATCTTAGACACAAAACAGTGTTTGGACTTAGTTCCAGGCATTATTTGTTAACCTCCCGGGCCATATTGGATCAGCAGATCTTAATTAAGCATCATTCATCAAACTAGGCTTCCTTCCTGGGGTGGTGGTGCTGGAATTACATCTTTGCTCTTTGATTCCTTGATTTTGCATGTGTGTGACACCCGCTTGTGACAGTTTTGGATGCGGATGCCCTGCATCCACATTATATGTTCTGGCGGATGCCCTGCATCCACATTATATGTTCTGGTGGTTGGGAGGGTTTGAGAGGCTGAGCAAGCTTTGTCACTGCCACTATTAGCTAGGGATCTAGGTTGTGTCAGCGGGACGCATCTGACTTGACTTTCAAGTTGGGAATTAGTGATGCAAAAACAAAAGGTACCAGGAAAGACTCTACTCTAAGCTGTAGCACATGGACCTCCAATAGAAAGGTGGCTCTGGGACCAAAGGGAGGCCTTGTTCTTAGTGTGAGCAAGGTCATGCGTGGGGTCTTTTGGAGCAATTGTTCCATGTAGGATAGCAGGTTTTCTAGTTTTCTAAGCTTCCCTAAAACTCTGTGACTACCTAATATGTTTCGTTTTGTTACTCTTGCCCCTACCTACCTCCTTTTCTACTAGTGGATTTTATTATTTACTTAAAACCCTGGCAGATTCACCATCTTCAAACTAAATCAGGAAGAACATGATTTTTGGTGCTCATTTGTACAAGAATAGAGTCAAGGAGAATAATCTCTAGACCTGTTTGGGTCCTTAGAGGCAGTGAGATTAGTTTAACTGAACTTTCTATTCTATTGACTAACAAATGCCTACTTGGGTTTAAGCCCATTTGAGTTGACTTCTTTCACTTGTAATTAAGAGTTTTGGCAAACAGTGGCGAAAGCAAATTCATACGCCCAGAGTTTCAAAATGCTCACCCCCTTTGCGTCTTTTCTTTTCTTTCTTTCTTACTTTTTTTTGGTATTCTTTGTAAATGATATACAATGTTAAAAAACAACACCAAAATATTTAGTCAGACTGGGTAAATGGGTGCCTAAGACATGCTTTTAGATAATAGTACCCAGAGAAAGGAGATACACACTAACAGCCCATGCTTACCTTCCTCACGGCATCTTTATTACATTTTAAAGGTAACCTCATTGCTCCTTCTCTGAACAGTTTATCCCTTGCCCTTTCTCCTGGAGTCTTACTTAGAAAACTTCCTTTGAGGTTCAGAATGGGCCTGAACTGCAAGGCCATATACACACCTATTTGCTGAGTTCAGGAGGCCTGAGATCACCCTATTGCCAGGCACCACCCATAATCTGCATATCCTTTCCGGTGCCACTTGCTTCGGAGGCAAACAAATCAAATGGCCTGTGGAAGAGGCAAAGTAGGTTGGGAAAACGTAAAGAGCTCTGACTGAGAGTGAGAAAATCTAGGCTTTGTTCCTTGTGTACCTGACCAGCAAATGGTGTGACCTTGGATTCTGTTTCTCTAATAAGACATCAGAACAGATGTCTTTTTTTTATTACCCTCTCTTTTTAAAGAGTTTTTTAGCACCTGCGTTTTATGATTCCTTATCTGTTGCATTTTAAAGGGTAGTACTAAGAGAGCTTGGTTTAGACCGCCCTTGCAGTGCCCAGTTTAGACTGGGTCTCTGGTAGTCAAGGGGAAGAATTTGGTTAGCTGGGACCTCCATAAAAGACAGGCTGGCCCCCAGGTCTTCAGGGCGAAGTCTCCTGAGCCAGCTCCAAGGATATGGATTTCTCTTCCGTGTGACTCTGCTCCTGGCTGGCAGCAGTCAGCTCTGCTTCCCTCCTCTGCTCTCCCCAGAGCTGGCTGCCTTCTCCTTCTTCAGCTATCATCGTGAATGTGGCCCCTGGAGAGACTTTATTTCGACAAAGGTCTTTCCTTGTGTCTTCCACTTTGTGACTCTTGCTGTCAGCAGACAACCCCAGGGTGTGGGTATTTCTGGTGCGTGTGTGTACATGTGCATGTGTGCATGAGTGTGTTGCTAGCACCTCTTCTGAGCCCTTCGCCATTTCTATTTTAGTCAGCTCATTTTCTTTCTTCTTCTTTTTTTAAATTAGTAACTTTAATGAAAGTAAAATTGAGGCTAAAGTATGAGACATTTGGAATCTAAGATAAAAAGTCATTTTGTTTTCAAAATAGAAGTAAACATAAACATATATTCACGTTATTTATTGATATCAGAAAGTTCCTATGTATCATGTTAATTGACCTAAGAGGATTCTAAGAGTATGTTTGGTCACCCAGAACTGGGTTGACCAACTGAAGAGAACTAGTAAAAGTGATTTCAACAGATGACTATTATACTCTCTATTCTTATGTCAACTTGATACAAGTTAAGCACAATTGAGAAAACGTCTCTATTAGATTCTCATATAGGCAGGCCTGAAGGGCATTTTCTTAACTAGTGATTGATGAGGGAGGGCCCAGCTCATGACTGGGTGGTGCCACCCCTGGGCTGGTGGCCTTGGGTTCTATAAGAAAGAAGGTTGAGTAAGTAAGTCATGGGGAACAAGCCAGTAAGCAGCACTCCTCCATGGCCTCTGTATCAGTTTCTGCCTGCAGGTTCCTGTTCTGCATGAGTTCCTGTTCTTAATTCCTTTGATGATGAGCTGTGACATGGAAGCATAAAACCAAATAAACCCCTCCCTCCCAAGTTGCTTTTGGTCATGCGTTTCATCACAGTAATAATAACCCTAACTAAGACAACTATAAGGAAAAGAAAAATTTATTTTTGATCAAAATAATTTTATTCCACTTTGAAAATGGAAATTTTAAGCCTAGAATAAAATATTGAATAGAAGTGCAAATTTCTTTTAAATATGTGCATAATAGAACTTAATTAAATTTCTATACACATTATCTATCAGGATAAACATATGAGTTAATATACAGTAGAACCAGAAGCCAACAATTTTAACTAATCACCAAAATAAAAAGATACTAAATATTTAAGGTCGGTCAAGAAATATGGAGGCTAGAGTGTAAGTAAGAGCTGTATTTGGGGATAGTATTTGCCGAGTTTCCCAGAACTTTTGGAGAGCACTGTGTGACCTCTGTATAGCTGTCAAAACAAGTGACTGCCTTAGAACAACAAGATTTTGCCTGGCAGTCCTGGACCTCAGAAATTCTATAAGAGTGTTACTGGGCTGAATTCAAGATGTGAGCAGGGCACACTGCTTTCTGGGGACTTTAGGGGAGATTTCATTTCCTTGTCGCGTCCAGCTTTTAGGAATGGACTGCATTCTTTGGCTCAGGGTCCCCTTTCTCTATCTTCAAAATCAGCACGAGTGGACTTAATCCCTCAGCATCAGATCACACTGACCCTGACCACCTCTTCTGTCTGCTTCTTTCATTGTGTACACACAGGTGATTCTATAAAACATACATGGATAACTCAGGGCAATCTTTTCACTCATGGTCATCCGATTAGTGACCTAAATTAATCTACAATGTTAACATGAATTGTTCACTGGGGATTAAGACATGAGCAACTTTGGGGAGCTATTTTTCTTTCCGTCACAGGTATAGATATCAATATACAGATTTAAGAGGCTCTACAAACTTCAAGTAAAACAATCACACACACACACACACACACACACACTCACACTAGCTCCAACACATCACAATCAGTGTGCAGACTAGCAAAAAAAAAAAAGGAGTGATATTTGATAGGGTCAGATAAAATGATATAGGTTACCTTAAAAAGAGTGATAAAATAAGACAACTGCATATTTATTAGCACCACCAGTGAAAACCAGAAAGCCTTAGAATGATGTTTTCAATGTGCGGAAGAAATACTACCATCAATTTGTAGTCGATAGCTGTCAAAAATTACTGAATGGTACTCTATTGAGTGTAAGTAAGTATTTTATCCTAAAACAGAAGTAAAGATGTTTCTAGAAAAAAAGAAGGAAAAAAGTTGTACAACTAAATGATCCCTTTACTCAGGCAAGGTGTGGTGGCACGGCTCTTTAAGCCCAGCTCTCTGGAGAGCAGATCAGAGGCAGGAGATGCTTTGTGAGTTGGAGGTCAGCTTTGTCTATGTAGTGAGTTCTAGGCCAGTCAAGGCTACATAGTGAGCTCCTGTTTCAAAGGAGACAAAATCTACTTTGGCAGAGCGTAGTGACCCTAAGTCTAAGCTGGGAACTGAGACGAAGAACAGAGAAATGGCCATGATTCGAGAAAACACACTCTTTAAATGTTAATATTTTGTAGATTGAACTGATATGAAAGTATACAAGAACAACACAAAAGATGTCACATCATTTTATAATCTATCAAAAATGTAGCTATCATAATGTTTATTCAATGACAAGCACTAGTTTAATAAATTAAGGTACATTAATTCAATATGAAGCCATCTAAAATATGGCATCTAAAGTATGCAAGTATGTTTATTTATAGGCTTACTGTATTTTGGGAGCAGACTGACAAGCAGTAAATATGGATATATTGAGGTAAGTTTTTTATTTAAATATAGGTATAGATTTAAATATATCAAAAAAGGATTAAAAGAATATTCACCAAAACCAATAATTACTTTGAGATGGAATTATTGTTAAAGTAATAATTAAAATAATTATTACTTTGAGATGAAGAATAGTTTATTTATATTCCCTTGTTTATATCTTCTTGTCAGTGTATTATATTTTATTACTTTAAAAAACTTTCTTTAGATTCACAAAAAAATAACTAGGATAATACAAAGATTTCTTATATAGTCTGTATCCAATTACACCTGTGGCTAATGTTTCACATCCAGATTGTAGATTTAATATTAATAAGTCAGCATTTATAAGCTGTTAACTAAAAGTCATACTTTATTCAGATTACCTTGTTGTTTTAAACATTTGTTTTATATCCATGTGTCTGTGCCTGAGTTCATTTTCTTGCACCACTTGTGTGCTGGAGTCAGCTCATTTTCTTTCTTTCTTTTTCTTTTCTTTTTTGATTTTTCAAGACAGAGTTTCTCTGTAGGTTTGGAGCCTGTCCTGGAACTGGCTCTTGTAGACCAGGCTGGCCTTGAACTCACAGAGAGCCGCCTGCCTCTGCCTCCCTGAGTGCTGGGATTAAAGGCGTGCGCCACCACCACCTGGCTTCATTTTCAACAGTCAATACCTGCAATTTTGTTGTAACTCTTTTCTTTGGAGAACTCGGTTTGCTCCCAAGGACGGCTCTTGACAAACAGTGCATAGATGCTGGCTATAAATACACTGCATCTATTACCTGCTAGCAGAATTCACCATCTCCCAGAGTTCACCTGGAGGATTAAGCTTCAGTGCCAGGTTGCAGCTGGCTTCACTGTACATCCTTATTGCTCGTCCTCTTCTCCACAGATGATGTCCCCGAAGGTGTTCTTGTATTGTTTAAATAATCAGTGAGGGGCTCCTAGTAGGAACACAGATGTTTGTACGTGCGTGTGTGTGCGTGCCTGTGTGCGTGCTTGCATCAGGTACTTATATGTGTGTGCATGCACACGTGTGTATGTGCATGCTATCCTTTCTACTTATTCTGACAGAGCATATATCAGTATGTCTTGTTCATGGTCATAGTGCCTAGTTTAGTGTCCAGTTTGCAGAAAACACTCAGTATAGATTTTTGTAAGTGATGAATGTCGGTTGCTGCAGTTACTGAAATGGAGAATTTCTTCCTTTCACTGAGCTTAATTTATAGCAGTTCTCTACACACACACACACACACACACACACACACACACACACCTAAGGATATTTTTCCTTAAAAGGCTTTGAAGAATAGTATGCCTGTTAAGGTGTTGTTTTTCACAGTTTGCAATAGCTATTGGCTCTTTACAGGGAAAGAGAGTTAAGATTTTCTTAGGAGTGCAGTGCTTCATGCTGGAGGTATTTAAACCTGTGGCATGGTGCCCCTTCAGAGGTGCTTCAGGGGACAAAACCCCAGCATATTTATTTGTGGATGGTTTAAACAGAAAACGACTGGACCTTGGACCAGGTGCACACAGTGAAATAGGATGAATACTTGTATTCAAGTGTGGCAATAAAAAATTCTAATAACTCCTCAGCTAGGTCCTTTGGCAGCAGAGGAGAGGGTGCCTGAACTGGACTTGTCCCATAGTCACACTGATGAATATCTTGAATATCACCATAGAAATTTCGTCTGATGGATGGAGATAGAAACAGAGACTCACATCCACATCAGAGCAATGGACTGAGCTCCCAAGATCCAGTTGAAGAGCAGAAGGAGGGAGAAGATGAGCAAGGAAGTTAGGACTGCGAGGGGTTGGTCCACCCACTGAGACAGTGTGCCTGATCTAATGGGAGCTCACCAAATCCAGCTGGACCGGGACTGAATGAACATGTGATCAAACCGGACTCTCTGAATGTGGCTGCCAATGGGGGCGGACTGAGAAGCCATCAATAATGGCACTGAGGCCTGTCTCTTCTGCATGTTTTGGCTTTTTGGGACCCTAGTCTATTTGGATGCATACCTTCCTAAGCCGGGATGGAGGGGGGAGGGCCTTGGACTTCCCACAGGGCAGGGTACCCTGCCCTCTTGTAAGGATGGAGGGGGAGGGAGGAGGGTTAGTGGGGGAATGGGAGGGGAATGGGAGAAGGGGAGGAAGTGTAAATTTTTGAATGGAAAATAAAAAATAAATAAAAAACAAAAAAAGAAAATAAAAAAATTCTAATAACACATATCATGAACACGGGTCAGTCCTTGAATATATCAGTTATTCCCCAGAACTGATGAGTGGTGTGTCATATGTTACCTCTGTTCTTAATGAACAAGAAGAACTGGAATTTGAAGCCAGTTATGATGAGTCTGAAGCTCCCCGCACCCTGCAAGTTCTTAACCATTGCTCTCTACTGCCCATTGTGCCAATAATACTTATAACTAGATCCCTGGGTAGAGTCAGTGAAATCTTCAGTTTGAAGAAAATAAGATTGATAATGAGGTACTACTGACAATAAAATGCAGGTGTTCTGAGTTGCCTTCAACAAGTTCTAGGCTCCTATTAAGATGGAGCCGATGTGTTTTGTGACTCAGTTTTAGTAAGGCGTTTCTCATTGTTCTCTAGAGGTGGAGGGAACAGAGCGCACCCAGGCCCTGCCAGTGGACCTTTCTCTAGTCAAAGAGAGACTTGAGGTGTGCGGGAGGTAGCCAGTTGACTTTAGAAGACCTTCAAAATCTCTTTCAGACGTAAGATTCCAGAATATAAGAATGAGGTGACTTACATAGACACTCTATGTATGGTTGGGGAGTGCCAAGGTTTAAACTAGTAACAGGGCTTGAAAAAAATACATAAGTGCACGGTAAGGAAACAGCCGTGTGCTGCACACACTCTTTGTACAGGGGAGCACAGCTTCGCCTTGAAACCCCATGGTGCGAGTGTCTAAAGCAGTGGTTCTCAACCTTCCTAATGCTGTGACCCTTTATTACAGTTTCTCATATTGTGGTGACCCCCAACCATAAAATTATTTTTGTTACGACATCGTAACTGTAATTTGCTGCTATTATGAATCATAATGTAGATATTTGTGTTTTCTGATGGCCTTAGGTGACCCCCGTGAAAGGGTTGTTGAGAACCACCGGTCTGGAGTGTACATGAGTGGCCTTGGACATGTGTCTCACTTCTCCTGAGTCTTAGTTTTCCTGTTGTGAAAAATATATTGCTCTGTGGTATATATTCTGGCCCTTGAAAACTGGAAGGGCTCAAGACAGTAGCTACTTTTGTTTTTGTTTTTTTTTCCTGTGAACCTTTAGATTAAAAATTTCCTTAAAATTACAGGTATCTAGATAGTTCTGTTTCTTCTTCATATTCTCTAAAACTGGAAGGGGAAAATTTAAATTTGGAATGCTAGAATATTGAGAAAGATAATTTGAAACTTTCCCTCCAAACCATAGTCATGGCTGAAGTTTGCTAGCATTCCCATGCACCTCGTGTCCCATGGTTGCTTTCAAGCGGAGACAGGTGGAAGTGGAATTTCCTGATGTCCAGGCTTGACTTCCTGCCACCTACCCAGATGACAGGTTTCCGTAGAGAATGGAACATAAATATTTTTGCTCTAACACTGTTTATGTTTTGGGGGAAGCAGACTAGTTCTGGACCAGAACTTGTCATAACTCCTGATAAAATATCTCTCCCCAGTTTCCCATCCGTGCACATCTGATTTCCAATTGGCTTTCCTCTCTACTCTCCTCATGCGGGGTCCCCCACCAACATCCAGACCTCCCATATAATCTTTCTGCCTCTCTCATCGATCTTCCTCTTTTATCTCATTTAATCTATCCTCTTTTTATCTCCTTCTCCCACTCACCTAGACTCTTTTTTTTATGATTGAAAACTTTTAAATTTCTGGTAAAGCAGTGCTGTCTAAGACAACACATAATCACAGAGCTGGGATAGCTGAGGATTTAACCACATCCTGGAAGCTTCTCAGAAGCATTAGCATACAGAGATGGGTGTCAGTGGGACGTGGTCAGCAATGTCAGATTGTGCAGGCTCCACAGGGTTCAGGAAAACATCTTGGGGTCCTGGTCCCCTTGGTTGCCCTGCTCAGTGCTTAAGCCTTGGATTCAGGCAGATCAGGTTCAAGTCCTGGCCGTGCCGCTAACTACCTGTTTTCTCATCTGGAAAATGAGAAATACTGCAGACCTCCGGGGAACAGTGGGGGAGTAAAGGAAACCATGTTTGTTTTGCATACTGCCTGGAACATGGTTCATGCTGTATGATTCCAGTCATTGTCAAGATGATGATGAGAGCCGCTGTGCCCACCCCCTCTGTAGCTTCTTCTCCTGGTCCCCCTCTCATTGCTCAAGCAAACAGAACCAACCCTCCCCTTGACTAGTTCTGTTCTACTCTCCAGGTCTTGAGATGAGAATGACAGAAGGTAGGAAAGCCACATGTCCAGTCTCCAACCCAACAGAACTGAGAAAACAAAGACAAAGCCAGCTGTTGGTGGCACACACACCTTTAATCCCAGAATTCGGGAGGAAGAGGCAGGCGAATCTCTGAGTTTGAGGCCAGCCTGGTCTACAGAGCAAGTTCCAGGAAAGCTGGGACTATACAGAAAAACCCTGTTTTGGAAAGACCAAAATGATGACGACGATGATGAAGATGATGATAATAGTAATAATAACAATAATGGTGTTGAATGGGAAATACTTCTCTTTCCACTATAAAGGAACTAAGAAGGAAGGGATAGGGGAATTTTGTTCGGTGAGTGCACTTGCTCCTGCATTCCCCTATGTAACCTTTATCTACTCTCTCTGGAGGGAGGCAGCATTGCTGTCTGCTTCCATCCTCTCACCTGGTTCTACCTTCCTGTGAGCACAGAGCCAATTGCCTTGGATTTCCTCTATCCATGGGAATTCTCCTCTCCAAGAAGACATTTGAGTTTTGGAAGATCACCTCTGTTGCTTCTCGAGAGACTAGGGAAGAGAATTTTTCTCTTTCCCTGCTCCATTTTTCTTGTTTATTAAGCAAAAGTCCCAAATAAGATTTATCGTCACCCCGGCTTTCTCATATCCAGGCAGCTTGTTAATATTGCAGATAAACACAGTTCCTGAACACAGCCCTGCACAGCTCTATTCCTGTTCTGTGCCCAGTGATTCTTTCACATTGCCTTGGTAACCTATTAAAATACTACTGTGTGTATGGTGATATCATTCCTAGTTCTGTGAAAACCAGGACGATTTACTCAGAATACATGCTAGTCACCTGGTATTCTTCTTACAATCTGCTCCATTCTAGCTTGACTCCTTTTTTTTTTTTCCTTTCCGAACTACCTTTGAGTCTCTGCAAGCACTTACATGCCATTTCTAGCACACCTGGAACTAAGTCAAGAAACACCCTTGTCCAGATGGTGGTGGTGCATGCCTTTAGTCCCAGCACTGGGAGGCAGAGGCGGGTGGATTTCTGTGAGTTCAAGGCCAGCCTGATCTACAAGAACTAGTTCCAGAACAGGCACCAAAGCTACAGAAAAACCCTGTCTCAAAACAAAACAAAAGAAAACAAAGCCTGAAAAAATAAAAGTAATACCCTTGTCAACTAGAGACTGTAGCATGCAGGCTGACAGGTGCCGTGGAGGCCGAGTGGGTAGCAACAGAGGACCCTGGGAATCTCAAGATGAGTATAAGACTGAGCTGGGGTGTGAGAAGGAGGACTGGATTCCCAGAGGAATGAAGGCTACTTAGACTCACGAGTGATCCCAGTCACGTGGGATCAGCTTCCTAACTGGCAAATGTCTCATTGTCGCCCTCTTATCCCTGGCCCTTTGATGGATGCCATCAGCTTGGATGGCCTGTTTCAAGATCTGTAGGATTATCTGCTTCATTTCCTCCGTCTCCAGGCAAATGTCCTCTTATTAGCCCTTTGGGGGAAGGGTTATACTGAATGCTCTAAGTTGTTTAGGCTCTTTCTCTTAATTCTGCTTAGTACGTGAATGGTACCCAAAGACACGTTTTCCAAAGCCAGAAGCCTTGGGACCAGGGGTTCAGGACTCAATACTCAGCATATATGCTTCACTGCATTCTGAATTCGTAGGCTCAGTGTCATCCATCAGAGCTTAGATGATTACTGACCCAGACCATGAGCTCTAAAAAAAGGTGTAACCTCAGAGATTGTGGGAGTGGCCACCCAATGACTGGTCCAGGCTGAGATCCATGATATGGGAGTGAGCCCTGCCAGGACCCAGAGGCTGAATGGCTCAGAGACCTAGGATTGAACCAAACATGATTGGAGAAAAAAAATGTCAATGTAATGAATCCTATTGATAGCCTGCTAAACTCATTGATTGGTGACTATCCCAGTTGTCATCAGAGAGCCTTCATTTAGTAACTGATGGATACAGATGCAGAGATCCACAGCCAAACATTAGGCTGAGCTCAGGGAATCCTGCTGAAGACAGGGAGGAGGGATTGGAGGAGCCAGAGGAGTCAAGGACATCATAAGAAAACAACTCACCTGGGCTCATAAGAGCTCACAGACAACAACCAGGGAGCTTGCATGGGACTGAACTAGGCCCTCTACATATATGTGACAGTTGTGTAGCATGACCTACTTGTAGGACTCCTAACAGCAGGAGCAGCGGTTATCCCTAATGCTTTGGTTGGCTTTTGGGAACCTATTCCTCATACTGGGTTACCTAGCCCAGACTTAATACAAGGAGAGGTGCTTAGTCCTACTGCAACTTGATAAGCCACGCTTCACTGATACCCATGGGAGGCCTGTTCCTTTCCGAACAGAAACAGATGAGGAATGGATGGGAGGAGGGCCGAGGGGAGGTAGGGGAGGAAAAGGGAGGAGAGGAGAGAGGGGAAACTGTGGTTGGGATGTAAAATAAATAAATTAATTTAATTTAAAAAAGAGGTGCAACCTCAATCACTTCCCTGATCTCTCCCATTGCTACTACAGGGATACTAAAATATGGCCTGTAGTCATATTCCCCTATTAAAATAATAATATCAATACCAGCTGAGCCTGAAACTACCATGTATGAAGTGGAGATTCTGCAAATCAAAACAACTCTGAGATTCTATCTTACACCTGTAAGAATGGCCAAGATCAAAAACACTGATGACAACTTATGCTGGAGAGGATGTGGGGTAAAGGGAACACTCCTGCATTGCTGTTGGGAGTGCAAGCTGGTACAGCCACTTTGGATGTCAGTATGGCAATTTCTCAGAAAATTAGGAAACAACCTTCCTCAAGATCCAGCAATACCACTTTTGGGTATATATCCAAAGGATGCTCAATTGTACCACATGGACATGTGCTCAACTATGTTCATAGCAGCTTTGTTTGTCATAGCCAGAACCTGGAAACAACCTAAATGCCCCTTAACTGAAGAATGGATAAGGAAAATGTGCTACATTTATACAATGGAACACTATACAGCAGAAAAAAATAATGACATCTTGAAATTTGTGGGCAAATGGATGGAGCTAGAAAACATCATATTGAGTGAGGTAACCCAGACCCAGAAAGATAAATATCACGTGTACTCACTCATAAGTGGCTTTTAGACATAAAGCAAAGAAAATTAGCCTACAATTCACAGTTCCAGAGAATCTGGCTAACAACTATCTGTAACTTCAGTTCCAGGAGCTCTGATTTCCTCCTTTAGCTTGACAGACACCACATGCACTTGGAGCACAGACATACATGCAGGCAAAACATCCATACACATAGTAATAAATTCATTTTTATAAATTAAAAACACATTAAATTAGAGTTTGTGGGTTGAAGTACTTCACCTCAGGGATTGCACTCAGGCAATTCTCTCTACACGGACTGTGTTGGCAAAGTGGACCAATCCCTCACCTGTGTTATCTTAGTGCACTATGCTACTTTTAGGATTTATTAACTGCATCACCAGGGTTAGTATATTTGGCTCTTTGAGGACCAGGGTCATGTTTCATTTGCTTTCATCTTCACCAGTGTCAAAGAGAAAGACTCCGTGTCCATTGCCTACAACAGCTCAGTATATGACAGGCTCTGTGTTAGATAACTTCTATATTTTTTCTTGATTTATCCTCCAAGTGGCACCAGGATCATTATTTCACTTAATGTGTGGGTGCATGGGTGTACCTGTGCATGCATGTGGCAGGCTAGAGGACAACCTCAGGTGTCATTCCCAGGAAGGCCATCTAATTCCCGTGGGACAGGATCTATTGGACTGGAGAGAGAGCTCAGCAGTTAAGAGCACTGGCTGCTCTTCCAGAGGACCCAGATTCAATTCCCAGCACCCACAGGGCCGCTCACAGCTGTCATCTATAACTCCAGTTTCAGAAGATCTGACACTCTCACACAGACATACATGCAGGCAAAACACCAATGCACATGAAATAAAAATTAACAAAATTTTAAAAATTATATATATAGAAGACAGGGTCTCTCATTGGGCTGGAACTCACCAATTAGGGCAGTAAGCCCTGGGGTTTCTCTTGCCTCTACTTCGCTGGTGCACCACCATGCATAGGATTTTGACATGGGTTCAGGGGATTGAACTCTAGTCCTTGTACTTGAAAGGCAAATACTTTAGTGATTGAGCCATTCCCCGGCCCTCAGGATCATGCTTCCTTCCATGCTTACAGTGCAGAAATAGCCACTTAGCTGGTGAGTGGGGTAGTGTTTTTAAAAGGTACATGTGGCTACCTGGATGAGCACAAGCCAGTGAACCTTGCTTAGAAGCTAGACCCTTGACTGGGTACTTTATAAATATCGTCTCATTGACACTTCTCAGAATCATTCTGTGAGGTGTGCCCTGCTATTTCTAGCTGATGCCAACAATTCTCAGAGTTGCTAAGTAACTTACCCAGGAGCACACAACCAGTACATTGTCAGACCAGGGCTTTTCTTCTGATCCACAACACTGTCTCGTATACTTATCTTAGGGAGCGTCTAATCAGAGGTAGTAGAAAAATTGAAATATGTATTTTAAAATGCTACTAAGACATCTATTCCCCTTCAGAAACACACACACACACACACACATACACACACATACAGATATACACAGAGAGAGATACACACAGACACGCACACAGAGGCACAGATAGACACACAGACACAGATACACACACAGAGACACAGATAGACACACAAATACACACACACAGACATACACAGAGAGAGAGAGATACACACAGACACACAGACACATAGATACACACACAGACAAATACACACACACACACACACACACACACACACACACACACACACACACAAGACCTACCCACACCCCAGGTGCTGGGGGAAGGAACTCAGGCAAATTATTTTGGAACCTATTCCCTTATGTGACTATCAATTAACTCTGACGAAGAACCAAGAACCAAGGAGTGCGTGTAGATTCATGGTGTATGACAAAGGAGGTTAGCCGCATGCATCAGGTTAGCAATTCATGACCCAAGTGATTTTGAACCTGACCCACCATGTTTTCAACAGGGTGATCTTTGTCCATTAAAAAGGTATTTAAAGAGGTGACTCACGTCAAGGGCATTTTAGTAACCCTGTGCTTTGCCCCTAATATAGTGTGTGGTTCATTCTTCGCATAGCTCTGTAATGGCTTAATTCATGAAGGGCTTCATTTCTGCACCACAAGGAGCTAGCTCGTGCTTCCATGAAGTCTACCAGAGACATGAACTCATTCATTTATTTACTCTAACTTTCAATAAACGCTTTGGGGTTAGTACCATGGGCTAGACTGTAGGCTAGGGACTCTGAGCACAGTATTGAAAGATGAATTTTGTGTTCTCTTGGTGCCTTGGAGAAAGCCTGGAGACTTGACAGAAATCTGAGATGAATTCAGCGAGAGTTCCTAGTGTGGCTTGTCGGGACAGGGCCTGTGTGTGGCGGGCACTGGGGAGCGCTGTGGCAGGCCTTGAGCAGTCTGGCCTCCAAGCAGGAGCTCTAGGGTTGTGCATCGGCGGTGGAGCTGACAAAGACAACACTGCAGGAAGCTGTTCGTGAAGGGCCGTGTCTTGTGCTGCTGTCATTTGCTTTGGGTGCTGTGGCTATGAGCTGTTGATTAAGTCAAAGAAGACTTAGACCCAGACTTACAGTCTATGAGAGTGTCAGGTAGTGAGGTAGATCATTCTGAGGGGAATGAAGCTTGGTCAATACAATGAGCTGGATTTACTAGGTGACCCGACCATGAGAAACGGTGAAGAAGGTTTTCTGCCTCCTGTTGCTTCTCCCCCACGTGATCAGCCACCACCTTGGAGCACTTTTAGCTCCTCTGGCTGTATCAAATCTATCAAGTCTCTGCTGATATCACTGAAAGGCTACATGCTGACATGTAGCCAGTTTGGCAGTGCCATTGGAAAGACTTTACTAAGGGAGCAACTGGCATACACCTTCCAAGTGGTATCTAGGCACCCTGATAAGAAGGCAGGACACCCTTTGTTTCTGCCTTCTCTTCCAGCTTCCATTCTCGTTCAGCGCATCCCTGTCCTGTCTTTCCTTGTAGCGACCAGCACAGGTCAGACCCCGCCTTTTCATCCCTCGACCCCACCCTCCTTCAATCTTTAAAAACACCTATGTCGTAGGAAGTTTCTTTGTATTGACCAAGCTTCATTCCCCTCAGAATGATCTACCTCACTACCTGACACTCTCATAGACTGTAAGTCTGGGTCTAAGTCTTCTTTGTCTTAATCAACTTTATTGAATTATAACATAAAGATGTATCCATTAAAGCATACAGGATGGGGAATTTTGATAGACTTACATAGTGTTACACTAAACATCTTCATTAACCTCCAAATCATTAAAGTTCATAATTTTGTATTTTCTGGAGCTTTATGTAAATGGAGCGAGGCAATACTGCTTTTGGCATACCTCAACATTCCTAAAATCGAATGTGTCTTACAGTGAGTAGCTACCCTGCCATGTTTCTTTTCTCCCTATCTGTCATAAGTACAGAGACAGTATGTCTTACAATGGATATCATCTTACAGTCAATATCCAATTTGTACACAGACACACCCATTGTATACAGGTTTATGTTCTTGTGTGCTGGTAGCTGGGCTTCTAGCCAGGCAGAGTTGGAGAGTTAGCCCTGGGAAGCAGATATCTTTACTTTGCTGCGTAGGTTACCATAGCTCCTGTAGCTGGAAACTGGCCAGAGCTAAATACCACAGGGAATGGCAATGGTGGGTTTCAGAGTCGTTTAAAAATATGACCGGTCTGTGCGGTGACTGAGCACACAAACTTTGAGACAGCACCTTTCCAAAGTGTGTCCTATTACTAAGTTCTTAACGAAGGAGGAGAAAGCGATGCAGCATCATTGAAATTTGGGAACTGAATTCACTGTACGGCCACAAGCCTACCGTGCTGGCTGCTTGGGAGGCTGAGGCAAGCAGACTGCAGGCTCAAGGCCCATCTGGGGCAGAGTAAATTCAAAACAAGTCAGGTGATTTATCAAGACTTTTCCCTAAAATAAAAAATGAACAGAAGGGGTTGGGGAATGTGGCTCAGTAACAAAGCACTTTCTAGGCATGTATGAGGCCTTTGGTTCAATTTCCAGCACCAAAGAGGAGGAGGAGGAAGAGGAGTTTGGAAAATTGTTTTTATGACAATCTCCCACTTAGAAATCCCCGGTTTATTAGAGGCTAATGTCTTTTGAAATCTCAACAACACTCTGAAAAGAACTTTATGGCTTTGAGGTGTGAGGCTAGAGCTCTGTGGGGCATCCTCTGAGGTGTGACTCTGGGGCCTGTGGGACATCTTCTGAGGTGTGACTCTGAGGCTCTGTGGGGCATCCTTTGAGGTGTGACTCTAGGGCTCTGTGGGACATTCTCTGAGGTGTGACTCTGGATTTATGTGGGGCATCCTCTGAGGTGTGACTCTGGATTTATGTGGGGCATCCTCTGAGGTGTGACTCAGGGGCTCTGTGGGACATATACTGAGGATGTTCACATGTCTGAAAGGCTGGTATCTGGAGTAAGCAAAAATGAAAAGAATGCAAAAAATGGGACAGTATATTTCGTCTGGTCTGAGGAGAACCCTGGAAAGGTTCAGATGAGGTTGCTTTTCATGGGTCCTGAGCTACCCAAGTACTTTCCCTCCCGAACCTCTTTACAGCCTGATGTGTGTGTGCCACAACCTTTCACAAGCAGAAAGGAAAACAGCATGAAAGTATGCATATGTTAATCCTCAGGTGGTGTCTCCCTCATGGTGGAGAGTTGACTTTGGCTAAGGAGAACTTCATGCTCCACCTACCTGCCTCAGAACTGTAGCCTCCCATGGGGAGTGAGCCAGACATCTTTAACCAATGGAAGCAGGTCATGCAACACTGGGCTCTCTAAAACAAGGAGGAGCCTCCTGTGAGAATCACCCTAAACCCCCAGCACGTGGAGGGGAGAGGAAGTCAGAGGAGGTCTGGTAGGAATCAGGCAATACCAAGAACAGTGTATAGACTGCATTCCCTTCTTCAATATCACTTGAAAATTTATCATATGATATATTGACTGTTTTCTTGGTGTTCATTTCTATGAATTTAGTGCATACACATTGCCCTACCACCACCATCAAGACCCAGAGTAATGGGATCAAGTCACAGAATTTCTTGCGCTGCCCCTGCATAGCCACACCTGCACCAGCCCACAAACCCTGGCAATCTACTGATTCCCCAAATACCCTTTACTTAATTTTTCAATATTTATGTATATACCTCCCTCCCCCAGCACCAGCAGACTTTTCTATTTTCTACTATATTTAAATTTTTTCTTTTATATCTGAATGCAGTTTCCCCTCCCTATATTCCTCCCAGTTGCTCCCCACATCCTCTCCCATCTGGATCCACTCCCTTTCTGTCTCTCATTAGAAAAGAACAGGTTTCTAGGAGATAACAACAAAACATGACAAATAAAAAATAATAAGATAAAATGAGAACCATCATATCGAAGCTGGACAAGCCAAGCTAAAAGGCTAATAGAAGAATAAAAGAACCCTAAGAGAAGTCATGAGAATCAGACACCCATGTGTTTACACATTCAGGAGTCCCATAAAAGTACTAAAAATAGTACATATGCAGAGGAACCTGGGGCAGACCCGTGTTGGCCCTGTGCTTGCTGCTTCTGTCTCCGTGAGTTCACATAAGCTTTGCTCAGTTGTTTTCAAGGGCCTTGTTCTTTAGCAGACTTTTCTATGGCGGTGCTTTATGTTTACGGTTGCTGTTGCTAACATGTCTTAGCTCCTGTTGGGTACCAGGCACTTGTGCTAAGCTTTCAATATGCATCATCACATTTCAACTTCACGATGACCTTATGCTGTATGCATGCCATTATTACCTCCCTTTTACAATACAGAAACGGAGGATGACAGATGTTAAATGACTTGCCTAAGGCTTCACAGCTAACAGATATTAAATCCCAGCACAAAGGCAGCTCCATTTGACCAGAAATCCTTGAATACAGTTAGCAACGAAATGGGGAGTGGGTTATAGTTAGGAATTGGTGCATTGAGGGTGCACGGCAGCAGTGACATTTGGAACCCCGTGTTTATCCAAAGCTGTTTGCAAAGAAATATGAGGGAAGTTGGAGACTCACCAGTGTCCCCTGATTTCTCAGCCACAGCCTCTACCTACCTGAATCTTTTCACTTGCTACATATGGTCATCCCAGGTGTCGCCTGCCTGCTGTTTTGAGGGACTGGAATGATTTAATCTTTTTGCGCATTTAGCAAAGCCCACCATCTGTATCACCGCTTAGAACACACCTAAGACCCAAGAAAGGGGCTCAACGGCCTTGTGGTTTCTGCCTGGCCTCAGCTCCCTCAGGTGCTCTCTGACCTTGTTTTTGCTCCTCAGTTGCTTGCAACAGCAGCTGAAGAAGTTTCTGTGACAGAGCCACCTGGTCTCTGTGTGGTGACAGCAGGTGTGTTCCTGCTGATGTGGGGTGTGATTGCCACAATGTTTAACAATGCAGGGAGAAAGTCTAACCCTGAGAGACTCAGGGCGGTGACACTTGTGTTGGGAAAAGGGAGAGAGAGTGTGGCAGAGAAAAGAGAAAATGCGAAGTCAATGAAGAATCAGTGTTGCATGGGGGAGTGAACCAGATACTTGTTTTCTGGGTATGGTTTTAATTAGTTGTTTTTTTTTTTTTGATTCAGAGAAGTGAAGTTTGTGAACTTTCTCCCTCCCAACTCATAGCTCCCTTCCCTAAGGGTTTTGGTTCTGGAAGGGAGCCTTCAAGGCCTGCGGATCCACACACCTGTATGGGCCATAGCTCATTTGGAACAAAACCACACAAGCCAGATAATCAGGGCACCAAGAACCATTTTGGGGTGGCACCTAATTCACAAGGGGGTGAGAGAGGGCGTGTAATTTTGAGTAGAAAGTGTTGAGTCACTTCAACAACAATCACAGCTAATATTTATTGAGCATTCAACGCGAGCCAGTCAATGCATGAAGAGTTAATGGGCGTGACTCACCTCATATCTATCTCACAACAGCCCTGTGAGGTAGGCACTACCATTATCTTCAATTTCCTGATGGAGAATTGGAGGCCCTGAGGTTTCAGTGACTCAGTCAAAGTACACAACCATTGAAGGAGCAGACTCAGGGTTTGGGTTTTTAAGTTCGCAAAACCTCTTTTACTTGTCTTAATTCAGAAATATCATTAAACAGAATGAGAAGGAAAAGAGATAAACTCTTTGGCAACTTTTGAAGGCTTATCCAATTCCTCTGGCTTGGCTGCAGTGACTAAGAACCAGAGGGATTTTTCCCATAAGGAGCCCACCAGAGCTCCCCAACTCGGTGGAATAATTGCATGTTGTAAGAGCCTGTAGCCACTTCTCAAGTTTTCTTTTCATACCACCAGCTCAGGAGGAATTCAGATGTGTAGGCACAATGGGCTAATTTTTCTCTCTCTTGGGCTGGCAGCGTGACGTGTGACTATTGGTTCCACCCTAGCATACTTGCTGGCACAACAGGCATCAGGCCTCTTTGAGCCAACAGGGAGATCTTGATGAGCTTGTTTGGTAGATGAGCCTGGGCGAGCAGAGCAGACTTTGGGCTTAAAAAGCTTGTGAGTAGGAAGTTAAATGAACTCTGTCTGCGTGCCAGGCTATGAAGGAGGCCTGTGAAAGAGGTGTTTCACAAAATGGTACCCTATGACAACAGATGATTTTCCCTGCTCAGGGGAGTACTTAGACTTAGTATTACTACGGTCTGGGTTCACCATAGACTCATGTTTAATAACAATGCCTGTTCCGCTTTCCTGCAAGGGCTATAACCCCTGTGTTTTGCAGAATGCCTCATCTATGGCAGGGCACAATAAACAGCCAATAGTGATATTTACTATGATAACGATCTTCTGATGCCTTTCATCTAAGGCTGTCATAGTGCTTTGCAAACATTAATTATTTAGCTGTCAAGGTGGCTCTAGGTTTTTATAATACATTTTCCCATTTTACAGAACTTTAAATTGAGACCCAGCCAACTTAAGTGGCTTGTGCAAAGTCATACTGCGTGTTTAAATTAATGATAATGATGGTGCTTTGCGTTTCCCTGGAAGATTTTTTCCATGGTGATGCAGCATGTTGCAAGGATAATTTCACAGTGTCTTAGAGAAGGGATGGGGTAGCAGATATTATTGGCTGTCGGCTCGGTTGGATAAACTGAGGCAGAAAGGGCAAATAACTCCAGGGGATTTGAGTAATGATGCGAGTCCACTCTCAGAGTGCAGCATCCATGCCTTAACTGGAAGGCACGATGGTTTCATACTTACAGGAAAGATAGTTAAACTTTTGCAAGCAGAAACAAGCTGTAGAATGCCACTGTTTTAACATCCAGGAATGGGTTTGTTCATAGTCCCATCAAGAGACAAGAGGCGTGGAATGAACTCTTCCAAGAAAGAAGTGAACAAATGGGGTGACAGTGGTGGGCTGCCAGCTCATCTCTTTGACAAACATGTTTATTAACTCCGATTCTCTCTAGAAGCATGAACCCTGAAGGACTTGAGTCCATGCCCAGGATGACAGACCTGGGTCCAGGGTGGCTTGCTGAGTAGGCACAGACCCATCACTGTCTTCTTTGTCCTAGGTTCCAAGTCCCTGCAAAGAAGTCCAGGGACACCTACTCTCTTAACGTCTTACTATTTTCTGCTCTCGATCCCTTTTGTGGAGGAGCACTCTGTGAATCGTGAATGGTGCAACCCCCTGGCAACTGTGTATGCACTTTCCTTAGCAACGGGGAGAAAGAGGAAAACCTGCACAGAAGTAGGCAAAGCTTATAGGGGTCCTACCTTCTTCAAGGCAGCATTTCCTTAGTGAATGATGGCCCTCTCTTGAAAGGCAAGTCAGACTTTTATAGGCAAGGGGAGAGAAGAGGTTTCCAAGTGTTAGGAATTTCCAAGGGCGATTTGCCAACCCTGAGACAGATATCTTTTCTCTTAATAAGGTAGGTTTGAATAAGGTTTGTTCTCCGCCCTACTCTACCTTTGCAGGCCTGTGGGTTCTAACTGATTGAGAAGACTTACAGAGGACTGAGCGCCCATCCCTTTCCTGGAATGTGTTCACCTACAGAAGCACAACAGCAATAAAAAAAAAAAAAACTTTCAGTGAAGAAGCCACGCCAACTTCCCGCTCTTGTTTTTGAATCTTTACACACAACCCTACCACATGGGTGGCTTAAAGGTGCAGTGAACTCCAAGAGACTGACCTCTCAGAAGAAAACTTCAGGAAACAGCTGTGAATGCATACTGCAAGCCTCTTCCGTGTGAGGAGGGAGCCCAGTGCCAAACGCTCCCACCCAAGCAGTTTTGGGACCCTGCAGCGAGCATTAAAGCTTGCTTTAGGCCAAACTTCAGAGTATACATCTTGGATGGCCTAAATATGCCAACAATCTAAGCCATTGCTTAAAACATTTTGTGTGTTCTCTTTGCTTTGTAGAGACACATCGGCAGTGTTTCTATACACATCTGTCTATTCGACTATATATCCTAACCTTTGCCATCAATCAGTCCACACACATAGACACTTCCCTCCTGCGTGATTTTGGGCATCAAGTATCTCGATAGCTTCGAGCAGATTATGAGTGATTGTCCTCGTAATGGCACTTTATGATAAGGGATGGGAAAACAGATTTAGGTAAAATTCAAGCAACCCCTGACATCTGCGAACTTCTCAGAAATCTCAAAACCAACCTGCAGCTGAATTTATTTTCTTTATTCCTCACCCCAGAGCAGTTCCCATGCACTGGTCTGGCCCCTTAGCAGCAGAAGTGAAAGACCAGAAAACAATTATCAACAAGTACTTTCACCGTTCGACTACGTCAGGACGAGAACTAAAGGGGAATCTAGCAAGCATTAGAAGTTCTGTTTTAGACGAATTGTCAGATGGATCAGATAGGCTCAGAATTCCCACTGTGTAAAGTGATCATAGCTCTTCCAGCCAGTTCTGGGGAATCATCTCCAGCACTCTGATGGAAGTCTTTCTGCATGAAGGAAGACTGTTCCCTAGCTCTCAGCATACACATAACCATCCTCCAAACGCACATGATCTTAGCAAGCAAGTTTTCTCTTACCCCATCCATATGGATCCTGACACTGGGCACCAGCCGAAAAGGGCTGGCCTGTAGACTTCTGGAACTGGTCTTGGTTTTCCTGTTGTCCTGCAAGGTCAGTATGTGAGGCCTGCGAAAGGAGCCCCCTTTCCAGGAGTTCTGTCCCGAGCGCACACCATCCAGCAGGCGCACCAGCAACAGGTTGGCTGGCAGAGCCTCGATGCTGCAGAACACCAGGGTCCGGCATTCCGGGCACCTCAGTTCCTTGTGGGCCTTGAAAATCCTCTGTAGACATGGTTTGCAGAAGGTGTGCTGGCAGGGGAGGACTTTGGCTGTGACATCGAGCTTTTCAAAGCACACAGGGCACTCCAGGAGATCAAGTAGCGTCAAATCATCCATTTTATTTTAAAATTCCGGTCGGACCTGGAGAAGTAGGGTTCTCATTGTAGGAGCAGCCGAGCCGAGGGGGTAGAGCCAGTCTTTTGGGAGCATCAGAATTCCCTGCCTGTTTGAAGGAAGGAGGAAAAAAATGTGACTGCCCTGAGAGGTGTGTCCCACCTACATGGAGGCAGTGTCTTGAGAGGCAGCTGCAAGTACTTTGTTCCGGGAGCTTCAAATGACTCATTCTGATTCAGTTTTGCAGGTTAGAAGACTTGTGCCTGCTGCCGGGATCAGAGGGAGTTCTGCGCAGTGACTGAGGGCTCATTGCCTCTGAGTGGAGAGCCCCAGCAAGGAAAGAAAACTGACCAGCTCAAGCGGGGAGCCACTTCTCTACTGAAAGGACAGGAGAGGTGTTTTCTTTTGCCTGGAGCACAGTCGACTAGTTTTAACTCAGACCTAGGCCTGATAATATACACTTTCTGGGAGGATATCCACCTACCTCCCCTCTTCCCCCCTCCCCCAGATGGGCTTGTCTTCTCTCTGCAGCACAAGCAAAAGAGCTTAGGAAAGTGTTTATCGACTCCCATGCAGATGTAGACTTCTTCCCCTCCAGTAGATCTTCCTCCCCTATTTTGTTCTGGCAATATTCAAGAAAAATCCCTACTCCCCAATATTGTTTTGCCTTAACTCTGTCGCCTGTCCCTCTCCCTTCTCACTTCTCCTTTTCTCCATGCCTTCCTCCGCCCCAGATTAGTGCAGAGCCAGAGACATTCTTCCTCCTACCAGGTGAGGTCCTGCGGCCTGTTTAGTTGCTTTGACAATTGTACTGGCTGGCTTTCAGCTTCAGCAGAAAGGAATTCAGGCTTGTGGTCATAGCTTACAGAAACTCAGAGGAAGCAGCATGAACAGGCAGTGTGTGTGTGTGTGTGTGTGTGTGTGTATGGTCCGAAAACAATCCTAGCTTTAGAAACAGTTTCATTTCGGATGCCTGAAAAACAAGTTTCCGGTTTTGAGAGGTCTCCCGGGTACAAATCAGCCACGCCCAGGCTCTAGTGACAGGGGACACCGCGGGTGGGCTTGGCTGGAGGGCCAGTGGCCCTCAGCTGCTAGCAGAGCAGAAGTGAGGTGCGCTGAACAGAGATGGCGCCTCGGGGTGGCGGGGCAGGGTGGGGGTGGAAGTCTCTTCTTCAAAGTTGCCCGAGCGCTGAAGTACATGGGACCACTAACCTTGTGCCTATAATTTCAGTTGCAGTCGGCTACCCTCTTTGTGGGCTCAGCTGGGGCTGCTCCTTCTAACTGGCCAGCCTCCTTTCCTCCCGGAGGCTGTGCAGCCGGGCTGCTGCCAAGCTTTGAAAACTTCCATAAAGTCCTTCCAGTTCCAAGGGATCACCTTACCCAACATTGTTAACACTGTCACTGCCAGCAGCTGCCTGCCAGCCCACACCCCGGGGCTGACCCATCCTTGATACCAAGCACTGAATTCTTTGTGGACCTGCTTCCCCCATTTCCTCCCCCATTCGAGCAGCTTAAAGTTGCTTAAGTAGAAACATGCCAAGTGCCCGTGCTTATTTTAAAACTTTTATGAGGATTTCCTGAGAAGGTCAAACATATTAATGATAGCTGTGGTTCAAAGATAAGTCAGCCTCTTATAAAATACTGGTCCTCAAAGTGATAATCACTCCTTGCATGTTGAGATGAGAGAGGCTTCAGTAATCTTTGGCGCAGTTTCTTCCAATTTTTTTTTTAAAAAGTGGGGTGTGCATGCGCATACTTTGAAAATCGGAGCACAGGAAGGTCTTTTAAAAAGGCAAAAGTAGCTGGGTGGGTGGTGGTGGTGCACACCTTTAATCCCAGCACTTGGGAGGCAGAGGCTGGCGGATCTCTGTGAGTTCGAGGCCAGCCTGGTCTACAGAGCTAGTTCCAGGACAGCTAGGGCTGTTATACTGAGAAACTCTGTCTCAGGGGGTGGGGTAATGAGCCTGGATCTCCTCTATTTCCTGTAGTCATTCCATACCCTTTAAGTGATGCTAAAGTTCCATTTTTGATTTATCAATAATGTGTTCACGTGAAGTTGCAAATCAGTCCAATTGAGCAAGTAGGTGATGGCATCACATCACAGCAGGGTGGCCCCCTGTGCATGTCAGCTACTATTCTAAACACTTCACCTGTATTTGCCTGCTTAAGCCTTTTACCAACTTGAGGACACCACTACCGTTTACCTTAACCACCCAGATGAGGACGATGAGACGGGCAGGAAAGGTGGTCATGTGACCAGTGTCAGCAGATGGAAGGCAGGTGGTCAGTGTTCTTAACTACAGTGCCATGAAGTGAGCACGCTTGAAGAGAAGACAGGGTTTGAGGACACCCAACCTCACTGGGGATGACGATGATGGCAAGAAGTCAGGAGATAATGACCCAGATTGACCAATCAGCATGCCTGCAGATGAGGCAGCTGTGCCCAGAGAGATCAAGAGATTCTCTCAAGTTGCCTGGTGAGTGAGGGTAAAGCTGCAACTAGAAACTGGATCTTCCTCTTCCTTCCCTCCTCCTCCTCCACCTCCTCCTCCTCTTTCTCCTCCTCCTGGTATCTTATGGCTGGGTGTGTGCTACACATCAGTAACCCCAGTAGTGGGAAAGCAGAGGCAGGGGGATAATGATTTTAAGGTTGTCCTGGGCTATATTGTGAGAATCTGCCCCCCACCCCCAAATACAAATCAATTTCCCTTTCTTTTTTTCTTTCTTTTTGTTCCCTATTCTCTTTTTATCTATTTATTGAATCTTCTTATGTTTAAGCACAGGGATAACAATTCTTTGGTGGGGGGTGGGCAAGGGATTGAACCTAGGCACTTGTACTTGCTAGCCAGGATTTTACCACTGTTCTAAATGCCCTGCCTGACAGTAATTCTTTTTCACAGGAAATCACTTAGACGTGGCTCCTTGGGAAATCTTAAGAGGGGATCAAGAAGCCTTCCATCTTTCTTGTGTTCTTCCACATCAGTTCAAGAAAAAAAAAATCAAACATGCATGAAGCTCAGAATGAAGAAGATGTCTGGGAGGAGCAAGTGTAGTCTTCTCTTCTGGTCTCAGACATTAGTTCCCACACATGCCCACTGCAGAGAATTCTTTTCAAATCCGCACTCTGAGTTTCAACAGAATCCCACCCCATTCTGCATTGCCATGTCTGTACCTACATGCACACATGAGCTTGTACAAGAAACATATTTATGTAAGCATGGAACATGTAAAACAGTAATAGAAATGCTATAGATAAGTTGATGTATGCCAGATACCAGTGAGAAAACTTTAAGCAAATTGTCTCATTGGGTCTTCCTTATGTCTTAAACCTGAGTTTTGATGTTACAAAGTCCTGTACACACCCTGAGTCTATTCATGTATCTTTACTATATAAGTTCACACACTTTTACATACAAAGTCCACCATGTATCCATCAGCAGATTTCAGAAGCGACCCAAGAAAATAAGTGTAAAGGAAACTGGGATGCTTTGACTCTCATCTTCTTCAGTGTACCCCATTTCTCAGTCCCTCCCTGTTTCTGCACAGTCAGGGGTCTCAAAATTCTCTGGAATCCTCCATCGCTGAGAGAATTCAATCACATCCGCTGGGTCCTAAGAAGGTAGGGAAGCCCAGTGAGTTATCCTTTCCTAGTGCATTTGGCAGTTGGAAATTCAAAACCACAGAGTGAGGATGGTAGGTTTTTGGGCACTGGAGCAGGACAGAGAAAGTTTACACTGATTTGGAGTGGGGGTGGGGGTAGGGTGGGGGTGTGGGGGGCCCTCAAATCACACCTGTAGGTGGTCTCTAACACCACCCACAGAGACTGTAGTCTCAAGAAGACATTTTCTTTTGAAGTGTTGGAAGACAGGGATGGATTTAGATGGGGATTTTATTCTGGCTTTCCCAAGCACTACCTTGGCATCAAATCAGACAAATAGCTAGTTCCTAAAAAACAAACAAAAATGTGAACTCTGCATCCTTCCCAGACTCCAGGCCCCCTGCACCACGCTCGCTCCAGCAACACTCCTTCCAAGGCCGTTCCAGGCTGTGCGCTTGTTTAATATCTGTACGGTACTTAGGACCTTGTGCTGCTTGTGTTTACATGCCAGTTCATGCTAAAAGTAGGCAAATCTGATCGTTTGGTTCCCCTATCCAACATCCTTCCTACTGGCCTTAGGCTGAAATCCAAGTCTTTCTTCTGGCCGGTAAGACCGTGTATGATCTGGCTTATCTGCCTGAGCTTGTGCGAACATATCCCTTCTGTACTCCAGAGGTACTGCCGTTCTCCCTTAACCCCCTCTCTCCTTCTCCCTCCCTCTCTCCCTCTTCCCCCCCTCTCTGTCTCTCTCTCTCTCCCTCTCCCTCTCTCCCTCTCTGTCTCTCTTTCCTTCTCCCTCCTTCTCTCTGTCTCTCTCTCCCTCTCTCCCTCTCTATGTCTCTCTCTCCCTCTCCCTCCCTCTGTCTCTCTCTCCCTCTCTCTGTTTCTTTCTCCCTTTCCCTCTCTCCCTCTCTCTGGCTCTCTCTCCCTCTCCCTTTCTCCCTCCCTCTGTCTCTCCCTCTCTCTCTCTGTCTCTCTCCCTCTTTGTCTATTTTACACTATTTCACATTCTCTGTGACTTTGACCTTTAAGTAAATGCCCCTTCTGGGAAATGGTCTTGATTTCTGCGAGTGGTGAGTTTGTCATCTTATCCTCTTTCACAAAGGTTGTATTTGTTCAAGGATGCGATTGGTGTGTAACTAGTTGATGCTCAATAAATGTGTATGAATGAACTTAGGACTGGAAGGAGGAATGCATGAGTAAATGAATGAATGAATGAATGATGTTTTTAAAATGTTATGTTTGGAAAGCAGGCACATAATCCCAGCACTTGAGAGGCTAAGGCAGTAGACCACTGTATATCAAACCAGCATGGTATCAGACACATATCTGGAGTCAAACTGAATGCCCTGAACTCCACATTTTACTTGAACTAAGAATTTCCACCAGATTCAGGTAGATGTCACTTAGTGTCTTGTCTCAAGATCTGGCCATGCATTTTTTCCTTCCAAACCCAGATATTCTCTGATGGTACCATATGGGTCACCTTTGGGAACCTGATCACACTCATACAGTCCTGATCCAGAAGTGGGAGTCTTCTTAGGTGATGGTAGCTTATGGAGAAAACTCTCATCTCCCTTCTTTCATTGGTCAAGGGTGATGGTCCTGAGCTACATCTACAGGGGAAGCCATACAAAATGCCCATCTCTAACTTCTGTCCCTGTGTAATTCCCTTCAAGGACAGACCATTCTCTCTGATTAAGAGAATTTCTTTTAATGTGAAAAGTACATCATAAAATAAGTGCACTTGGTTGGGATGTTGTTTTAGAATTATAATTTCAGTGGCATGCGGTACTATTTGTCAGTGTGTGTGCGTGCATGTGATGGCACAGATGTGGGCATCAGAAGACAACCCCTGGCAGTCAGTTCCCTCCTTCTACCAATGGTCCAGGGGACAGATTCAGGTGGTCAGGCCTGTGGAGCAAGAGCGCTTGCTTGGGAGCCCGTCTCACTGACACGCATTAGTCATTTTTGTTTTCTGCTCTTAGCGTTTGTAACCTCAGGATCTCTACCATAAACTTAACCATTCACAATAAATCCTCAAATTGGTCCAAAGGGTTCTCACGAACTCTAGCTCCCTAGAGTTAAAATGTGACACCAGGAAGCCTCTCTTGTCTCTCTGCATTCTGATAGAAGCTTCTACTTCTTCCATCTCTTTCTTCAGTGTCTAGTATAAATGTGCATTTAAATATTTAAATATAAAGGTGCTGCTTCCTGACGTTGAATTAGCCCCCATGATTTGATTTCCCACTGGGTCCTTGGGAATTTTTGGCGCTCCTTAGGGAGTAGAGAACGGATGTAGAAAGTGGGCACCTTCCTAACAGTGGGTGTGAAAGCAGGCAGAGTGAAGGTCTGGCTGTCTGTTGGACATCCCGTCTTTCTTTGAAAGATGCAGGCCGAGAATGAAGTTACCCAAGGATTTCTCCTCACATTAGGGGATGTTTGCAGGTGAGAAGTATATTTTAGGGCACTCCTATGCAATTATCAGGCCTTCAGTAAAGTGGTCCAAACTTGTGGCAAGGACGAAGAGTTTATTAATGTTCTCAGGAGGACCTGTGGTCCTTAAGTTAAAAGAGAAGCAATTTGAATCCATGTCAAGAGCGTGACTGACTGAGGAGTTGGTTGAACTTGATTTCAGTCCCAGCTCTGCCAGTCACGACATAACCCATGTCACTTCTCTCCTCCTTGGATTTCTTATGTATCAAATGAGGTTACTAACAGGATTCACCTCAAGGATTCCTTCTGAGGAGTCTGTTGACGCATACTAGAAGTGCTTACCAGAGGTAAAATTCTCCTTCTCCTCTTTTTTTTTTTAAAGCAGATCTCGTTGAAAAAAAGGAAAGCCAAAGACTCTTCACTCTAAATCAAATTAACCCCAAGGAAGAACATACCAGCATGTGTGACCAGCCAGTTCTCCATCACCTGGAATGCACTGATCAGTGTGCCCATCTCTGCTTACGGTTGCATCCCACTTCCATGCCTCTTGTCATAGTAACATAGTTTAAAAAACAGTAAATCGATTTTCTGATTAAAAAATTTAATCTTAAAAGGAAACTTCAAAAATACTTCTGCAAATGAGCAAACAGATTCCCTGGCTATAATTTGCAGGTGAGAGTAAATGCTTGTGTAATTACGGCTAAAACAGGAGAATTGACAAGTGCTAGCACGAAGTCGAAGACTAGCCCCAGACTGAAGTTTCTTTGGTGTAGTCGGGACTGAAAGAGCAAAGCAAGGCCTTTCTCACCCTGGGACTAAAAGAGATCCATGCTGTGTTAAGGTACCCGGCTGTGTCTTGTAGAGGAACTGGAGGAGCGTGGGACCCTGCCTCTTCTGTATCATGAACAGTGGTTTGCCCATCTTTGCTCTGGTGAGAGTCTTCCTCTTGATTTTCAGTAGGCTTGCTTTCTAAGCACACCTGGGTTTTCTCCATAGACCAGAAGGCATCTCGAAAGGCAGTGTATGAGAACAGCAAGTAGAAAAGTAGGTAGGCATGTACCTTACCATTCTGTCAGTAGTGGACAATGGCTTGGCTGCTAAGTCCCAGGCGAATTTATGGTCCCGCTGTTCATACTGAGCCAATGTCAGTTATCATGTTTGTCGTGTTCTAGAAGAGGCCATTTCTGAGGAGGCTGTGGGAAGTGTACAAGGGGCCCTCTGTACCATTTCTGCAAACTCTGGTTAAAAAGAACCCCATATAGTTAGTTATAGCCACATAAATAATCCTGTTCACCCACTGCACATCCAGAAATGTATTCTGGCAGAACAGACAAGTACCCAAGTACATTTCTCAGCATCACTGACACTAGCGATCAGTTAAAAACAGTCTTAATATGCAACAGTGAGAAACTGGTTAAAAACTTGAGACTACTACACCACTATTAGAAACGATAGAAGGAGGTATAATATCCACAACCGAGTGAATACAAACTTGAGAGTCATGTGGCTCAAGGCTGCTTCATTTTATTTATTTATTTTGTTTTTCTTGGAAGGGGTTCTTTTGTTTATTTATTGAACTAGGGTCTCATGCTGTAGCCCGGGGTAGGAATCCTCTTGCTTCCATGTCTCAAGTGCTATGGTAATGAGTGTGTGCCCCATGCCTGGCAGAGTCAAGGTTATTTTAAAACAATGCACAGATATACAACATTATGATTAGAAGAATCCATGACAAAAGTCAACAATGATAACTCTATGTATTAGTTGATTTTCTATTGTTTTCAGTTTGCTTATGCATGTTTGTAACTTTTTTTTATAATGAACACATAGTTCTATCATTACACACACACACACACACACACACACACACCAAAACATAATGGTCCATACTGCGATCCTAGCACTTGAGAAGTGGAGGGAAGAGGATCAGGAGTTCAAAGTCATCCTCTGATGCATAGTGAGCTTATGGCCAGTCTGAGCTACATGTATTTTTCAAACAACAGCAGTAAGAACAACAACAAACAAAACAAAAACAACAAAAACCAAATTAGTCAATCAACCAACCAGACAAACAAACCGAAACAGGGGCTGTAGTGATGATAAAGTGCTTAGCACGCAAGCATGGGAAGCTGAGTTGGACCTTATAACCCATCTGAAAAGCTAGTGATGGCGCATGCTTGCAATCCTAGATCTGGGGAGGTAGAGCCAGATCACCAGGGCTCACTGGCCAGTCAGCCAGCCTACTCGCAAATTCCAGATCCCAGTGAGAGAGCTTCTCTCAAAGAACAAGGTTGATAATTCTTGAGAATGATATGTATGGTTGACTTCTGCCTCTACATACATGTACACGCACATCTGTATTACACATGAATGCGAACACATACACACATACAAACACCAAACCCCCAAATAGCTTAGGTCATCAGATTTACTAAAACATTTGCATTGAGGAGAGGTAATTCTTATAATCCAACCAGGCTGCCCATTACATCTGGTAAGATAAAGACAGTGAATTCCACACTCTCTGAAGCTGTGCTTGGCCGACAGCAATCCGGAGCAAGTTCCTTACAGATGAAAGGCTGTGCCTGGCACTTCACTCCTAACTGGACACCCTCTCTTCTTTTTCTGTTTCCTTTCTGATGAAATCCGAAATGCGCTGATTTAAAACCATGATCTTTAACTCATACACTGAGCAAGATTTGTGCCAAAGCTGACTTTTGCTGAGACTCTTGTGCAATCCATCTTGCAATTTTGATGATACAGGTAGGAAGACTGTAAATCTGAGTCATATGTGGGTTATGAGTCGGCTAGATGTCCATCCCGAGTCTGGTCTTCAAGGACAATGCAGGTGACAGGAGAAACAAGGGCTCTCTCTTTAATTTTTAAATGAAATTACTTTTGTATAACCGAATGTAAGTAACATTTGTCAAACCAATTAGACGCTTCTGAGGGGCTCCTGAGCACTGCCAATTATACATTAATTATACGCTACTATATCCTATTTGCTTGCTCTTTCCTATAAATCACTTTTGTCCCACATAGTCTCCATCGTGTGGAACAGGAAACACGTAGGTGTTGCTCACTTGGTGCCTGACGTCAGTAGATGTGAATATCTACTGAACACTGAGGATGGCTCGTCTGCGTTTAATTATCACTGCATTCCTAAGGTGAAAACTTAGGGCTGGGCACCCAGAGACCCTGGATACTCAGCTCTAACACCAATAGCTCTGCAGTTTTGAGTATTTAGCAGCCCCAAGCCCCACCCATAAAAGATACAATCAGTGGTATCTGCTTCTCGGACTTGAGAGCAACACATTTCTTGATACATATTGGTATCACCCAGAGCAATACCTTCCACATAGGAAATGTCGCATTTTCTTCTCATCTTGGCTGTGTTCCCCTAATGAGGTGACCCTAGCCATCTTATTAAATGAGAGTTAGACCTAAAGGGATGTGCAGACACACCTCTGCAATCCCAGCATTTTGGAGGCAGAGGCAGGAAGAGTCCAGGGTCATCCTTGACTACTTAGTGAATTCAGGGCCACCCTGGACTATCTAAGAACCTGTGTAAATGAGTGTGTGTGACAAATGGGATGGCAATAATAACACCCTGTGTGATTGTTGTGCACATACATACAGAAGATGCTCATAAAATGCTTCCAACAGTGTGATACAGAGTGAGTGCTCAGTCAAGGTTACCCATTATCCCCATGCCTGGCCTCTTATTATGTACCATGTTGTGTCTAAAGTACAGTTTAAAACTGACCCCAACTCCTGCCTTTCACCAAAGCTATTATTCATTTGGCCTTTGCATGACTGCTAATCCAGAGAGTGGCTGCCTGGAGGCTTACATGGTCTTGGGCACAGTAGCAAGAGAACTTTAATAGGGGGTGGGGTTGTCTGTTACAATAGAACAAACAATGACAGTTACCATTATTCTGCTGGATTCTGAACTAAGAATCCTAACTCTCCTTTTACAGGCATAGTAAAGCCTACAGAGGTTATGTGTTGCTCCAGCTTCTTTCTGCAAAGGGAGCCCAGGATGCAGATGCAGTCAGTCTGTGCTCTGGACCTCCCATTTGCTACAGTTGTAACATGAAAAGAGATGCTACTGTAATCAAGCCCTTAGGGGAACTTTGACCCGAGACTCTTATTTTAGTACTACTCAGTAGAGTTCAGTCCTTGGGAATGTAACAACTTCAGGTTCATTGATAACAAGAAGAAAGCAAAATAAGCCCGAGACAGAAAGGGAAGGAATATGGCCAGGCGTGGCACGCTCACTTGCCACCTCAGCACTCAGAAGGCTGACGCAGAAGGACTGAGGGTCAAAGGCCAACCTGGACTATCTCAGGAGACCTTGTCTGAAAAAAAAAAGAGGGTTACGCCAGAAAAGTGAATGAAGACTAGTTGATATAATTCTTTTGGATACAAATTATTTGTTTTAAATTAAAAATAGAGACTCCCACAGAAGTAACCAGAATCACCTCATTTTGTTCTTATGCCCAGTTTTGGACTGTAAATTACTTTTCAGTTTTGAGTCTGAAAAATATTTGTTCTGTTAGGTCTGATGTGTCTATCTGTGGTTTTATCTTGGGGCCAATCAGCTGAGGCTTGGATTAAGAATGTGTGGCTATGGTTGCTATATCCATGGGACTAAGAATGTAGGGATATGGTTGTTGAGGAAGAGGGCTGAAGTGGTGGGCAACTCCTCTTTTCATGCTGCTTTCCAATCTCAAATGCTTTTTCATTGATTGACACTAACCACCTGGGCAATTATAACATTGTCTGCTAATTTTGTTGTTGCTGCAGTCCTGAAGATCAAATCCTGGGCTGGGTATATGCTAGGTAAGTACTCTTGTATTAAAACTTTGTGTGCACTAAAGATATTTTTAAAAGCTGCGTGGAAGTTTCTTAAAATATATGGATATAAACGCAATTTTGGCTAGGTGATGGTGGCACATGCCTTTAATTGCAGCACTTGGGTGGCAGAGGCAGGTGAATCTCTATGAGTTTGAAGTCAGCCTGATCTACAGAGCTCCAAGACTACCAAGGCTACATAGAGAGACCCTGTCTCGAAAACAAAACAAGACACACACACACACACACACACACAATTTGTATCTATCTACATATCTATCTATCTATCTATCTATCTATCTATCTATCTATCTATCTATCTATCTATCTAAATGGAGTCATTATATATTGGTCCCCAACCAAACAAAACCCATGGTGGCAGGAATGGGTTACAGCTTTTTGAGTTATTGGCTAGATGGGTTCCATAGATATCCCCAAACACTACAGGCTATTGCCAATGCTATTGGTTGCTCTCCACAACTGACACTAAGACTCTATTGCTCAAGACACCACATACTTGTCACTGAACATGAAGAAATTGATCTGGTTCTCAAGCAGAAACATTGCCCCTATTGACTAGCACTGTTAGTGCTGGAAGGTGCTATATATACTACCAGAGGGAAACATAATCACAGATATCATTCATCTGTGAACTCTGTAAGCTACAACAGTGACTTGGACCTACAAGATATGCTCTCTGATGCAATAGTGGCACAAGCATCATGGAAGTAACCATTCACCTTTTGATTAGATTTAATGGGATACATTCCTGACACTGTTACTGAGGCCAAAAATCTGAGAGTAGATAGGTCGTAGGCTTTAGGTGAAATCTATTACTATTATTCTCCTAAATGAACATAGGTTTGAAACTACTTTCTCATGACATATTGCTATTCCCATACACCAGTGAATCACTGAACCCTCATCAGAGAAGCTTCTTCTTGGAGTAGATGGCAATCAGCCCAGAGACCCAAAACTGGACGACATGCAGAGAGTGAGAGACTTTGGAGCACTCAGGCCTAAATGGGATGTCTGTATCACACCCTTTCCCTCAAGGTTCAGAGATCTGTGTGGAAGAGGGTAGGGATAGGTTGTAAAAGCTTAAGGTGGTGGGCAACTCTAAGGAAGCAGTGTTCTCCAGACCAAACAGGATGGGCATACATATGAACTTACAGAGACTGTGAGTTCTGTAAGGTTCAAACAAGACAAAATCCCAGCACAGAGAAGGAGAAGTGGGGACAAAACCCCAGCTCTAACCAAGAAACTATTTGCAGTTGATAGCTGCGAGGAGAGGGAATTTCAGTTTTCTTCAAAGGAATGTCCCTGGGTATATTAACCACATGCTATTCCTGGGAGGCTGCATGCTCAGGAATAGTTAGCCAATACAAAATAGATTCCATTTCTTTTCAGGTTATGTGTGTGTGTGATTTTTTTTAAGAGAAAAAGAACATGAAACAGGGTGACTATGTTGGCTGGCCGACCAATGAATTCCAGGGTCCTCCCTTTATTCTCTCAGTACTCTAGTTCAAGGTCTGCACCCTATGCTTTGCTCTTATGTGGGTGCTGGAGATCCAAACTCAAGGCATCATGCTTGCATGGCAGACACTTTACCAACTGTGCCCTTTCCCCAGTCCTTACAATTAAAATTTTAAATGTGCCTTCTTCTTTATCATTCTTCTAGAAGTTCATCCAAGAACAATGTTCATAAGGATACATGTGAAAGGAGCCCACTGTTATTTTTACTGGAAGATAAGTGAAGCTGCCCTACACATGCATCAGAGAAGGACTGGTTGTCTACACAAAAATGGAAATGTACAGGGAGCACAGGGGTAGAGTTATATAAATCAGCCTAATAGAAAAGAGAAGATTGTAGTTAGTGATCATAACATGGTATTTTAAGAGTCTCTCTGTGTGTACATATTCTTGTATGTATGTGTGTGTGCACTCACATGTGCACGTACGTGTATGTTAAAGTCAGTGTTCAATGTTTTTTAAAGCAATCTCCATCTTTTTTTTGGAGAAGATCTTGTTCTGAACTTGGAATTTGCTGGTTCAGTTAGACTGGCCAGCCAGGAAGCTTTAGGCTTCCTCTAGTCCACCACCAAGTGATGGCACTCCAGGCATGTGCATCCTCTAGTCCACCACCAAGTGATGGCACTCCAGGCATGTGCTCTTGTGCCCATAGGTGGTTCCTGGGGATCCAAATTCAGGTTGTGATGCTTTCAGGGCAAGCACTTGCTTCCTGAGACATCTGGGCCGTCTCCTCAGCCCTTTAGGAGAGTTTTGTCGAGACACACAACAGTAATTATAAAGTCCAGGGCATATGGAGGCCAGACTGGCTTAGTAAGCAGGCCAGGTTGGAACTATGAGAACCTTAAAGGCATGCTTCATGGCAACCAACTGGTGTCTCTCAGCTTCAGCTATCCTTGTGAATGTAGAAGTGGATCTTTACATTTTTCTGAGAATAGCTGGAAACCAGGGAAAATTTCATTTCATGGTTTGTGATAGCCTCTGTCACCTCTGGAGCTGGAGCCTCATAAAAAAAAACACCTAAGTTATGTGAAAAATCTTTGGTGTGTATTTAGTAGTAACTAATAGACATGTTTTAAGTGATACATTGTATGTGGTCAACTGGAAGTGGCTTTGTCTTGAAGGTCCGCCTCATGTTAGAGTCTAAAATGGGCTCACCAATAGTCTCTGGAGAATTGTATTGATGGCCAATTAGGAACATACTTCCACTTCCTTGTTAGTCATTTTTCTCACTGCTCTGATAAAATATCCCAACAAAAGCAACTTAAGGAGAAAGGGTTTATCTGGAATCTCAGCGTGAAGGTCTAGTCCATCGCAGTGCAGAAGCCGTGATGACAGAATCTGGCCAGACTGCATTTATAGTCAGGAAGCAGAAAGTGATGAATGCTCAACAGCTTGCTTCCTCCGTCTTCTAAAAAATACCTTTTATTTTACTACTTGGCAATTGAATACATGCAAATATTGTGTATTGATCATATCCACCTCCCCCTCCCTCCACTACCCCTAGGCACCTCCAATATGTTCTCCTCGAAACTTCATGTTCTCTCCCTCCTCCTCCCCCTTCCTCCTCTCCGCCTCTGAGCAATTAGTGCTGCCTGTTACAATGCTGACTGTTCTTGGCTTGGTCCTGGTAACCAAAGCTACAGTGAGTTCGTGAGCATCATGGCCAGGCTATGTCTAGAAGACAGTGTTTTATGGCATTGTTCCCTATCTGGTGGCTCTTACATTTTTTTCTGCCTTCTCGTCTGTGATGTTTCCCAAACCTTAGGGGTCACTTCTTCTTTTTTATGGGTTTAAGGACCCAAGCCCAGGAGTGGTGTTGCTCTCCTTTAGGATGAACTCTCTATCTCAGTTAATCTAGATAACCTCCCAAAGACATGCACAGAGGTTAACCAAATCTTAGTAAAGCCCCATTGGTGTGCCTGAAGACCTAAGAGATTCCAGATCCTGCCATTGAAAATCAACACTAACCATCACAGTTACCTATTTTCATCAGTTTATGTTTGCCTTTTAGTGTTCTTCAATGCATGAAATATCTACAAATACATAGAACATATGGCCTTATTTTATAAAGTTCTTAATCAAACTTAGGTTTTAGACAGTTTCAGCCTAGAACTAATTCCAGAATTTGATCTAACCTCATTACAAATCTCAAGTTGGTGAATAAACTGGGCTTATCTAGATAAAGAAATGGACTCATCTAAATAAGATTTTGGAGTAGGGTTTGGTAACCTTGAGATCCTCTGACTATATTGGGCCATAAGAATCCATGGGGATAGAACTGGCTTTTCAAGGGTACTGGGCAAAGACAACCATATATTTCATCATCATGGTTCTATCCAGAGCCTGCAGGGAAATAAATATTGGGCATATGTGACCTATGTTTATTTTTTATTTTTTAATTTTATTTTATTACTTTAAAAAATACCAATCCAAATTCCCACTTCCTCCTCTCCCACTCCCTTCCCACTCCCTCCACACCCCCTCTCCCACACCCACTCCAATCTTAAGAGAGGGAAAGACACCCTGCCCTGTGGAAAGTCCAAGGACCTCCCCACTACATCTAGGTTGAGCAAGGTTATACATGCAAAGAGAATGTGATCCCAAAAAGCCAGTACATGCAGTAGAGACAAATCCCAGTGCCACTGTCAGTGGCCTCTCAGTCTGCCTCAACTGTCAAGCACATTCAGAGGGACTAGTTTGATCCTATGCTCATTCACTCCCAGTCCAGTTGGAGTTGGTGAGCTCCCATTAGATCAGGCACATTGTCTCAGTGGGTGAACCCCTCATGGTCTTGACTTCCTTGCTCATACTCTCCCTCCTTCCACTCTTCAATTGGACCTTGGGAGCTCAGTCCAGTGCTCTGATGTGGGTCTCTGCCGAAGCTAAGTAATAAGGTGAACCCAAAGAAAAACATATATAGATTCACCTGGAAATTGGAAGCAGACAAGATTGCCTGACAAAATTTGGGAGCATGGGAGCAGGGATAGAAGGAAGGGGAGAAGGGGAAGAGGAGAGGAGAAGGGGGGTTGAGGAGAACTTGAGAGAATGGGATAGTCGAGATGGAAGAAGGACAGATGTGAGAGCAAGGAAAGAGATATCTTGACTGAGGGAGCCATTTTGGGGTTAGCAAGAAACCTGGCTCTAGAGAAATTCCCAGGAATCCACAAGGATGACAACAACTAAGACCCTAAGCAATAGAGGAGAGGGTGTCTGAACTGGCCTTGCCCTGTAGTCAGACTGATGATTATCTTAAATATCACCATAGTGACTCATGTTTATAATCTTAGCTACTTGGAATAAGCAGAGACAGGGCAGTGTGGGCAACCTAGTGAGACCATCTCAAACTAAGGTAAAAAATAAAAGGACTGCAGCTCTTCAGGAGTATTTATCCTTTCCATACTGCTCGAGATCCTGTATTCAGTCCCTACAGTGAAATAAACAGACAGACTGAAGTGACTGCTCATTGATTTAACCACAATGCTGTGAGTTCTTATTGTTTGCCTAGCACTGTGGTTAGCCTTGATGAGACAGTCAGGAAGCGATTAGCCTTGATGAGACAGTCAGGAAGCTCAGAGGTGACACAGAAGTAAGTAGACTATTGTGAACCAGTGTGAAAATAGTGTTACAAAGGTCAGCTTTCAAGACTATTCATTGAAAGTCAAGGGTACTTCCTTGAGGAAGCTTGGGGGGACGAGAGGAAGTTGGTTAGCCTGGGTGGATTTTACGCTGAGAACCCAGCGGTCACAGAGTATGTGAATATCTGGGGCCTTCTGGGCATAGACTGTGCACTGCCTAACGTAGGCAGAGGTGTGTTGGAGCACCAGACACGGGACTGGACCATGGTCGGCCACAGGGTGCTCTGTAAATCAGGCTGGGACCTTTGGGCTCCATTCTAAAAGCAACTAAGAAGCAATCACAGGCTCTAAACTAGGGAGTGACAGACTGCCTTTAGATCTAGGACAATTTATATACTTATGTCAATAAATATTCTTGGAGTTTTTACCAAAAAGTTTAAATGAAATAGCAAATTTCATTTAACAAAATCAAATTGCATTTAACAAATACAAAGTGCATAATGCTAGCTGAGGAACTGTAGATAACATACAAACCAGTAACCTTCCGCAGTTTGACTTCACAGACCTTCTATGACGTGTCACCAGGAGTCTGCACATCAACTCAGCCATCGATTTGGATGGCTGCTGGTAATCCCAAACCAGTTTCGAGGGCGTGTGCATGTTCTGTGTGGGGAGCTGGCTGAAGGCATCCATAGCGTTAAGATAATCCTCATTGAATATTGCTAAGCTTCCAATTGGCAATTCATCTTGCTCCTGGCATCACAACCCACTGAGGGCCTTGCTTCCCTGGAAAGGTATTAAAAGAAGGAGACTCAACATGTCCGATTTGGTAAGAACTTGTTTTCCCTGTTCTAAAAGGAGAAAGGGGGAAAGTTGGTGGTTTTTGAGAGGGAGGGGAAGGAGGAGCAACCTTGGGTGTTGGGTGAGCTGTCGAGGTGGACTCTCAGCCCTGGAGCAGCGTGATCTCATTTGCTGATGCATACGAATTCACCGTTGGTTTTCTGGTCTTTCTGCCACGAGGAAGCGTAGAATTGCTGAGTGTGTGCATGTGCCTCGGGGAAGCTGTGAGGGGTTTAGAGAAAGACTAAGCAGGATTCGGTTTCTTCCCCGGAACTTAGTGATGGTGAGAGCTGCTTCTCCTACCTGCTCTGACTTCAGAAGGCGTCCCTGGCACAACCTAGGAGAATCATGAAGTGAGAGGACATATTTACGCAAAGTACTTTAGTCTTTCGGGACTATTATAACAAATCCCCCAAACCGGGGGCTTATCAGCCGCGCAGATGTATTGCCTGCTGTTCTGGAGGTTGGAAGTCCCGCGCTGGGCACTGGCAGATCCCGCGCATGCTCCTTGATTGATTGTCCATGACGTTCCTTGGTGTCCACACAGGAGATGAAAGGAACGGGCAAGGACTCTTTCCAGGATCTCTTGTATAAGGCCACTCACCTAACGAGGCTCTGGTTGGCGCCCCAATCACCGCTTTATCTGATACCACTCCTGTGGGGAGCATAACTTCAGTGGACGCATTTGAGGAGACACTGCCATTGGATGCATGGCGCTTGGCACAAAGCTCAAGTTTGGTGAATGTTTACCTCCTGAATAACTGAAGTGACTCTCTTGTTGTTTCCATAGAAACAGATGTTTGTCTCCTTGGTTCTCTGGCATGCCAAGTTTCCACCAACAGGAGAGGTTGGCTTTGTTCCCATCTGGTTGGTATCCATAGTCACTGTGGGCAGCTCACTCCATGTTCTTAAGACTTTAGAGTCCTTTATAAAATGTAAGCAGCAGTGTCCAATAGGGAGACACAGGCTCTCAAACATTAGGTACACCGAAATCTCCTGACAAGCTTCATTAAGGTCCCCACTGATAGGCCCATGCCCAGGGGTTCTGACTCCTTCTCTGGGCATGGCCTAAGTATTGCTAACCAGCTGTCAAGTGACCCTGGTGTGATGGTCCAGGGCCACTTAAAATACACTAGACAGGAGGAAACATGGTAATCTTTCATAGGTGTAGATACAATGCCTAACTCTAATACTGACTTTAGGGTCTTTAATTTGGCTATGTGGCCAATCACTTGATTTTCAATTTATGTAGAGCTAACACAAACATAATGAAGAAGAATTTAGTGTTTAAGGGGCTAGGAACTACCAGTCACTACTGCCAAGGATGTCTGAGTGACCAGGAAATAAGGAATGGGGCACCTGGATGATTCGGGACCAGTGATGCCCTATCATCCTGGCCCCTGGGAGAATGCCTGGGTTAAAAGACCTGTTAATTCTCCCACTTTATGGAACCTTCTTCTATTAGATGCTGAGGACATGATTTGGGGGAGATTCCTGTGATGGACAGGAGGCTTATAGGCCAGAGTCTTCTTCCGTGAGTTGGAAAAAGCCCCACTGTTCCCAGGATTTATAAACATGGGAAGGAGAAATTTTCCCACTGAGGAAATCCCAGGATCTGACTCTTTAGTTCAGAAGGTGAATGGAAGAGATAAGGGCACAGTGACACCTCTGCCATTTAATGAGCAGTCTGAATTACAGATCCAAAATTAACAGCTTCTCCTCCCCCCTCCCACCACCCACCCACCCATTACCTAAACCTTCCTTTGTCATCATTTCTCAGAGCGTTTCTGCAGCAAGAGACACCCTCTGGAGCTGCAAACCATTTCAACACAGCCAGGGTGGGCAAGGCTTGGGTGCAATGTTGCGATGCCGTTAAGGGTCTAGGTTCTGAGATCAGTAGATAGACCAACTTCTCCCTTCCTGGCTTAGCGAATGTGACCTCAGTAAGTGCCTGCTATATTCTTATCTACATAGTAGTGGTTCTTGTATGTGTTCATTGGTTATACGTGTTAGGGCTCAAAAAAGAAAAATACCGAATATGGGTTGAAGAGATGGCTCGGCAGCTAAGAGCCTCTTCCTGTTCTTCTAGGAAACCTAAGTTCAGTTTCTGGCTCCCATGTTTGATGGCACACAACCACCTATAACTCCAGCTCCAAGGAATCCAATACCCTCTTCTAGACTCTACTGGTACGGGCACACACCACACATGTGGCACACACATAGACAGAAACACATGTGCACAGAAATTTAAAACTAATTTTTAAAAGAGAGAAAAAATTAGCATGGAGGATTTATTGGATCATTATTGGCATCTATTCCTGTACGTGCCCAGCTCAGCTGTCTCTTTGCCAGGCATACACAGCAATGTTCACCTTCTTTGTGGTGCCCAGAGCCTCTACCCTCCCAGATTGTTTATATGGCTTTGGACTGGAAGAGAAGAGCCTTGTATTTTATAGGACTGCAGAACCATAGGCAGTGGATGTTCCATGAAGAATCTGTCTCATCTTACCCCAAGAACAGATTCTTTGTTCCTAGGAAGCAAATTCCTAGGAAGGAGCCACCAGTTAAGGACCCATTGGCCCCAGGTGACTTGGCAATGGTAGCTCAGAGCCCACAGTGGCAAATGTAAGGCAGAACTATGGAAAGGGCATGCAGATGGCACTGTGCCCAGTGGTGCAGTGAGACCAGAAGAGCCTGACTCTATGTGCCATACCCAGGGTTTGAGACCCACCCACCAAGAAACAGCACACATGCAGGAAGCTGGTGTTGTAGCAAATGCCAGAGAGGGAGAGCAAGGTCGTCCTGATGGGAACTTATGGAGGCAAACACTAAGGAGGAGCACGAGGCAACTGGTGTTCAGTAATGGAGAGGCAGGCTGTAGTGACACAGGCGGGAGAAGGTGTAAGGATGGCAGGCTGTAGTGACACAGGCGGGAGAAGGTGTAAGGATGGCAGGCTGTAGTGACACAGGCGGGAGAAGGTGTAAGGATGGCAGGCTGTAGTGACACAGGCGGGAGAAGGTGTAAGGATGGCAGGCTGTAGTGACACAGGCGGGAGACGGCGTAAGGATGTCCGCTAAGGCCGCCGAAGCGGGTGCACAGAGCTGGGCAGTACTCCAGAGCCACACTGTGTGTTCTGCGTGCTCCAGACACCTGCTCTCAGGACAGAGGTGATCTACGCCACTTGCAATGAAGGATGTGAGAACTCTTAGCTCTTCTTCCACAGAGCTCTTAGAAGAGTGCAGGCTAGGGTGTGATGCTATTCCAGATATATTTTCTCCATCAGGGCATCATGCAGGATTTCACTGGAAAGGAAAGAGCATGCGTGCCTGAGGGGTCAGGAAATAGTGATCTTTGGGTGAGTTTGCTGATGGCTTTACTCAGGCAGAGGACAGAAGTTCCCCCTCAGCTCTTCTCCTTTGAAGCTCTGAGGCTGCTGGCCAACTGTTTGCCCCCTCACCTAAAAGACAATAGGAAAACTGCTTGCCTTAACTTCAGATATGACGCAGAAACTTTTTATAGGCCATGGCATTCTATTAATGGACCTGGTTTCATTAATTATTAATGGCAAGGGTTTTGGCAAGGTTGATAGTGAGGGACAGTGGCTCTCAACCCAGAATGTGCCTTTCCTGTGGTGAAAAGTGGATAGCGAGGAGGCATCTGGTCTGAGATAAACTGAGTGTTCACAACCCATCCCTGAGGAGGGGCCGCAGACGTGAGCTCATCAGGAAGCATCCTTGGGCCTCTCTTCTCTCCACACCACCAAGGTCTCTAGTAATTCCTTATAGGCTGTGACCTTCTGTATCAAGGACTATGTTGTTCTCCCAGTATGGGACTAGATGCCTGCAGATGTCCCCTCGGTGCTTACATAGCTACTCATGGGGAGGTTACCCTTGTCTTGGGACTGTGGGCTTGCTGATATTTTACACATTCACACTCATTCTCAGAGCTCTGGTCTTTCTGTAACATCCTGATTGTGAGCCACAGCTCTGGGGAGATGGGAGATGGACGTTCAAGTGTTTGGATCAAAAACACAGGAAAATCTGAGACAGAGAAATGAGAATTGCTTTTTCCCCTGAGCTGATCATGCATTGAGGATCAGAAAAGAGACCCTGGCAATGGTGAGCTAGTGGTGGGTGGGAATAATAGGCAAATCCCGTGGGGAATTTGTCTGTCTCGACACAGCAATGCTATTCTGTGTCTTGAAAGGCGATGTGGACTCTTGGGGATGCATCTTGGAAATAACTGCTTTTATATTTTTCCAAAAAGGACAGGGAATCTACGAGATAATCTTATTGTTAACAGTGTCGTGTGATGCTTCTAGGATCCTAAAGTCAGACAGGTTGATCCGAAGTTGCTTCCATAACCTCTTAGGTATAGTAACAACACAGGCCTCAGCTGCAGTGATGACGACTTTAGGATGATGATGACACCTGAGCAACCGGGGGCTGGCTGTGTGACTGTTGTGTATCTCTTCCAACACTCTGTAGACAGGGAAAGAGGATCAGAAGGACTTGAACCAGGCTTTACCTCTAGGTATGGAAGCCACTTTTCCATCCCTTCCCGCTCCCCCTTCCCATCTGCTCTGTGAAAGTAGAAGGCGGGCTTATGATAAGTGGTGCTGGAATGTTTCTAAGCAGTTCAAATTGAGCCCTTCAAAGTGCAGGGGTGCTTTCCGTGACAAGAAACCAACCCTCCTCCCCTCCCTTCCGGGGGTTTTCTCATAGACTAACTCAGGATTCCACCTGGGGGTTTGGTAAAGAAAACAGGGCAATAAACAATACATACGAAAAGCAGAAGACCCAAGGCCCATCACGAGCCATCAATAAAACAAGCTCATCCAGCCTGGGAAAATGTCCAGCTGGTGCTCTTTGCTCTAAAAGCTCTGACTTCACATGGCCTCAGTTTTCCCTCAAAACGAGATTTTCTCATTCCCACTCAAGTCCTTGCCTTGAGGACTCCGACCACGTCTGTTGCTCATCTGTGATGACGGGTGCACGCACACAGAGCGTGTCCCTTGCCTCTTTTCTCTTCCTTTCTGCTACACCCGAGTCCCACTCCCACTGGAGCTCTATGTAGTGCATAGTGCACCCCCGATGCCTCCCACACCGCCTGAAGCAGCTTTTGGAATTCTCAGCAGAGAGTCACCTGCTCCCCCATGAATAAGCTTGTTTCTTTTTACGCCCTGACTGTATCTTTTTGCCCCTTACCTCTCCATGGTGACTGGTCACATGGTCAGTGGGCTGTGAGTGTTTCCATGCAATTTTGACAACTTGTCCATTTGTGTAAATATTTATCTTGCTTTCATTCTGTCCAAGGCACACACTGAGGGCTTTGAGTAGACATTCTCATTTACTAACAGATGGAGGATGGAGCTTGTTGGAACTCCATGGCAAAATGGGGAAACTGAGGTGCAAAGGGACACTAAAAGTTGTACAGTCATCTAGCATCTGGATTTTAGAGCTGATCTTTTCTCTCTCCTAAAATAATAGTAATAATAATAATAATAATGTTGCATCATTTCCCCCTTTTCTTTCCTTATTCCAATTACACCCTTCCCCCAGCTGATCTTCTTAACCAGCATATTTGGGAGCTTTCTGGAAATTTCTTTGTGAAGTTGGGGAAGTTGAGAGTAACTTTGGTTTCTGAGGTTTTTCAGCCCAAAGGACCCTACAGAATCAAGCTACATAATAATTTGGAAAGAGGTTGAGCCAAGCAACCATAATAACAGGGGGCAGGGGGCTCCCAAAGCATCTGGTTTGTCTACTACTATTACTTCTGGGTGATACCAGCATCTTAGGAAACTGAGCGGTGAAGGCAGATCACAAGTTCAAGACCAGCCTGGGAAGAATAATGAGATCCTGCCTCAAAAGCCAAACCAAAGAACAACTACAAAACAGGACCTTTCCCTTTGAGGGTAGGAATGGCCTGCCCTTGAAATTATCCTCGCTGTATGTCTTCACTGGCCACCTCCTGCAGGAATTCCTTCCAGGTCGTTGTGTATTCCTGACATGTCTTTCTCATGAGCTTTTCATGGAGACATAGGGATCCCAGAGGACAGCTGTTCCCCAGGTTAGCATCCCGTATGGACCCCATCCTAAAGACCTCTCCGTGAAATTTCAATTCAATTGTAAGAATGAAAAATACAGGGCAAGTTCCTAGGCCATTGCTTAAAGTCGCCACTGCTCTTCAGAGTACAGCAGCAGGAAAAGGAAGCGCACGGCACCAGCTGGTCAGGGGCTGACTTTGCCTCCAACAGCCACAGATGGTGGGTGGCATCAGTGCAGAACTGTGACCCCACTGTCCCTCCACTTCAGTCACCATGCTTTAGTACTCTGCTCCTGGCAAATAGGGCTGAGGAACCAGGCGTTCCTTCCTACCTTCTTGTGTTTATTGCAGAAGTGCCGTAATGTTTGCGTTTCGTTTTAATTTCCAAGAGATGATGGAGATGTTTATCATCTGCTCTAAGATCTCCTTACCAGGGGTTCCTAAGAAGACCAAGTGAACCAAAAAGAGGAAAGGAGGAAGGAAGACAATCTGCACAAAGGGCAGGTTAGAAAGACAGCTGCTTGTGTAGGCGACATCTCCAAACTCCATCTCCTCTGAATAAATCATGTGGGAAGTCCCTGCTTCGCAAGGAGTGGCTGTCCCACCCTTTGCGATAAGATCTCCTTAGCAACCTTCCCTGGTGGTTGTGCTCATATTTTAACCATTGTAGACACATCAACTTGCTTTGAACCTAACCAGTTCCGTCGATTCTTAATGTCACCAG